>JAJJWW010012042.1:0-354428 GCA_023531295.1 Papaver armeniacum | reverse complement strand
ATTCACCACTAAAATGACCATCTTGCCCTTTTTCTTTCCGATTCTCATTTTGCTCATAACTTCTTCATACAAGCTCAGAATGACTCCGTTCTTTCGCCATTAGCTTCGTCTTTTCGTCCTCTACACAATGAAAAGTAGAAATCTTGTATTTGAACGAGTTCCACTGGTTCTTTGGCCCTTCTTCACTTGTGACTTCACTTTTGTAGCTATTTTCACTTCTTTTTGCTCCAAATGACTCCATTGCACCTAATAAACTCAAAAGTAAACATAAGATACATAATTTACAAGAAAACTCGCAAAGAAAGCATAAATACTAGATATTAAATACGGTGTATTCTACACCTCTCACCAGGTAAGTCCGGTTTTTTTTTTCTGTATGTTATTCATGAGTTGTTCAAAAAAAAACAAAAATTTCACAAGTATATATGCATGTGTAGGTTTTATGGAAAATTTGTTTTTAGCAAACATCGTATGTCCATCGGTTTAGGAAACGAACAATAATCCCAACATGAAAGAGATATGTATTATTTTTGAATAGACATGGTCTAGTTGCAGCAGAGAATTTTTTTTTATGAGGTTTCATAAAAATCAAAATTTTACTTTCAAAGCATGAACTTTTACATAAATACCTTTAGGAAACGTTCGTTCGTAGTTAAAGTAATTAACAATAATCCTAAGATATTTTTGAAATAGACCTGCACTTCATGATAAAATTTTGTTTGTGAACTTTCAAAATCTATTTGGAATATATGGACCTTCACAAAGATAAGAAAGACCCTTGTTTTATAGATGAATGCTCGTTTGCAAAACAAAAGAAAAGTTTTTTTTTTTTAATAATAAATCACGTAAATTTTTTTTTTTTTTGAGTGACTTATTTATTATTATTATTTATTTTTTTTTGCAAAATCCATGTAAAATCAAGTTTTCAGCAATTGCTAGAAGTAAACAATTATTGATACAATGTTGCTTGTATGGATTTTGTGATTTGTCAGTGTATGCACAAAAACCACCAAATGTTATGTATATGATTTTGATACATGGCGGAAATTATGTGAATTTTTCATATGATAGGATTTTTCGTGACAAGTCAAGTGTCGACTTTAAATAATGAATTTTTTGCTCATCTTCACAGGTTTGAAGGAGTGAGCAAGTTTTCGAAGTTTTAAGTTATTATCGCTAAGTTCGTGAAACCGTAAATAGGTAAGAGTTGAGGATTACCATTTTTGTAGACGCTGATGTGAGCATCCTAATTATTCTGTTGTACTTTAATTCCATTGTGTTGATGAAATTTGTGGTATGGATGTCACAACAACTTTCCAAAGATGGCTGATTCCCATAGTAGCGCTTCCGATGAAGACGATGTTTCCAGATAGGGACTCTTACGGAGAGGATGCTTCTACGGATGTATCTTCTAGAAATGATGATTCCGGGACTTCCAGGAAGAAGAAGAAACTCTTAAAATTAAGAACATTCCGAATACCGAAGATGAGTTCTTCGTTTTTCGTACAGACCCGAAGTACGTCCTTCAGGTTCCTCGTTGTAGATGGGGAGAATTCGCCATCACCTTGGAAGATGTAGTCGCTTTATTGCATCTCCCAATTACTGATAATTTCCCTGAAGAGCTTTCAGCTGAGGAAACTGCAATATCCAACGTTCTGAAAGCTACGATGGATGAGTTCAACAAGTCACCCAAATTTTTCTATGCTCGATGGTTGAAGCATTGGTGGCCGAGAGATAAATTTCCTGAAGAACCTATTGATGGTACATTAATCATTGCTTCCTTCTTATGCTTGTGGCTCTCCAGAGACGTTCTTAAGGATAGTGGACATTTGTTGAAGCCGTTTGTGATTCCTTTTGCTATTAAAATGGCTAATGGTGAGAAACTTCCTATTGGTAGTCTGTTCTTGGGTTCGCTGTTTTCCAACTTAGACTCAGTAGTCATAGACTCCAGTGTTTCTAACGGCTTCATGAAAATTGAAACATATGCTAATACAATGTTTCTCCAAGCTTTGGTGTGGGAGCACTTTGAGAATTATGCTCCAATTCCTCGTAGTGTCTTGCAAGGACCAAATATCGACAATCGTCATGCTTTCCTTGAGAAAGATAATGCTAGGATTATGTGTTGGTCCACGAAGTAGCCACAACACAAGAAACGCCTCACCAGTGTTTTAGACATTGAATATGAGTTTAATTTTCTCCCCTGGGTGTCGGTTCCTCCTCTCTTCTCACAATAGATCACTTTCAATATTGCTGAAGAAAATGTCATGCTGAAATCCGGTGTCGGTCTGAGTGATGGAGATAAATCTTTTATACTGAGTTGTACCCCTGGTTATTTAGTGTCAGTAATGCACGGAAAGTTCCAGGTAGAAGAATACAATATCGACAGGGCGGCTCGACAAATGGGTCTTGATCAGTGTTCCCCAGGTCATCGAGCGGATAAACCATCGGTTGAGCATCTGAAGGCTCATTTGGATTGCACGCACGTAGAAGGAAATGGTTACTTGTTTCCTTGTTCTGACTGAGCTACTTATGTAACTCCAGGGTATATAGACTTCTGGCGCCAATAACTTGACCGTTTGTATAACTTTTCCATGGATGTTAAGTCTCTGGTAAGAGATTTTCCTCCTGCTGATGTGCTCTCTGATCGACCAAGATTGAAGCATCTTTCTAGTGGTGATAAAAGAAAAACGCCTCCAGAGTGTTCACCGGTAAGTATTCTTCTTATGATTTCAGCACGACATGATAATCGCATCTTAATTATTTTATTAACTTTGTTGTAGGGCGATCGTGTTGTGAGATCTCGAATTCAGGTAGACTTCTCAGAAGTGCAAGAAAGTGACCAGGGTGGAGAAGGAAGGAGTAGAAGAAGATGATACCGAATAATGTGCAGTCCCCAGTCGCTTCTTTGGTGAGTTGTTAATATTCTTTCTACCATGACTTTTCTTTATCCGCATAATTAGGATCGTGGAACCAATGTTTGTTGTTGTTCCAGAATTTTGCTCCATCAAGTATTGACGGTCTCTGTCTTGTTCAGCCAACAACCCATGAGTCCAGTGATGAAGATGATGTCGATGTAAGTATTTCTTCGTATAACCAATCATGATACACTACGGGAAAATTAGTAATCTACAACTGTAGATTGACAACTCATAAATTAAAAATTGTAAAATGTAGTATGTTTTACAACTTTTTCCAACAAAAGTGTTGTCAAAGTAAAATATGTCCAACTCTTAGGACCAACGACTTCCTAAGAGTAGTGACGAGAATCAGAACCACAACTTGTTGTGTGAAAAGGGTTGCAGAGAGAAGTGACCACCTTTAGAATTTACGACTCATATCCTAAAGGTAGTGAATGATTTTAAAACAACACTAATAAGAGTCGTTGAAGATAAGAAAAAAAAATTTGAAAAATGTTCTTGTAGAGAATCGAACCCAAGCTTACTAGGTGTTAGTACAAGACGTCAACCATCCTGCCGGATTCACAATACTAGTAGATTTGTGCTTTTTCTTTTAATCAACATTCGCAACCTTTATAAGGGTTGTAAAATGAAAATTGACTAGGAAAAAAATTAGGCTAGGGTGAGATTCGAACTCGGGCCTCCTCTGTGTAGGACTGGGATTCCAACCACCATTCCACAGTTACATGTATGATTATCAAAGGACATCTACGTTAATATTTAACAATAATTTCAACTGAGCCTTAAAAAAATGGCCAGCAAGTGCGTAATTTTTCCTGAAACATACAAGGCTTTCTCTGAATTATACAAGGACGACTGCAATCACATTTCAATCAACACTCACAGCACCAGGTTGTATATCTCAAAATCTAAATGAATGAAACAAGTGGAGGTGTATATTTATATGCTCAAAGTAGCGGATTCATGCAAATTTTGGTAAAGCAAACACAACAATCATGAAGAAGCTGCATATGCTCAAAGTTTCAGAGATTATAGGAATGTGTTACCTGTTTTTCTCGCCAACTGTAGAATTAGAGACCAACTCAATAAATCCCCTTTTCTCTCCTCCTTTATCCGGGCTTGAGACCGTCAATGGAATTATTCATTGGCGAAGTTAAAAAGGGGGGGTTCATCTGAAGAGAAACATTCAATATATCATACAAACAATATTATAAGTCATCAACATAGCATAATTTTAATGATAAAACAAGTCCAGGCCAATTCATACTACACATAAAATGAAATCTTATTACATATGACTTTTTCCTAGATTTGTAATTAGATCAATATTTGATTTGCAGAAACTCTAACTTTTTCCTTTGCAGCAATGAAGATAGCATCTGAGGCCCATGTAAAAGCTCCACATTCTTCACATACCAGGTAAGCTATGTGCTTATTGTGTTGATTGTTGCATATTTTTAGGTTGAGTTTGTTATTGCAGGTTGAAGAGAAGCACAACTGATTGTGTAGTGGACAATTTTTAAAAGAGTGATCATCTTCTCCATAGGCATCACAACTTTTCACTGATGGTAACAACAACAACTTGGCTTTGCAAGGGTCAGAAGCATCTGTAAACCATTCAAAGTAGGTGCAGGTAGGTATGGTGCACTTGAAAAACATTTTTCCATAGGTTTCAGTTGTTTTAGATTGCAGAAATGCTCTCACACCATTACAAGGAACATGCTTACACCTAGAATAGAGCCAAGGACACACTTTTGTCTCATGAATCCCTTGTTCACACATAGCACACTCAGTTAGGTTTTTTTCATTCTCATGTTACTGTTGTTCGCTACTACTGCTACCAGGAGAATCTTTCACACCTCCACCCATGACTAATTTAGTGTTTTTAAAGCCTAATTGAAGAAAATTTCTCCACAAGCCTAATTTCTGAAAATTTCTGAACCCTAAGTGTTTTTAAAGCCTAATTCAGTGATGGCTAATTTACACATGATTGATTAGTGTTGATTAATAGATCTATTGAAGCTAGGACTAATTTTAACTGTATCATCATTCTCAAATCAATAGCAGCTTAAACGAACTGAAATCAAAAAAATAATAAAACCCTAAAATGGGTTATAGAATCAAACCTTCTTTTCCTTAACACATATAGAGAAGGTGTTGGTGGTGAAGAAATCTTGACTCAATCTATTGATGGGTTTTAAATTTTCGTGGTTAAGGAGATGAAGGAGGAGGTTACGCGGAGATGGAGGAGAAAAAGAAAAAACGACGGAAAAGAAGATAAGTGGAGGAGAATAAGTGATGGGGAGATTGAATAGATAAGAAGAAAAGATAAATAGATCTTCCGCAACCCTTAGAAGAGTTGTAAAATGAAAAATAACTATAAAAAAAAAAGAGCCTGGTGAGAGTCGAACATGAGTCTCCGTTGTCCCAATATGACATTCCAACCATCCTCGCCACATTTATACATGTAATTATATTTACATTCTTTTATATATTAGACCAAATTTTTAAATTAGCCTTAAAAAAAAGGCCAGCAAATGCACCATTTTGCCTGAAGCATACAAGGAATTATGTCCAATGCTTGCAATCACATTTCAATCAACAATCACAGTACCAGATTCATGGAAGTTTTAGTGAATTGTACAAGGCCTGCAATCACATTTCAAATTCCATTAAGAAGCTGCAAATGCTTAAAGTTGTGAAGTATATTAACTGCAATAAAAGTAAGACATTGACTGCAAAATAAGTAAAGACATTCCAGAAAAGCAAACTGCAACATCAGATACCAGAGACATGATTATATGTAACTAATTTCGAAAAATCTGCATTTAGAACTCAATAAATCCCATTTTCTCTCCTCCTTTACCCGGCTTGAGACAGAAGCATTGAAATGATATATCATTTCAATGGCGGAGTTAAAAAGGGGAGTTCATCTCCAGAGAAACAGATAGCATATCATACCAACAATATTGCAAGTCATAATTAAAGAGAAATAAATAGCATGTCATTTTAAAAGCAAAAATACAATCTGAAGCAAAATGAAAGAAACAAAATAGGTTCGAGCATCGGTGAAATGAAAAGAGTAATTAAACCCACTATCGGCGGCACTTCTTTTCTTTTTCTTATTCTTCTTGTTTTTCTTCTTTGTCTAACCACTAAGATAGGTTCAAAGATCGCCCTTGCATAAATCTCGGTCTCATCATCCATTTGTAAGCCAAGAGTTGAAGGTTCCACTGGATGGCAACTTGTGTCTTCCTGTTCATTGTATTCCTCTAATTCATGGAAACCCCTTGGTGGTGGTTTCAACATCACAAACCAATTCGATGTATCTGACTCTCGAGAATAGAAAACTTGTCGGGCTTGTGACGCTAAAATGAATGGATCATTTTGATATTGGTTCTTATGCTTTGTAAGTTGACCAATGTAAAACCTTTTTCTAGCTTGACACCAAAATAGGTGTGAGCCCGGTCACATTTGAATAAGGGAATTTGAAACATATGTTGGTAGTCTAACACGAAATTTGTTTTAAAACGCCATAGAAACCACTTGCTTATTTGTGATGATGCAACTAAAGATTTTGATTCAATTGAAACACCACTGTTTTGCCCGACTCTTTGAATATCCTCAGTAACAAACCTTGACCCATTTATTTGCAAGCCTTTATATGATACACATTTTTCTAAAGGACCATGTGACAACCATCGTGTTGTATTTGATACTTGACATGCCTTGACCAATTTGCATTTTAACCTATCAATAAAATTTAGTTAGCGAACACAAGTGACCACGGTAATGGGCACAAGCTCTATGTTTTGGCTTGGTAAGATCTAATTAAGAAGTGAATGACAGATTCATCTCTCGTAGTGAAATATAACTATTGTTTTGTGGGTATTGCTAAAAAGAGGTACTACGTACTCAGGAAAAATGAATCTAATAAATTGCAAACATATATAACAAATAACCAAGTGGCGTTACACGTACCTTTGCTTTAACCAATCAGAAATGTTTCCGAGTGTATGGAAAGGAGTTGGTCTTCACTGGAAGTATCGGAAGATCTTAACTCATCCATATGCATTCTAATAAGAAAAAATATAATGTGGAAAAGATTCGTAAAACACAAGTGCTTATACTGCTAACAATTTTAAATGAACATATAACAGTCATACTTACGTTATATATGGTTCAATTGTTGCCGTGTTAAAAAGCACATATCTATGAGCGATCTTTAGCATATCACTACCAATACACACTTGAACACCTCTAGAAAGAGGACGCCCTACCGGTGTGGAATCATGTTGAATGTCTTCATTATGGCTTTGATTTACTCCTCCTTCGAGAATGTTTGTCCCCATGAACATCAAAATACCCGACGCACTCCATTCCCGGGTAACACTCTGCTATACATGCTTCGAGGTTGTGCGTAATTATTTACGTATTCTTTGAATGTCTTCATATACCTGCGACAAACCAAACTTCTAATTATTAGCACCAAACTCCCATTTACACGAACAAAACTATAACATTGTACTTAAAATAACTAAAAAATATTCATACTAATGAAACAATTACCTTTCAAATGGATACATCCAACGATATTGTACGGGTCCACACGAACACACTTCTCGAGCTAGGTGAATTGTCAAGTGTACCATCACATCAAAAAATGATGGAGGAAGTACATCTCCAACATACACAAAGTCTCAGAAATTTCATCTTCAAGTTCTAACAATCTAGTAAGATCAACTGCCCTTTGGCATATTTCGTTAAAATAAGAACATAACCGATTTATGGCATTACTTGGCCCATCAGGTAAAAGTCCTTTCAAAGATACATGTAATATTTGTTGTATCATAACATGGTAATCATGAGCCTTAAGGACACCCAAGCAACCATCTTTCGAGAAATGCCTCCTAAGATCAGAACTATACCCATATGGAACCTTCAGATTTCTCATCCTATTATAGAATACAACCTTTCCCTTATCGCTTAAGTTACATGGTGCTGGCGGAAGCCAAGTTTTGCCATTTTTGACTGTTAAATGCAATTCTTCTTTGATTCCCATACTTTTCAGATCATTACGGGACTTTAAGCCATCTTTTGTTTTGTTCTTTATATTCAATAGAGTACCAATGACACTCTTACAGACATTTTTTTTTTTATATGCATAACATCAATATTGTGTCGTAGTAACAATTCCTAGGAAGGAAGGAATAACATAAAAAGTATGAGCAAGTCACTTGAGTTGTACATTTCATAAATGAGATTTAACATGCAGATAGGAATGTAAGACTGAAACGAAGATAATTTGAGGTTATAAGTTACCTTCCAGTAAGGCAAGTCGAAAAATATTGACCGTTTGTTGAATATCGGATGGTCATCATCATGTGCACCAGAACTAGCACCAACACTCGTACCGGCATCAGTAGCAACTTGCCTTTTCCGCTTCCCACAGTTAGATTTACCGTCATTTGCACCTGTTGCCGCACTACTCTGACCCTTTTTGTGCTTATTCTTCTTCTTTTCCTCTTTCTCTTTCCTTTTCTCCACCTCGTTCTGCTTCGCTTTTCCAAAGTCATTTACAATACTGCTCTGACGTTCAAAAGCCTCAGCACTAGACATAGTAGGTGGATTTTCCTTCGTCTCAATCTCTCCATTGAAACATGCTTTCTTCTTAGTAGATCGAAGAGGATGATTATGAGGTAGAAATCTCCTATGATTCATGTAAACAGTTTTACGAATAAACGGCAACCAGGTTGAAAGAGTATTATCACCACAAAGAGGGCAGGCTGACTTCCCTTTATATGTACATCCAGATATGTTACCATAAGCAGGAAAATCATTTATCGTCCACATTAATAATGCCTTCAAATTGAACATTGTCTTACTAAATGCATCATAAACCTCCACACCATTTTCCCATAACTTAATCAGATCATAAATCGGTGGTTGCAAGTATATATCGATGTCTCTACCAGTTGTTTCTTTCTGGAATCAGCAAGCTTAAAATAATATTGTCGCCTTGCATACACTGCTGAGGGGGAAGATTATATACCACAATCATCACCGCCAACAACAAGCGTGGGTTGGGAAAGATCGCCAAACGGATTAAATCCATCGGCAAGCCCAAGACGCAAATTACGCGATTCAAGCAAACTCGGGAACTTTGTGTCTATGTGCTTCCAAGCCAAAGAATCCGTTGGATGACGCATCTTCCCATCTTTACTCTTATGAGTCGCGTGCCATATCAACTGTTGAGCTAGCTCTGCTGATTTATACATTCTCCTTAATCTCGGCACAATGGGGAAGTATCTAAGCACCTTCACTGGTATCTTCTTTTTGGGCTTGTCTACCATGTCAGCATCATCCATGTTAGATGTGTCTTCCTTCCACCTAGAATAGTGACATTTAGGACATTCATCCTCGTCTTTCAAATCATTTCTAAACAAACAACAATCATTCTGACATGCGTGTATTTTCTCATAAGTGAGTTGGAAAGCTTTCAGCAACTTCTTCACTTCATAAGTTGATTTAGGAAGACAATGACCTGGGGGTAACACAGAACCAATTGTCTTGAGAAGATCATCAAAAGCCCTTCGAGATAAACCATTTACTGTCTTGTGCCTATACAACTCATTAGTCATGCTTAGCTTTGTGTGTGTAGTACAACTAGGGTATAAAGGGAAGTCGGCCTCTTCAATCTCGTTCATCAGCAAATCTTCGTCGTGGTTTGGCAACCCTTCATCCTTCCTAGGTTCACAAACCCCTTGCCTTGGTTCGACATCACCTTCAACATTAGCATCTGTCCACATCTGGTAGAAAGTATGTTGACGTGTTGCTCCCTCTTCATGAACATTATTAAAATTGCAAAAATTCTCCCCGTGAAGAACTCACTCGGTGTAAGTAGGATCCATACCCCGTTTTAGCAAGTGCATATGTATTGTACCAGGAGGAAGTGGCGCAACAAGATTCTTACAATCCACACAAGGACAACTAAACTTATAAGGATTTCCAAGTTTCTCATGAGCCATCTCTACGAACTTCTTTACTGCATCCTGGTATGGAACTTCCCCCTACATTAAAACTCCAATGGTTAGACGTACTAAGATCGATTAATCTCATTATGAGACATATATACCTTGTAGAGACAGTTATGACTTGGCTTTACCTTGGCCAACGAACCCAATCCTTATTCATCATTTTACAAGTCAAGAGTCAGTCCTGGTTGAGTTCAATATGAATCTTTATTTCCTTCCCACTGTCAATGAAAAACATTCTCATATTAAAACATATACAAACTTTTTCCTTTGTTATTTTCTTGCCAGGAAGGATTGAGCAACCTTAAATTTGTAAGAAAAAGGTATCCAACTTTATCGGTTTCAAAATGAAAACAACTGTTAAGAACCAATCTCGCAATTATTAGGCATCTGAATGACAACAAATGGACGCAAACGATGGTACAAACAATGACACAATTTTGCAGGATGCACTATCAAAAAGATAAGTCATAATACCTATGCAGGCATCTCATTTTGGAGCCATCACCACCAATAACGAATAATTTTATCAAAGATTCAAAATGGGCACCAAGTTGACATTATCTGGACGAGAAAACTATACCAAATTACACCAACAACTATGTAGATTCAAGGGCAATCTCATTACACAGAACAAATCAAACAACAAGCCAACTAGTGCATACATACCATCAGTTAGCTAGACTTATTTTCAGCAAAATTTGTACTTCACCTGCTCCCCTATACAGTTAGCTGAATCTGCAAAAATCAAACAACCCCAAAAACTTAATTTCAACCATTTGCGGAATTGAATGCATCTAAACATGAATTAAATTCAACAACCCAAAAAAATTAATGTAACGGTTTGAAATGATTGAAATTAAATGCAACCCTAAAAATTTGATCCAGGCCAATCATCAAAATTTAATGCTACCAAATCATCAAACGAATTAAATGCAATGATTGAATTTTTTTTTAAAACGAATTTAATGCAACCCAATCATGAAACCCTAAATTTAATGCAAATTGAGATGAAACTATTACAAAAAAAATTAAAGCAATCAGTTACAGACCCAATTACAAGATCGATCTGTTGATGGAGAAGCTCGATTTGTTGATGATGTTAACAAGCTTAAGAAACTCGATCCACATGGAGAAAAAAACAATATGTTGATGAAAAAAACTCCTTTTCATAGATCTGTTTGCTCGATTTGTTGATGTTCTTGACTTGTAATGGTTTGATTGATGGTGTTTCGGCAGATGGAGGAGGTGTTTTTCTGTGGTTCGAAAAAAGATAAAAGAAGAGACGAAAAATAAAAGAAGTGGTGGAGGAAAGAAAAGAAAAGGATAAAAAGGAAAAAAATTAAAAACAATGGACGGTTAGAGATCGATGTAAGGTTGAAATGGACGGTTGGAGATTGAAATGGAAGTTGTGATGCAGTAATTTTTTTTCATGGCCCTTTCACAACTGTTAGAAATAGTCGTCATAGGGGTTTTTTCGTCTTTCGAAACTTTTTAACTTCTGCCAAGGTTTTTTCACTTCTGCTAAGTTTTTTCACTTCTAGAAAGTTTTTTCACTTTTGCTAAATTTTTTAACTTCCGCTAAATTTTTTCACTTCTCGAAGTTTGCGAATTCGTGTGTGTTTAGGGTTCATGAGAATATTCTCGGGGAATCTTACGCGCGTAAACCGCTAAAGATCCATCGTTCATGCGAAGTTCTCGTCTCATAGTAGTCCACTCCTGGCCAGGTTTCGATCTCCGGACAAGTTCACTCCTCGAAGTTTGCGAATTCGTGTGTGTTTAGGGGTTCATGAGATTATTCTCATGGAATCTTATGCGTAAACTACTAAAGATCCATCGTTCATGCGAAATTCTCGTCTCATAGTAGTCCACTCCTAGCCAGGTTTCGATATCCGGAAAAGTTCACTCCTCGAAGTTTGCGAATTCGTGTGTGTTTAGGGATTCATGAGATTATTCTCATGGAATCTTACGCATAAACTGCTAAAGATCCATCGTTCATGCGAAGTTCTCGTTTCATAGTAGTCCACTCCTGGCCAGGTTTCGATCTCCGGAAAAGTTCACTCCTCGAAGTTTGCGAATTCGTGTGTGTTTAGGGGTTCATGAGATTATTCTCATGGAATCTTACGCATAAACTGCTAAAGATCCATCGTTCATGCGAAGTTCTCGTCTCATAGTAGTCCACTCCTGGCCAGGTTTCGATCTCCGGACAAGTTCACTCCTTGAAGTTTGCGAATTCGTGTGTGTTTAGGGGTTCATGAGATTATTCTCATGGAATCTTACGCGTAAACTGCTAAAGATCCATCGTTCATGCGAAGTTCTTGTCTCATAGTAGTCCACTCCTGGCCAGGTTTCGATCTCCGGACAAGTTCACTCCTCGAAGTTTGCAAATTCGTGTGTGTTTAGGGGTTCATGAGATTATTCTCATGGAATCTTACGCGTAAACTGCTAAAGATCCATCGTTCATGCGAAGTTCTCGTCTCATAGTAGTCCACTCCTGGCCAGGTTTCGATCTACGGACAAGTTCACTCCTCGAAGTTTGCGAATTCGTGTGTGTTTAGGGGTTCATGAGAATATTCTCATGGAATCTTACGCGTAAACTGCTAAAGATCCATCGTTCATGCGAAGTTGTCGTCTCATAGTAGTCCACTCCTGGCCAGGTTTCGATCTCCGGACAAGTTCACTCCTCGAAGTTTGCGAATTCGTGTGTGTTTAGGGGTTCATGAGAATATTCTCATGGAATCTTACGCGTAAACTTCTAAAGATCCATCGTTCATGCGAAGTTCTCGTCTCATAGTAGTCCACTCCTGGCCAGGTTTCGGTCTCCGGACAAGTTCACTCCTCGAAGTTTGTGAATTCATGTGTGTTTAGGGGTTCATGAGATTATTCTCATGGAATCTTACGCGTAAACTGCTAAAGATCCATCGTTCATGCGAAGTTCTCGTCTCATAGTAGTCCACTCCTGGCCAGGTTTTGATCTCCGGACAAGTTCACTCCTCGAAGTTTGCGAATTCGTGTGTGTTTAGGGGTTCATGAGAATATTCTCATGGAATCTTACGCGTAAACTTCTAAAGATCCATCGTTCATGCGAAGTTCTCGTCTCATAGTAGTCCACTCCTGGCCAGGTTTCGATCTCCGGACAAGTTCACTCCTCGAAGTTTGCGAATTCGTGTGTGTTTAGGGGTTCATGAGATTATTCTCATGGAATCTTACGCGTAAACTGCTAAAGATCCATCGTTCATGTGAATTTCTCGTCTCATAGTAGTCCACTCCTGGCCAGGTTTCAATCTCCGGACAAGTTCACTCCTCGAAGTTTGCGAATTCGTGTGTGTTTAGGGGTTCATGAGAATATTCTCATGGAATCTTACGCGTAAACTGCTAAAGATCCATCGTTCATGCGAAGTTCTCGTCTCATAGTAGTCCACTCATGCTAAATTATAAGTCAGAACCCATTTTAAGACGTTTACGATTCATAGTTCGTGGTCAAGTTTGAAGACGAAGTCACTAGAATTTTGAGTTTATACCTATCAAATGGTTTTATTGTAATTGTTTGTAATCCAACGAACCAAATTTAAGGAAATCAAATCACAAGCCAATCTAACGGTGAGGAAGACTTGGTTGGTTTACCAAATTTTGTGTTTTCTTCTCAATCCGTATGCTTTGTTTCAACCAATGGGATTGTCCGGATTTTAATCTAACAGCTACAAAAAGTACCATGCGGATTGTGTGTTTCCCACCTAAACAACCCGCCTAAATTTGGGCACATCCTTCTAGATTTTGAACCAAATTTGGTTTCCCACCCAAACAGCCCCTAAAGAGAATACTTTTCACCATAGACCAAAATTATTCTCTCATTTCTTTTCTTTCTCTTTCTCTTTTTCTCCATCTTCGTTCTCTCCGTCTCTGCAACTGTTGCTCTGCAACTCATAAAACAAACCCCAACTCACCTCAAACCCCCACTTCACCTCAAACTTCACCTGAAACTTCACCCCAACATCATAGAAGAAGAGTTCGTATCACCAAATCTCTCAGCTTCACCCTCAGGTTTGAATCTCACCTGATTAGGGTTTTATTTTTCATTTCTGATTAGTTTTGATTCGAAATGTATGCTTTAGAGTTAGATTTAGAGTTTTCACTTTATTCTGTGTTTGATATAGGGATTCATTGATTATGGTTTTATTTTCTTACCCGAGTTAGGGTTTTTTACAAAACCGATTCAGCTTTTGATATTGCAGAGTTTGTTTTAGAGTCTTTTATTTTCATTGGGTTTGATTTAGAATTTTATTTAGAGTTATTTTCTGTTCCGAGTTAGGGTTTTTTACAGAACCGATTCATCTGAGTTTACCAGTTAGTAAGACCTGCTGGGGGGGGGGGGTACTGAACTCCTGGCTTATTCTCAACTGAGAATTGCGCAGGGCTTCCGTATTCCAACCAACAGGTGTCGGTTGCTTGGTGGTTGTTTTCTATTTCTAATTTGTTTGTAACATGACTTCCCTTTTAGGTTGATGGTTTCTTAATAACATGTTAGGTTCATGCAATATGTTGTTTGATTTTGCTAAAGTCTTATATCTTTTTGCAAGGTTTGATGAGAGCTAGAGCACTCTCTTTCGTATGAGCGAAGCAATTGCTTAAGTTCTCAAGCAATGGACTTGCTCATACGAAAGAGAGTGCACCAGCTCATTCAGCCTCAGTGATTCATATGTGGTGTTTTGTCATGTACAATGGTGATTTCTTATCAGATAAGATATGGTGCAATATTTAGAGTTTGACTTTTTGGTTATGTTTTTGTTGTAGATGCGTAGTGTGGAAGGAGGTGAAGATCCAATTTGTCTGCAATGGTGAATAATAATAAGGTGAAGACTTATATATCTTATGGTTCAGTTAATTTTACGTATTTAGTGTAAATGATGTTCTTTCAATCCTTTTGATTAACTTATTTTACTTTATGTTACAGGTTAACGATGAAGCAAAGAGCAAGAATCCAGTCCCATCTCCCAAAAAGGTAGTAAGCAAGAATTTGGTAACATCTCCCAAAAAGGTAGCAAGTAAGCAAGCAAAAAGCGTCTGAACCAAAACAGTCAGTTCTATCGCGGATGCTATGAGGGTACGTAGTAACAAATCTCTTATGATTCAGGTTATTTTTTACTTGTTTCAATCACTTTATTTACCATCTCCTTTTGATTAACATAGTTCAGTTTATTTTGCAGATCATTTTGAAAGATAAGAGTGAAAAGTCTCATGGCAAACAAACTCCTAAGAAGAAGAAGAAGAGTTCAGAGCTTCTTGAAAGTGAAAAGCTTCCAAGGTGATCATCCCTAGGTTTAAGAACAACTCGGAGGATTCACAGATCACTGAAAAGACTACTCCAACACAATCACCAATTCGAAAACTCAAAGTGCGGTTGAACCACCACTGAAAAGCCTACTCCAACACGATCATCACTTAGAAAAAGGAAAAGTTCAAACTGAACTGGAACAATCTCAACCAGAGCATCTCAAGCTGCACCTTCTACTCAACCCTCTCGTTGAATGGTCCCGGATCATTAGAATCTCCACTGCACCCTTAACCGAGGAAGTCGTTCCCAAGCGAAGAGTTGCAAAGCGGAAATTGTATACGGGGCCATGTCCGAATGTGCAACTCAGGGAATGCGATGATGATACTTTATCGATTTTGAAGAGGAAGAAGAAGAAGATGAAGAACATGAACAAGAGAGAGATGTTGAGGTGGAAAAAAAAACACGGAAAATGATAATGATGTTTACGTGAATGATGCAAGAAATGAAAATGAAACTGAAGCTCATCAGGTATGACTCTTTTGCTTATGTTACTTTTCCATCCTTAAGTACTTTCACTCTGAATTATCTGATAAAATATGATCAAGTCACTCGAGTTGTATCCTTATTTAGTTTTCCATCCTTAACTCTTTGTAGGCAAAACCCAAAAGAAAGTACGTTCCTCGAGGCCCCACAAGGATGACAGCACTAGGGCTAACAACTAATAAGAATGGCAAGGAAGCTGTGAGCTTTAAAAATAAGGATCAGCATGTTGGTGATCCTTCGGTGCAACTTGCTAGTGTGTTAGGTGTTTTAGTTAGGCGTAACATCCCATTAAAGCACAAGGATCGGAGACTTGTCCCTAGAGAGGCCAAAGATAACATATGGGCGATTATCATGGTAATTTCTTGACTCTTCAACTCTTTTACTTTTATAATGTATTTAGAAGTTTTATACACCATCCATTATCTCTTTAAATCTTGTAACTCTTTTGCTTGTATTTGCAGCAAAGGTTTATTGTCGATGATTTTTACAAAGATTACTATCTTGGGAAGATGGGAAGTTATCTGAAAGAGGCTAGGTCTAGGAAAGCTGGTAAAATCCTCGCCTTGGATGGGCTAGAGGAAGAAGAAAAAGACAGATGGAGCCGGCGAATCTGAAACCGGAGAATGATACGTGAATGAGTGGGAAGAGTTCGTGGCACATGTTTGCTCGGAGGATTTAGAGTAAGTGTTCATATCGCAATAAGTTAAATTATTTTTGTGTTCAGCTCTTACACATTCATTGTTGTTTAGTTAATGACATTCTGTTACTTTATCAGGCAAAAAGATTCCAGATGCAACAAGTTAGAGAGAAATACACCACTCCATACACTCTCAGTAGAGGTGGTTATGCGAGACTCGAGGCTAAAATGGTAAGTTGTGTAATTTTATTCCTATGTTCATTATAGGGTAATTGTATTCAAATTGTTCATATGCTAACTAGCTGGATAACATATTGTTTGCAGCAAAAGCAAACTGAATACAAAAGAAGACATTGATAGAGTTGAACTTTGGATAACAGTCTCACAAACCGAAGGAATGGAAGGAACCTAATCTGGAAATGTGGAGGCTTTAGTGAGAACTCAACTCATATTTCTATTATATTTTTGTTATTTATTTGCTTAATATATATGTGTTCGAATGATGCAAAAATGTGACTAATCGGGTTACTTTTGCACTAATGCGGGAAAAAAATTGATAGAGCTGCACAAGAGCATGGTGCTGATGTTGGATCGTCTGTGACAGAAGATATTCTCTCCAAAGCTCTTGGTGATGACAAACCAGGGAAACTGAGAGGTATTGGCTATGGAGCGACAAAGACAACGATGGTTGTCAAGAGCCATTACAAGAAGATCATCAAAGAGTGCAAGGACAGTATGAGTGAAATGAATGCGAGAATTGCCTTTGTTAGAGTGAGATTCTAATTATCGCTTTCGTTTCTTTTAGTTGAAAAATTGAAACTTGCGTCTCATACTGCTGGTTTGATGTTGGTATAGGAAAAAACCTCGAGATGCGTCTGCTGCCATGATGGCTCACACTTGAACAACGCCAGGTCAATTGTAAATGTGTTTATGTTTCTATAAAACTCTTTGGTTAGTCTCTATTGCTCCCATTATGAGTTTACGATGTTGTTGTTGTATTTTCACCCGTGTCTGAAATGCTAGCAACACCCATGGTTTTGCTAGCTCAGCCAGGACTGTTCCCAGGTTTGCAAATGACATTCCAAATTAGCAGACCAAGGGTGGAGGAAACGCTAGGGAAGGGTAAAGCTTGCAGGTTGCTCGGTTGGTACAATGAGAACGAGGTTATTCTTGACGCAATTATTGTTTGAAAGCAGATCCAAAGATGGAGTGCCAATAGGTTTCGGCGCATACAAAGTGACTGTGACTACTTCTCGTGTTGATGATGCTCATCTCTACAAGCCATCGGGTGACTTGAAGCGTGTTATACATCTTTGTAGGAACTTATGTCACATGGTCCAAGGATCTGATAATGCCTGCCATATGATAATCTGTTAATTTGTTTGGGGTGTGTTTCATGAGACAATGGTTATTTTTTTTGTTGCTTTCATCAGTTTAAAACAATGACAATGAGTGTTTCAGGAAACAATGCTGATCTGTTAACTTGCTTATATGTTGATCTCTGTTACATTTTAATGGTTTTTATCTGAATGAATGGAAGTCTATTTATATATATTCGTCGTCTTATACAGGGCAGTATAAAATCTCTTCATACGAGCTTGTTGAAAACATGTATTATGACTTCCACACTATTTGCTCATGTCTTGGATGTGTAGTAAAGAACTTAGATAGTGTTAGTTCACTTACATGCTGGATTTTATGATTGCCTTTGGTTTCCGTGCTTGAATTGCTCTAATCTCATGTATTATGTACCAAATGCCGAAGTTGAGAATAATGGAGCGAATGATGATTCAAACCATATGGTGAATCGAGTTGATGATGTTACCATCTCTACACCTCAATGCCATGAGAATGTTTCTACTGAAGTGATCAAGGAGAATCAATCTTAAACCATCATCACTTCAGCGATAGAAGAAACTAGACCCGAAATGGAAGAAATCGCTCCATCGATAGAAGAAACTACTCCATAATTCTTGAAGTTGCTCCAATAATTGAGAACCGCATAATAGTGCATGAATACCCTAACACATGGATTATTTGTGAGCCTCCATTTGGCGAGTCACTCCCATACCACACATCGAGTTGGTGGATTTAGCGTTCCCATAGGGTATGCTGATATGCATGAGAAATTATGGAAAATGTATGGTCACATTGTTGTCACCAAGGATCCAAAACGCAGTTACTTCTTGACAATGCAAGTAGGAACTATCATTCGTGTCATAGATGATATGCGGACCAGGGCGAAAAGTACTGTTACTCAAGATGTACTCTTTGATTGGGAGTACAATTTGAAGAAATCTGAAGAACTCGGCTTTAACTTGAAGTGGCTTCTTCAGAGGATCAACATCATCAGGGATGAAGTAGAGAACAATATACCCTTCACCAGTGATGCTATGTTGGAGAAAATGACTAAGATTATTGAATTATCAAAAGCTGGAGTTGGAGATTACGGCCTTGCAAGTCTTGGAGAATGTAAAGCAGCGAAATCTTACTTTCTGCCTCTTCCTTTAGTTTTCCTTTACATAATCTCTTGAGCCTTGAACTTCTGAGAGATGTGAGGTTTTATTTTGGTTTTGACTTTTTGATTGGTTTTTCATAAGTGAGTGATTGAGGATTTTCTTAAAATAAAATAACTTTGATAAATTGCTGAATTCAAATACCGAATGCAAGAATTGCAAACTCTTAGAGGAATTGATAATACATATGAAAGAAAATCCTAAAATGAAAAACGTTAGGTGTCTCGAAAGTTCATGCCTTGAACATAAAACACCTTGGGACGCTGAATGTTTCATGCGTGAAAAGTCTTTAGCCAATTCTCATGAATCACTGGCACACTTGTCTTGCCTTTCATGTCAGCCAATTTGTAATATCCTCCAACTGTTGACTTAGCAATCATAAAAGGCCCTTCTCAGTTAGAGCTCTTTGTGGAATGGAAATTACGCTTAGTTTCCTTAAGAACGAAATCCCCTTCATGAAATTTGTTAGGCTTGGTTGCTCGTGCCCCGAATATCTTCTGCTGGTTCGGAATTCCTCGTATAGTGGGATTCCATGTTGGTAGAGCTTTCCAATCCTGCGGTATATGTGTACACTCACGCAAAGGAGAATACCTAGGATATTGATTGTCGTTATTAATCATTATTCGAGCGATGATTGTGTTAGTGAGACTCTGGATTCAGAGAGGCTCTGCGTCCAACTACTTGGTGAAATATTGCTGAGGCGAGACTAACCACTCATAACGTTTGGTGATAGCTAAGTTATGAGTAAGATCAAGTCCCCGGACCAGAATAGCATATTTGAAAGTTGGTAATATAGGCATGATGGGGAATGAGACTTTCCTGAGTACGGAACCTCTTGACGAATTCATGCGCGCTCTCTTCAGGTTTTTGTGTGAGTTCCATCAAGGCTTCGACTTTCCCCAGATGTTTGAACGATGGACCGTCCTCCACTTCTTCCGAATCAGAGCTTTCTTCAATAGAAAAATGTGCAATTGAAGGTGTTGTAGTTACCTTTTCGGCGATGAATCCATGTCGTCAGGATCATGTCATATCCGGATCTTCTCTGATATATGAAACTTGGTTTCTGACCAGGTTGATCCGACCTTCATTTTGAGTATGATGTAACCATATGCATCTCTGGGATATTCTTTCGTGATCTCGGCCGAGACGAGGGAGCATGAGTGGCTTCTTTTTCGAGTGATGCACTGCCGCGCTCGAGAGTCTTCAAAGGAATAATGTTGATAGTTATGCCAACATCAATTAGCACTCTTCTCAATTTATTTCCTTTGAGATGTACCGTGGTGGCAGATCCCAGTCATACATCTCTTTGTTAGTGGTGGAGGTTCGGGAGTACTTAGGGATAGATAAACGTTTCCCGGACACTACATGGTTCAGAGCCGTGAAAAGGTCCTCCCTTTGAGCCTTTGACGACAAAGCAATTCACATACATGCTCGATTAACGATTGAACTGCTTCTTTGACTGGTTGTTCAGAGATTTCAAAGGTTCTGATCGGGAGAGGATACTTGCGCACTCCTTCAGTCCCCAGTTCTCCTAAATCGGCCTTTTCCTTGAATATGCGCTTCAAGGTTCTGCAATCACTTGTCGAATGACTGACATACCTATGGAAGCGACAGTAGCGCGGATTCTCCACTCCCTCCTCTGTAGGCTCTCTCCTGATGGGAGGTAAGTTGATCGCACCATCTTGGATCCAGAATTCCAATAATTCGATTACATCTTCAATATGGAAAGGAAAATCTGGTACTTCCTGATCATTCTGCTGACGCTGAGTAGGTGTTTGTGCATTTCGAGTTTGGTTGTCCTTCCTTGGTGCTTTCGTAGGATGAGACGTTGGAGGAGCGTTCTTATGCTGTTATGCTTCGACTTTCCTCTTGCTTCCTTCAGCAACATTCATGTAAGGTTGAACATTGTACCGTTTATTGATTAGGTGCTTGGTGCTGCTTCGAGTGTCTCGCAGCTCCTCGGCTTTGACGATTTTTGTTCTCTCCAGTAAGGCTGGAGTAGTAGTTGCCGATCGCTTGGCTACTTCATGAAGTTCTGAAAAGGTTTGGAACTGAGATTTTCCAGCAAAGCTCTATAGATCGGGATCATCCCATTGATGCATAAGTCCACCAATTGTTGCTCGGTGACATTAGGGTCATGGCAATCCAAAGCTTGAATTCTGAACCTCTTCACATAGTCGTTCGGATGTTTAGTAATCTTCTGGGCCATTCTTCCTAAGTCAGAGAGAGTAACCTGCTCAGAGACAAAGAAATATTTCCTATAGAAGGCATTAACCATTTCTACCCAACTAGCGATGCTCTCAGGTACAATGTTGTTTACCAGGTGTATGCTCGGCCGGTCAGAGATTTAGAGAATTCCTTCAGACGGACGACATGGTTGTGTTCTTGCTCTCCTAGTGCCTCCAGAAATCGAGAAACATGCTCTCGAGCGTTCCCTCTTCCGTTATACAATGTGAACGTTGGAGAAGTATAACCTTTCGGGAGAGGAATCCTTTGTGTAGCAGCAGTATATGGAGGTTGATGACGATGGACAAAAGGTGTCTTGTCTTTTCCTCGAGTCTCCATGAGGCATTCCAGATCTTCACGAGTGATGAAACCTGCATACTCCTTCTACGATAGATTTTCTGCAGCTTTGCAGGCCTCATCATCATCCACCACATGGATTGGTGAAATTTGAAGTCTGTTTCTTTGGCTTTTTCTTTTCTCCGGCCCTTCCTTAGTTTTCTCTGAGATTTTGTCTGTGAGAGTTTTAGGATAATTGCATAACTCCTTCTGAGTAGTATCCATATCAATTTGATTTTTGGCGAGAACTTCCTGTACCTTCATGAGATCAGCTATGGTGGGTGGATTTTCTCTGACTTCCTCGGGATGCCTGCCGAAGAGAGGATGATTTCCAATGTTGTTTTGAGGAGGAGTAATATCACCACCAGAAGCAGAAATGGTTTCTGGAATACCATCATTGTTATTGTTGCTAATGCTAGCGTCGTTTGCATTTGTAACTAACCCGACCTAAGACCGGCCATCTTGCGAAAATGTAAGATTGCAACCGAGAGATTAATCTCCCACCGTGGTCGCCAATCAGATGGGGAAAACGATTTCTTTGTTTTTTAGGGAAGTGAAGAGATGACGGTTTGAGCTAGGCTCCTCAACCGAGCAACCGCCTAACCTCACACCTGATGCACTGCATGGGAGTGTTTTGAGTTCGAGAGATCAATCTGTAGGACTCCGGCCTAAACTAAGTCAATGGACGTTCCAGAGTCAATTCGGTCACAAAGAGGGAGATGGGTTGATCTGTGGGAGGGAATCTGAGAATTGTGGGGTCAGTGATGATCAAGGATTGTGGATGTGTTGAAAGTTTCTGCAAATATGTGTAAATAAGTTTGATCGAGAGGACTTGTGTGTAGACGATTGTTGTTATATCAGTCATCCATTCAGAACTTATTTATATTGTCAGAATAGTAAATACCTTGATCCTAGTAAGTGTGACGTTTTCTTAAGTGAAAGAGTGGGAATGTGGGAGATCGTGGTGAAATCAGTTCCATGTCGTGCGGAGACTTGGTTGATCGTCCACCCACTACTTTGCTAACTCCCTCAACCTCTTGCACGTCTTACTCATGTTTCCCATCGTGGATGAACACACGTATTGTAGGCTACCAGACCAAAACCCTAACCGATATCCCCCATGTGACGTGATTGATGTGTCACGAACGTGGAGTCTGCAAAGCGGCGTGTATTTGATTAGTCAGTCGTTGACTTATTAGACAGTGAGTCTCAGTTTTGTTGAATCGAGCATGAGTGACGAATGTTCAATGATTCATGGATTGAACATGTGAGACGTACAATTCTTAGATATTGCTCGTCCGAGCAAATATTGTAAATTCGAGCAATCGAGCATCGATTCGACGAATTATCAATATTGATAGTTGGATCAATATTCGAGCAATCAACAAGTATTGCTCAATTCGGCCAATTACCAATATCGATAAATTACTGAATATTGATAGTTGGATCAATATTCGAGCAACTGAGCAAGTATTGCTCAATTCGACGAATTATTTATTGATGACGTGACCCTATAAAATATTAATTAAAATATTGGTAGACTACAAAATATTATATAATTAATCCAGATGTTGATTGCTGGATCAACATAAATTTATTAGTGTTTGAACTTCCTCAGAATGATGATTTGTGGAGTGTTTGTTCGGTCCCCTAATTTTTGACCAATTGTTCGTCAATTGATGAATTGCTGAAAATAGTTCATGAGTGAGGGAGGGAGGGACCGCATGGGAGGATGGACGACCACATGGTGCCCAAGTGCTCGAGTGAGCATGCACCAGGGTCCTTAGTTGACCGGTTGGTGAAAGAATGATCAAATGCTGGTGTTGATCATTTATTAAAATAATGCTCGTGCGAGCATTAGGTGATAAAACCTAATTATGGAGAAGTGAGGGACTGGCCAAGGGAGCATAGACCGGCCTTTGGTGGTGTGGGACCAGCTGACGGTCAATTGAGCAAATTCCCAAATTGGTTGGAAAGAGTTTGGACCCAATATGAGCAATTGAACAAATTATGTCAAAATCATGAAGATGTGTGGGACCGGCTCCTTGCAAGCCTTAGGGCCGGCCTTGGTCGGTCAAGGAAGCATACCCGTGTCACCATAATGTTCGTGTCTCAGTTCTGAGAGTTTTGGTATTTTTTGGTGTGCGTTTGAGCAGTATCTCGGGTTTTCAGAAGAGTTTGATCTTTGACTGAAATTCTTGATTTTGCTCGAATGAGCAAGTAGAACTTTGCTCGTTTGATAAAAATTTGGAGAATATTAAAATAATAATATTTTATTATTGGGCGTGAGTAGCCTGGTTGGTCATGTGACCATTTGACTTTTTGGCTTTTTGATCGGTTTGAGCAATATTTTGAGAAAATATGAAGAAACCATGATTTTTGTTCAAACGGAAGAGTTTCATGAAATGAGGAAAATAATAATTATGGAAACAAGGTATTGCAAGGTGTGGGACCGGCCACGGCTAGGGCATGGCCGGCCGGCTAGGTAGCCCAGTCCCGCAACACCTTTCCCTATTTTATTATTTTTCATGAAACCATGAAAATATGGAGAAACCGAGTTCTGCTCAAACAAGGAAAGTTGCTCGAATGAAGGAGTTTTCATGAGTTCATGAAAATAAGAAAATAAGAAAATATAGGGAAGAGGCGTGTGGGACCGGCCGACCGGCCGGCCCGGTCCCCTAAGCGCCTCTTTTATTATTTTTTAATATTATTTTCTCTCTCCAATTTGTGTAGGATTCCTCGTTTGTCCATATTTTTGAATGCTCTTTTGCGCATTTGGGTGCTAGTTCGTGCATCATTGTTGAGTACATTTGCACCATTTTATTGGTCTTACTCGGTGATAGTCCAGATGCTCGATTGTTGGATATTTATTACTAATTCATGAAATTCAGCGTAGAATGATTCATGAAACGGAGTAATAAATGAATTGTGTATCTATTACTAATCCTTGAATTGATGGGAATTCAAAAACAAGAGTAATGAGATAAGATAGTTATTTATTACTAATCCATGGAATCAATGGGATCATCCATGGAACTAGAGTAATGAGATAAAATAGATTATTTTCTAGGAATTCAGTCGGTGAATGTCACGGTAGAATTAATCTATTATAGAATCGAGATATGAGATAGTTGAAGCATCATACTCGTTCTGAAAAGTGCATAGTCAGGAAACAACGTGCAATGTTGGTGTCCTGAAGGCGTTTAGCCCTCCAGCAAACAATTATGTACAGAGAGCCTCTTGAATCTATACACGGTCTCTCTACATAGTCAGGGAACAACGAGTGTCGCCGACGTCCTGAAGGCGTTAAGTCCTCCGACAAACAATTATGTCCAGAGAACCACCCAATCGTTCTTCTATGTAGAGGGGGTCTCTCTATGTAGTCAGGGAACAACGAGTATCGCCGATGTCCTAAAGGCGTTAAGCCCTCCGACAAACAATATGTCCAAAGGACCGCCCAATCGTTCTTCTACATAGAGGGCACGATGAAATGCGTATCATCGAACGCTCCTCTAGTGGGAGGACTTTCGAGAAACATATTCATCATGGCCCTGAGAGGAACTCGATCAGAGATTGTGAAACGGTTCACGGATCGTAAAATATGAATCGTCACATGCGTTCCTGAAGCCCGTTCAGAAACATGCAGTATCATGATTTTACGATTTTGACCTTTGTCGAAAATCCACCATCAAAAATAATAAGGAATGGAATCTTTGCAAACTGTGGCTATAATGTTCATGAATTGATTCGAGTGAATCAAAACCGATTTTGCTTCAATTGTGTCTTGTATACTTCTATGAGAATGTAAGCAATTGAACAACTCTATAACTAGTTTCATTTGAGTCATTTGAACTAGTTGTGTTAAGATGAACAAGGTTGATATGAAAGTATTCATATGGCTAACTTCGGTTAACTATTGTTGAGCCAACTAAGTGTACACGTTTTGGTACGGTTACCCATATCTAAATGAAGGTAAATTTCATTTGTGTGTAACAAGCCAAAACCATCTAACGGTTGAAAGCTATTGGCTTGAATCTAATCAGGTTTTCATCTAACGGTGAATATTGATTGCTTTGTCCCAAATTTATCAAACCCTGATTTGAAGACTATATAAGGGAGACCTCTAGCAACTGGGAAACCTAGTCCCCACACCTCCTGTGTGATACTAGTTGCGTACTAGAGTCGATTCGTTTTTAACCTAGGTTTTTCCTAAAACCATTATAGGTTAATGACTTAAAGACTTCATTGGGATTCTGAAGCCAGACCCAACTATTTTCTTTGCAGTTGCGTGTTCTGATCTTACTTTGTCATATCGTATTGAGTAGTATCTTCTCTAAGATTTGCTCGAGATTTAATCTCCGATAGGTAAGATAAAAAGTAATCACAAAGCTCTTCGTCTCATTCTTTGTGATTCCACAATACCTTGTTCTGCTACCATACGGTTAAGGTATTGTGAGGTGATTGATATTACTTGGATGTTTTTCGAGAATATAAGTCTGGTGTATCAATTGGTTCATGTTCACCTTGATTTATCAAAATACGAAACAAAACTCGTAGGTATTTCTGTGGGAGACAGATTTATCTATTCAATAGACTTTTTTTGTGTGACACAGATTTGTTTATCAAGTCTTCGACTTTGGGTCGTAGAAACTCTTAGTTGTGGGTGAGATCAGCTAAGGGAATCAAGTGCGTAGAGTCCTGTTGGGATTTAGAGACGTAAGGAACGCGACTGTACCTTGATCAGTGTGAGATTGGTTAGGGCTCAACTACATTCCAGTCTGAAGTTAACTTGCAGTAGGATAGTGTTGATGGGTGAAAATTACTCCCGCTGAATTTAGTAATTTGGGGTGTGATGAGGAATGAATTTAAACCTACAACAAATGCACTGCGCGGTGAGTGCTTATAGATTCGAGAGATCAATCTGTGCAAGTCCGGCCTAAACCAAGAAATGGCCGTTCCCAGACTTGTTTCGGTCACAAAGTGAAGGAGATGGGGTTGATCTTAGGGAGGGAAGCGAAGAAGGTGTTGAGATTGTGAAGGTGTTGGCTTGCTTATGACTTGTAACAGAAAATGGTTGAATGTGACGGTATCAACACTTGGTTTTTCTGTCGACTGAACTTGTGTTGTTCTGTCTCTGTCATTCCTTGTTGTTTGAAATAGGGCGGAGAACCTATTTATACAAGTCATTGAGCCTCATTCACGTTTCTCGTGGGAAGTGGAGGTAGTGGAATGATGGAGTAGTGGAGTTGTGTGTCGGTAATGCACGACCAGTCTTGCCCACTTTTCCTGTTCATCTCTAACCGTCCATGACTCCCTAACACGTTCTTGTGATGGCGCGTTGCACGCTGCACGCCAGTAAACCGCTGCACCAATACCCCAAAGTAAGTATCCCCCAGTTTGTGACATGATTGATGTCTGGAATGTGGATCGTGGATCCACGAAAGATAGCATGTAATGCTGAATTGAATAATCTGCGTTATTCGAAAGTCGATACTTGTGCGGTATCGTGTATTTTATGCGCGTACTGCATTACGGTGGTAAAGTGATGTGTAATGACTGCTCACTAACCAAATAACTCTGACCAGTGGTTGTATAACCAAGCTGGTGAGGTCGGACGGATGAGATGATGTTTGAGACACTCATCTCACGACCGATTGACGAAATTAGGGTTTTTAAAGAGGTGCGCAAGCATCACTCTTCAGCTTGGTCGAAACCAAGCATGGGAAGGATTTTGGAGAAGACCGACCATACATGCGTGTTGACGGCATGATGGTGTAGGCGCCTGTATTCCGTTCCCTCATGAAAGCGCGATCTGGGCCACTCAATTTGACCGGTAAAGAGGAGTGGTCGAGATCGGTTTGCGCGTAAATCCCTTGCCGCAAAGGAGTTGGAAACCGGCGTGATTTCCCTAGTTTGGGCACGCGTTTCGGGCGACCAACATTGGTTGGTTTTGGTCGATCACACTACCGTGTAGGTGGTAGGTTGTTGTTCACACCTATACCGATTATCCCATGAAAACGTGATCTAAGCCATTCAAAT
Source organism: Papaver armeniacum (assembly GCA_023531295.1). NCBI lineage: Eukaryota > Viridiplantae > Streptophyta > Magnoliopsida > Ranunculales > Papaveraceae > Papaver > Papaver armeniacum. The sequence continues at coordinate 326,907 of JAJJWW010012042.1, read as the reverse complement.
CATCCTATGAAGTTGAGCGGTCGAGATCGGTTTAGGATTTGGGAGGTGTAACCGCACGAGTTTGGGCGTGCGTTTTGGGTTGGCCGGAATGATGAGCCTTGGCCGACCGCGTGAGGAGGTAGATGGGCCCACGGTGGTCATGTTTGGTGTGACCGACCCTTGCTCAATCTAATATGTGACCCTCCATTCGTGTCGGGAGAAGATGGACGCGCGTGATGGCTTGAACCCTAATTTTGGCTTTCAAAGCCGCGCGACCATGCTCTTTTGGGCGGATGGTTTTGTTGTAACCAACCACGGTTGGCTTCGGCCGCTGGTCAAGCGTGTAGGCGGTCACATGGTGATTGTGTCGACATGCTCCGGGCCTTTGAGTCTATATCTACACCCTCCATCTATACCTGCGAAGATGGATGGTTGAGACCGTTTTGCGGCACATGTAATATGCCGCAAACCCTAATTTAGGTTTTCCGTCCATAATGCTTGGTATGGATGGTTTCTTGGCAAGCGAAGGCCAATGGTCGACCATGCGGGGTCGGCTACCGTATTCCATACCGCTTGGGGGTGATGGAATTGATCCGTGGTCATCCAATCATGCTTGTGGAGTTGGATGACTCGCGATCGATCATATTTGGCAAGCTAAGGCCGTGTGTATTCCATACACCTTGCTTGGGGTGATGGAATTGATCTGTGGTCATCCAATCATGCTTGTGGAGTTGGATGACTCAAGATCAGATCATATCCGGAGACCGATACAGCCAAGTCCGGATGCTCAATCGGGCTAGTATAACACACCGAGAGGGGCTCAATCGGGCTAGTATAACACACCGAGAGGCTCGGGCTAGTATAACACACCGAGAATCGGCCATACGGGTATTTCGTATGGATTCATTATAGTGCTTGAGGTTCGCGTTACTCTGTGAGAGTAACACTCGGTCGTCATGCCACACCGATAATGGGTACGGGAAATACAAGGATGATATGAAATTCACAGGAAGGGATTGTTGTTTGCATGCTCTAACTTGGAGGAATTTCATGTATTCACAGAATGGGATTGTTGCTACATGCTCCATTCTTGGTGAATTAAGTGAGGAGTATCCGTCACTTATAAACGGCTTTATCTTTTATAAGATGTCGGCGCATGATTTTACGGTTTTTTTACAAATTTAACCTTAAACGAAAATCCACCATCAACATTAAGTCCCCGCCTAAGACATAATGGTTACATTATTGTGTGGTAGGCATGAGATGGTGACATGCATACGTGAGAAAGACAGGATAAAAGGAGTTTACCCGAAGAGTGTTGGCCGATCGCTAGTTTTCCACGCCTTCACGCTTGCATGGAATCCCCGTGGGGCCGGTTTCTTTCTTTGAGTATTTGAATCGAAGAGGAAACCAAACAAAAGAGGAATCCTTGTTCTATTGGGATTCTTCTAATTTTTGTATATAAAAGAAGCCAAATCCCTTTTCTTTTCTCACGAATTTTCTTTTATTATTCAGCAAGTTCCCGTGTGATCCTGTTGCCGTCGCCAAACGTTGCCGTTGGAGCCGCCACCGATCGTTGCTGCCGAAGCCGTTGCCGGAAACCGCCGTCCATTGCGGAGTCTGCCGTCCGTCCAAGGTAAGTTTCGCACCCCTTTTTTTTTTTTTTTTTTTTTTTTTTTTTAAACGGTGAAACCCTAGTTTGTTTAGGTAAACACCTTTTGTAAGACATGTGCATGCTTAGCTTTTTCCACCATTCGGCTTGAACCCCGTAGACACGATTCCCATGAATAAAGAAAATCGTGTTATGATGCATGTGGATGAATGAATGCGGGCCCGCCGTGTATGCCGGAACGTGGGTCTTATTCACATATGCTCGGCTGAAATTTACACCGAACTTGAAACTTGTACCGGACTTGAAACCAATACCAGACTGACTTGAAAGTTATACCGGAGAACTTGAAATTAATACCAGACCGAATCTTGTATGATGTTTGGACCGGCCATTGTGTGAGTTGTGTCTTGCCGTGTGTGACTACACTTCTCATATGCTTTCATACAAGTTCTAACTCCTGTCTTTTATCTCATTGCGGTAGAAAGAAGAGAACTCCTACCAACATGTCTTCCAAGGTAATGTTTGGTGCTAAGTCGAAGTGTTGACAGTTTCAAGGATATGCCGAACATCAATGATGAGTTGTTCACCTCGTCTTTTCCAAATAATAGGAAACATCCTTCTCATAAGATAGTCTTGCTTTCCGATTCGTAAAATATGGATGCCCGATCCATTCTCTTCTTCCGCACTTGTGATGAGGTTTTGTCTCCGAGAGGAATGAATATCCGCCTTCTCCTATTGACTTCAAGGTTTGCCATGCTCCACCGGGTTCTTATGAAGGATGGATGAGACGCATGTTGAGTAATAAGGGCATTAAGGAAAATTTGACCAAAGCACAAATTCTCGATGCGGTCATGGCATCTGCTACCCTCGAAATTAGGAAAGACACCGCGGGCTTGATCACCTTCATTTCTCGGTGGCGTATTTGTACTCACACAGCCATATCTAGATGGGGAGAGATGACTATTACTTTGGAGAGTGTAGCCGCATTAATGAACCTGCTGGTGCCTAAGTCTTTTTACGAGCTCTCGATGCGGAACAAAGTAATTATGATGTTTGTACTTCAAAAGGCGGAGGAATCGAGAGTCTGGACAAGGAGGAGAGAAAGGATGCGAGATGCTTTTATACTTGGTGGGTTTCGGAGTGGTCTTCACGGACCCGAGTTGAATCAAGAGCTCGGCGTGATTGCGTTCTGTCTTTATGGCTATCCAGGGGATATATTTGATGATGGTTCGGGGAAGAAGACCATAAGAGGTGAGCTTGTTAAGATTGCTATAAGGTCATGGCGCAGGTGAAGTTCTTCCTCTAGGTGCATTGTTCCTTGGATCGTTGTATTCTCATCTGGACGCTTTAGTAATGGATATGCACGTTTCTAACTTGGTACAAGAAGGTGGAGTCGCACGTTCACTTCGCTTTTCTTCGTGCGCTCTTATGGGAACACTTCAGAAGTTATGCTCCTACTCCTGCACCTTCACTCGTTAACTTGTACGGCGGCTCGAGAATACTCCGATGGAATAAGAAGCGTCCTAAAGCCGGTGCGAGACTTGTGGAGGTATTTGACAATATTTCTTCCGTAGATTTTCGTCCATGGGGGCCGATTCACTCTTCCATCATTCAGCCAAAGACCTTTGCTGACGATCCTGGCGTTGTGTTGCGTACCGATGTCAAGACCATGAGATCTGGGGAAATTATTTACTGCGCAGCACGCATCCCAGATATGTCCCGTCTCTATTCGACGGGGAATTTTCTGTGACTCCGTACAATATTGACAGGGCTGCTCGCCAGATGGGATTTGATCAGGGTGTCCCATTTATCCGTCCACTAGGGGCTCCGGAAGAATTCCTTCCACAAATTCTTAATGCCAATGTGTTCTTAGACCGGGTGAGCCTTCCCTTCTGGCCTATTGGGAGAAGTCCAGTGGTGACCGACAGTATAAAGAATTTTGGGGGAAACAACTGTCGATCTTTCAGAAATTTTCGAAGAGTGTTGTGACAAATTCCCGTAGTGAGCCATCTTCTGACGTCTTGACGAAGCATTTCCGGTTGAAGCCACTTTCATCCAAACGGACAAGAGCTGAGGATTGCAGTCCCCAAGTAGGAGAGAGACCTAAGAGGCAAACATGCGGTCCAGAATCCTTAATTCTTCTAATATGCGTATTTAAATCTCCTCCCATCGGTTCTTTCATTTCTCCAAAAGTAAGTTCTTCTAAAACGATCCTTGTTTTGAATCAGGGAATTTCGAAAGATAATGCCTTCACAAGGTTGGCACGCATCCAAAACGGGAAGGCCGGCGGTACTGGTCATCATGCTGAGAAGTCTGGCGGTACGGACCTTCATGCTGAGAAGTCTGACGGTATGGAACTTCATGCTGAGAAGTCTAGCGGTCTGGAACTTCATGCTGAGAAGTCTAGCGGTACGAACCTTCATGCTGAGAAGTCTGGAGAAACCGCTCCTTTTTCTGACAATGACAGAGATGATGCAAGCTCGGTTGAACAAGGCGCTTCCCTTAATGATCTTTTCGACGGGGTCGTGATGGAAATCGGTGCCCAGTGAAATAGATGCGGGAAGGAATGCAAGAGAGACGGTGCCTGTTGTAGTTGAGACGGCTCCCCTTGACATCCATTCCAATGTGCTCCTGACCGTATGGCTATTGTGGTGACTTCTTCCGAAAGGCCTCCGCAATCGACAAGACTCCGCGGTCGCCGACCAAGTATGGTGATGCAGCCTGGGGCTTTGTTCGATCCTCCTTTTACTGTCCCTTATCCAGGTCATGTGTTGGTTGGTGGATTCAGCGTGCCGGTTCAATTTGAAAAGTTGTACACGACAATCTGGAAGAAACACGGCCATATTGCTACCACCGCGAAGCTCAGGAGTCGTCTTGCATTGGTCAACCGCGTCCAAGAAGCTTTGGTTTCCATCCAGGGGATGAGCGCTGCGACTGGTGGAACAGTTTCTGAAGAAGTGATTGAAGATTGGAGGTGCCATCTGGACGTGTTTGCGATGATGCCTTTAATGCTCCCTGTTCTTCAAAGGGTTCTCCGAGATTCATGAGCTCCGAAATTACATGATGAAGTCCCTTCCGCTGACCGTGTTGCTCGTCGAAGAAGAAGAGGTTGAGAGGTTGTCTAAAGAACTGGAGCCGAAGCAGGCCGTGCTCCAAAGGATGAAAGCCGCCCTGCCCGGAAGGATGAGTTCTTCCAAGGACTTCCCGAAGTATTTGTGCTACATACCGGCGTTTTCTTATATGCTTTTCTTTTTTGAGTGATAGTGAGGACTTTCTTTGACTTCCGGTTTTGGATTAATAGGTAATTGAATTGGCTTATTTTGAGATAGTTTTGTGAACAACCCTTTTGAAAGAGATTATGTTAAATGAGATTTGCATCTTGGTCATGAAGGTTTGCACATATGAAATTGCAAATGTTATGTAAAAGGGAGATATGAATGGAAACAAACATGGCGTTTGGTCACTGAGTCTCTTGTTCCACGTGCGGGATGCTAAGTCCCAGTGAATTCTAAACTATCTTTCTTGTAAAGTTGTTGAGTAAAACTTACTTGCCTTTTGAAGCCTCACTTATATCAAACCTAGTAGTCTCTAAGAAAATCCTTTGCAAGCTATCTCTACGAACCAAGCTTCTCCCGAACAATGCGCTTCAAAGCGTTGCATTCACCTGGGGTGATGAAGGAACCGGTGGTAATGACAGTACCTCGGGTCCATTACTTCTGATCGGTGGGCGACGCCATACCGGGTAGCTCCACCTCTCCGTTTCGCACCCACGTCTCCAAAGCAGCTCCGAATCTCCTTCATTTGGAAGGGAAAATGTAAGTACCTTGAGTCCGGCTTTTCTATGCGTTAGTGGGCGTTGTAACGCCTCTCCGTGGCTTTGACGTGGAGCGGGAGATGAAGTTGGAAGATTTGCGAGTGCCATCACATCTGCGGATCGTTTGCCTAGGCAGAGGGATGTGGAAGATGCCGCAATGTCACTGCTGAGTGACCGAATTGAACGCTCCCATCCTCCGTATTCAGGCATTTCCTGATTGATTTCTCCTTCCTCAAGCGTTTCTTCAGTTGGTTGGAAGGCCGATGCGGATTGGACAGTCTTCCGTGCTTCAATAAGAGTTTTGAAATACAAATCTTCTAGCAGGGCTCCATAGGCTGCAGGCTCCCTTTCTTTATCCGGCAGACATTGTAGTACTCCGGGCAAGTTTTTTTCCTCTGTGGAGTTTCCTCGAGTCTTCATTGTCGACTGGACCATGTTGTTCGTATCTCCTGAGTCCCCTGTGATCACGCGTTCTTTCTGCATCTCCACTAGCAAAGGTGTGACTCCTGGCTAAAGATTCAACATTTTTCGTGCTCCCTGAGTAGATAATCGTCGACCCTTCTTGTAATTGTGCCGTTATATCATTCAAAAGGCGAAATGTCTCGCTCGCCTCCCGGTAATACCTGGCTTGATTTGCCAAGACATCCTCCAAAGATTCCAGCTATGCTTCCCATGATATCTGAACCGTCTGTAGTTTCCGGATACATTGCGAGATGGAAACTGAGAAATTGAGGATTCAATTTTATGCAACCGATAGATCAATCTCCCACTTTGTGGTCGCCAATTGTTGATGGGTGAAAATTACTCCCGCTGAATTTAGTAATTTGGGGTGTGATGAGGAATGAATTTAAACCTACAACAAATGCACTGCGCGGTGAGTGCTTATAGATTCGAGAGATCAATTGCAGTGCAAGTCCGGCCTAAACCAAGAAATGGCCGTTCCCAGGACTTGTTTCGGTCACAAAGTGAAGGAGATGGGGTTGATCTTAGGGAGGGAAGCGAAGAAGGTGTTGAGATTGTGAAGGTGTTGGCTTGCTTATGACTTGTAACAGAAAATGGTTGAATGTGACGGTATCAACACTTGGTTTTTTCTGTCGACTGAACTTGTGTTGTTCTGTCTCCGTTATTCCTTGTTGTTTGAAATAGGGCTGAGAACCTATTTATACAAGTCATTGAGCCTCATTCACGTTTCTCGTGGGAAGTGGAGGTAGTGGAATGATGGAGTAGTGGAGTTGTGTGTCGGTAATGCACGACCGGTCTTGCCCACTTTTCCTGTTCATCTCTAACCGTCCATGACTCCCTAACACGTTCTTGTGATGGCGCGTTGCACGCCGCACGCCGTAAACCGCTGCACCAATACCCCAGTAAGTATCCCAGTTTGTGACATGATTGATGTCTCTGAATGGATCGTGGATCCACGAAAGATAGCATGTATCGTCAATTGAATAACCTGCGTTATTCGGAAAGTCGATACTTGTGCAAGATCGTGTGTTTTTATGTGTAGTCTTTGCACACGGTGTGGTAAAGTGATGTGTAATGACTGCTCACTAACCAAATAACTCCCGACCGTGGTTGTATAACCAAGCTGGTGAGGTCGGACGGATGAGATGATGTTTGAGACACTCATCTCGCGACCGTTGACGAAATTAGGGTTTTTAAAGAGGTGCGCAAGCATCACTCTTCGCCTTGGTCGAAACCAAGCATGGGAAGGATTTTGAGAAGACCGACCATACATGCGTGTTGACGGCATGATGGTGTAGGCGCCCGTATTCCGTTCCCTCATGAAAGCGCGATCCGGGCCACTCAATTTGACCGGTAAAGAGGAGTGGTCGAGATCGGTTTGCGGCGTAAATCCTTGCCGCAAAGGAGTTGGAACCCCAGTGATTTCCCTAGTTTGGGCACGCGTTTCGAAGCGACCAACATTGGTTGGTTTTGGTCGATCACACTACCGTGTAGGTGGTAGGTTGTTGTTCACACCTATACGATTATCCCATGAAAACGTGATCTAAGCCATTCAAATCATCCGGTGAAGTTGAGCGGTCGAGATCGGTTTAGGATTTGGGAGGTGTAACCGCACGAGTTTGGGCGTGCGTTTTGGGTTGGCCGGGAATGATGAGCCTTGGCCGACCGCGTGAGGAGGTAGATGGGCCCACGGTGGTCATGCTGGTGTGACCGACCCTTGCTCAATCTAATCTGTGACCCTCCATTCGTGCTGGGAGAAGATGGACGCGCGTGATGGCTTGAACCCCAATTTTGGCTTTCAAAGCCGCGCGACCATGCTCTTTTGGGCGGATGGTTTGTTGTAACCAACCACGGTTGGCTTCGACCGATTGGTCAAGCGTGTAGGCGGTCACATGGTGATTGTGTCGACATGCTCCGGGCCTTTTGAGTCTATATCTACACCCTCCATCTATACCGCGAAGATGGATGGTTGAGACCGCTTTGCGGCACATGTAATATGCCGCAAACCCTAATTTAGGGTTTTCCGTCCATAATGCTTGGTATGGATGGTTTCTTGGCAAGCGAAGGACAATGGTCGACCATGCGGGGTCGGGCCGTGTATTCCATACCTCGCTTGGGGTGATGGAATTGATCCGTGGTCATCCAATCATGCTTGTGGAGTTGGATGACCGCGATCGATCATATTTGGCAAGCTAAGGCCGTGTGTATTCTATACCTGCTTGGGGGTGATGGAATTGATCTGTGGTCATCCAATCATGCTTGTGGAGTTGGATGATCATGATCAGATCATATCCGAGACCGATACAGATCAAGTCCTGGATGCTCAATCGGCTAGTATAACACACCGAGAGGGCTCAATCGGGCTAGTATAACACACCGAGAGGGCTCGGGCTAGTATAACACACCGAGAATCAGCTGTACGGGTATTTCGTACATGGATTCATTATAGTGCTTGGAGGTTCGCGTTACTCGTGAGAGTAACACTCGACCGTCATGCCACACCGATAATGGGTACCGAGGGTGAAATACAAGGGCGATATGAAATTCACAGAAGGGATTGTTGCTTTTGCTCCAACCTGGAGGAATTTCATGTATTCACGTAATGGGATTGTTGCTACATGCTCCATTCTTGGTGAATTAAGTGAGGAGTATCCGTCACTTATAAACGGCTTTATCTTTTATAAGATGTCAGCGCATGATTTTCCGGTTTTTACAAATTTAACCTTAAACGAAAATCCACCATCAACAGATAGATTCTGTAGCGGCTTAATACAGTGTGGTTTTCAAATCTGGACTAAGTCCGGGGTTTTTCTGTATTTGCGGTTTCCTCATTAACAAAATTTCTGGTGTCTATGTTATTTCTTTTCCGCATTATATTTGTGTATATAATTATAATAGCGCAGGTTGTGCATAGTTCAATCAATTAGATAATCCAACCTTTGGTTGTTGATATAAATTTGTTGACACTTGAACATTAGTCATTGGTACCATTCAAGTTGTTTCTCATAATAATCAGGCTCGCGGATTGTATCTGTTTGATTTGTTGATTACATTGAGAAACATGGATATAACTCTTGGATATATTTCCATTGATTGAGTCTGACTGTCTAATTGATTCTCTTGGAATTATATTGGAGTTAGTCCATACAGAGTACCTAAATGAAGTATTGGGTGTGGTTGTTAGACCCCCGCCTTTTCAGTTTGGATCACTTCAGCTTCAGTTACACCGATGCACTTTTCTCGATCAATTTCCTTACCAGAGCAAGAAATGGTTGGATTGCAAGACTAATATATTGAAAACGAGCATACAATCGACGAGCATCTCGGTTTCCCGGGTTCCCCGTCAATGAGACGAACATTGTAAAAATTTTCTCCCAAAAAGAACCGTCTTGAATGCCCATACCAACGATTACCCTATGAAAAAAATATGTTTTGCATATAGTTATATCCTCTTCTTCAGTAAAGTTGGGACCATGAATTCTAGCAGACATATCTGCAAAGTGAGGGAGATTAAGAGTTTTAGAAAGAAAGAAGAAGAAGAAGATGTGAATTTGGAGATGGGAAGAAGGAATTTATAGGGTGAGAAAGAAAATCGAGTCGTTTGTTTGAATTACCAACGTCTATTTTTTTATTATAAATACATCACTAGGTTGGATTCTCAACCAAACCAACAACATCCACCATGTTTTGTAATGGAAAAGCGAAGCAAAAGAGGTTTGTCCATTATGTTTCATGGATAACCAAAGTTTTATGCAATGCCCTTAGATGTATTCAAAGTGTCCGCAGGAAGGTTGTTCACGCATCAGAATGGTGATTGAATCACACCGGAAAATATCAGGTATTTGCAATGTCAAGATCCCAACTGTCCAGAGGAACCACATATGCTAGATGATGCTATGAAGATTAAAGAAGAAGAAGAAAAAGTTTGCAACACTCTGCAAAAACTTCAAACTTAAAGACAAATTGAAGAAGAAGTTATTACACCGCAAGCATTGTGGAGAAACAGATCACAAATACAAACATTGTCCGCAGAGAATCGGGGATGCTCATATCTCTGGCTGCAGAATTTTATGCATTTGTGCACTTCTACCGAAGAAGACACATATGGAAGGCATTTCTTCGAACTGCCCTAGGTGTTTTTTGGTGGAGTGGGCTGATTTAAGTTGAAGGAAAAATCGATTCACTATTGTATTATGTTATTTAGTTTGTTGTTTATTTTGTGTTATTATGATTCACTAATTTAAATTTTTCTTGGATTAAACATTGCACCATCAATATCATAAACAAAAACATACTGCATTGGATTAAACAACCACACATGAGAATAAAAGAAATGCATTAGATTAAAACAACTACTACATAGGCGTCAATTCTCGTCGGTGGTGGAATTCCTAGGGCGATGTAGGGATCGTATTTGTTGAGCACCCTAAGAATGTTGAAACAAGCTTGGAAGTCGAAAGGACGCGCCCGTGAGATACTTGCCCACATCGCTAGTGTTCGGGTTCCACTTCCCGTACAACTTCACCGTCGAGTTTATTTTTGTGATTCTCCACTAGTACAACGACGAATTCCGATACACGGAGACTAATTAAACTAAAACGATGCGACGATATGCGAGAATCACGCCTATAAATGTTCCCCGTTTCAGCGCGAACATTCTATAAACTTTCTCCCAGAAACACAACGTCGATTAGGCTACATTCATATCGACAACATTTAGTGTGTGAAAAACAAAAGCTCTACAAATAGCTAAATCCTCTTGATGAGTGAATCTAACACCACGAACTCTGGGAGGCATTTTTGTAGATGATTTGAGAGTGAAGAGATTTAGAATGTGTGAATGTGGATTTGAAATGAGGAGTATTTATAGAACTCAAAATTCTAGTCGTTGGTTCACAAGAGTTTTTAGAGTCAGATGCATCTTGTCATTGGCGGCTTTGGATCACACGCTGGCGTGTTAACCTCAGACACTGGCGTGTGATGGAAAAATGGGCGAGTTTGAGACAAATGCCAGCGTTTCTGGCGCACACGCCAGCGTTTTTTGGCACAACCGCCCGGTCTTTCATCACACACGCGTCTCTTCTTCCAACTCACTCAACAAACCAACAAATTCGTTGGTTTGTTCGTCTCTTTTTCATGTTTATTGAGTCCATAGTGGGAGCAAAATTAACAAATTTCAAGTTTGTTCATTCCGTATGAACTGCTCTAACTGACTTATTATGAAAAATGAAAAATTAGAGTTTACTTTTTGAATTTTGTTTTTGATTGATTTTCTTTATGTACTTCCACCACATAATATTGGTTATGTATCTCAACTCGATATGTGCCCAACATGGATAGGTGAGAGCACTGAGGTCATTTCGTGCTTCCCATAACCAAATAATGCCTGCCAAAAGTTCTCTAAAAGAGTCTCAAAGAAAAATGTAACTTTAGGTGTTTTTGTTTATATAGTTATTTGGTTAGTTCTCATTGTCATCTAGTACTACTGCATAAATGACAAAAAGTCACTTGATGTAAAAGTAAAAGGACAAAGTGAAAAAAACAGTGCGTTTTGTTTTGTATGTGGCACGAGGATACTTCCATGGCATTGTTATTACTCCTCCGTTTCTGAGAAAGTGAAAGTATCTCTTTTCCAAAAATAGAGGGAGTACTCTTTTTTTTTTTAACTCATTCCTTTTTAGCTTGTTCATCACAAACACTCAAAATCCTTAATCATCACAAGCAGTCAGGGTTGGGATCCACCGTAAGCCATTTTTGGACCAGCGATTCTAAACAAACTGTGCAAAAATAACAGAAGAAACGCCTCCTCACATATTTCCCAAATTTTATGGTCCCCAACAAGGCTGCACAAATAACCTCAAAAAATCCTGACTTGAACCGGCAAAAAAAAAACTCTGAACCGGACCGAACCGGTTGTTGCGACAGGGAACTAATGGAATGAGAACCGGTGTAGGATAGGTACAGGGACCGTTCTCGCCGAATTCCACTTGTCCCGGACCAAATACCCGTTCAATTATTAGCCATTAATTAGAACTCGAAAACTAATCTTAGCCTTACAATTTAGGTATTGTAATAGGGGTTATAAGATAGCCTCATCTCTGGGTTCTTCTTCTTCTCATCTCTTTCTTTTCTTTGGAGACTGGGCCGTGAAAACTATGTTGTCGCTTTGCGGTGTAAGGGAGTGATTCCTTCAACTTCGGTTTTTTTTTTTTTTGAGATAGTGTTTCTCTTCTTCTACTACTACTTGTTTATCTAAACATAGAGTTGCTCCTGTTGCTGCCATCTAATGGAGATTTAGTAGATGAAGTAGTTTCAGAATTGAGGTAATAATAATGGTTGGGAATCTTGGTTTATTTGTGGTTTCTGTTGATTTCATTTCTTAATTTTAGTTAGGCGTTATTGATTTCACCGATCAAAAGATTTTGGGATCCTGATTTACTAATTTTTCAATGATTTGGAAGTTTTAAAATTAGGATTTTGATTGTAATTTAGGGGATCTTGGTTGTAATGCACATAGATTTTATTTATTTATATGATTTCTGATATGGGTTTTTGATTTATTGTAGATTGAGAACAAAAGAAGGCCACAAGCAGATTACATCAGAAAGTACAAGAAGATGTAAAAGTGACCATGAGAAGGATCCTAGTGGATTGGTTAGTTGAAGTAGCAGAAAGATATAAGATGATGCTTTTCTTGAGCAACTTGAATGAAAAAATAAGATGATTTTGAAATCCCTGCAAAATAAAGGGTTTGAATGTTTGATCACACTCATCTAGTGAATTGATTAATTCAATGTAATTTTTTTTTTTAGCACGATTCAATGTAAATGTAATTGGTTTTGGACATCTTCTGAGTACTGAAAGTTTACATGGAGATGATAACATAGGGTAAAACCCGGTACCGCAGGTGTTAGACAGGACTGCACCTGAGGTACAAGTACAACTCTAGGTATGGTGCACCGGTCCTCAAAACGGCGTGACCGATCAACACCAAATACAGGGACCGGTTCTATAAGAGAACCGGGTCGTACCGGACTGTGTGCAGCCCTAATCCCCAATGAGCCCCGCCCCTTAGGAGTTTAGCAGGCCACATTATTATGTGTGGCGGTTTTTTTATGTTGTTGTTTTCTCGTCTGTTAAGACTTTTTGTTTTTGAACACTTTTGTTACCTTTTCTGTCCAGTCAACTCTCACTGGTCACACCCTTTTACTATTGTGTGACTGGTGTAACTGGACATGTTTTATTTTTATTTTAAAGCTATCCATTAGCCAAGTCAGGGGATGTGGTCCACGGCAACATGGTTTTTGTGGTTGTGGTGTTGATCAACGGAAAATAAAAGCTGTCTAGGACTCTTGGAGCAGCATTTTTCTTTATCTTCTTAACCAATCAATTTTTTTAAATTTAGCAACACCAACTATCCAAAAATTTTAGTCACTCGTGAGCATACAAATACTGCATTACTGTCAACGCCTGCTGCCTAGTGTCAAGTTGATTGTGTTTGTAGGGTCTTACAAAACCCCCACGTTGCATTGTTCCTATGATACCTAAGTTCAAAGAATTCAGCAGCCACTTGTTGAATTATTAGGGCCGACTGATCGGAGGGCCCGAAGGGAGGGAGTCCCTTTTATGACTTTTTTTTTTTATAAATTGAAACCTCATATAAATTTACAATTTCATAAAAAGATTTTGGTAGTGTGCTTGATAATACTAAAATATCTCTCCCTTTTAATCCAATTACTAATACTCCTTATGTATCCTATTCTTTAAGGGTATAATTGACAACTTAACTTTACTATAACATATATATAAATCCGTGCCTTAAAATTTTACAAATTTTATCTCGTTGGAAAAGGTTATAAAAAAATCTACTAATGACTATAAACAACAATATCAAATTTAGAGTTTTTACGAAAAAATTTGGAGGTATTTATCATTTTAGGCACAATTTAAAAATTATACGATATCCATTGATTTTTATTAGAGGGAGAGCAAAAAGTGATCCGAGGAGAGCGAAAATCGTCGTCAACTCACTAACTAGGCCGATTCTTCTAACGGGTCAAGTTTTATTTTTTTCAAACCAAAGATACCCCTCTTATTTATCTGCACATACTAAACTCGCTCAACCTATCTAATTTAACCTAATTTAAATCAAGTTGTTGCAAAAGGAAAATCTAGGAGAATAAATTTTATTGTTCTTATCATCAACAAAATATACCCCTTTTACTATTGTAAATTTTAACCTAATTTAACCTAAACCAAAGATACCCCTTTTACTATTGTGTGACTGGTGTAACTGGACATGTTTTATTTTTATTTTTAAGCTATCCATTAGCCAAGTCAGGAGATGTGGTCCAGGGCAACATGGTTTTTGTGGTTGTGGTGTTGATCAACGGAAAAAAAAAGCTGTCTAGGACTCTTGGAGCAGCATTTTTCTTTATCTTCTTAACCAATCAATTTTTTTTTTAATTTAACAACACCAACTATCCAAAAATTTTAGTCACTTTTTTTTTTATGACAAAAATTGTATGGCATGGTCTTCACCGCCAGTTTGGCTAACACCATATCTTAGCGCTGACCACAGTCCCCGGCATCTGAATGTGGAAGTTTAATGTAATTCTGGTCTTTATGACTTTGCTTAAAAAAAAAAAAAAAAATGCCAAACATGCCGATCAATAGAGTGTTCTACTGAATACTTTTAATACTTGATCTTTTTTGACCGTGCTAAAAAGTTTATCCTAGGGGATTTGTTTTGTTTGCTGGGGACTTGCTGAGATAAATTACGGGTGACGAGAGAAGACAAAACTCAAAAGCCATAGATAGAGATTTTTGAAAATGATCCCCAGTTTTAGATTTTAGCTTATTTTATGCATATATCAGTTTTGTAGCGATTTCTCATAAGGAACGCCTAATGGAATCATAATTTTTTAGAGAGATAGTGTTGATTAATCAATTGATATTTCATGTTTGATTTGCACTTCCGGGATTAAAAATAGTGAAAGATAAGGCAGAATGAGAAGTGATTTCGGTCAATTTGGGATGGTGTTTCTGATTTCTTTAACTTTTTGTCCGGTTAACAGTTGGATTTGGCAGGCCGTGTGTGAACAAGGGTAATATGGTCCCAGTCAAAACAAATTATTGAATCGACCTAGTTAATGAGTTGCCAACGATTTTTGCTCTTCTCGGATCATTTATTGCTCTCCCTCTAACAAAAGTCATATCCATTATGTAGGGTCACAATGGGTACCCATTACTCTCGAACCTAATCGAACCCGGTATATTTGGATCCGATTCTGGGTCCTAAAATTGGACCCATTAACAACTTAGGACCCGGCGGGTAATTACCCGATTGGACCCGCATATAAACGGGTAATACCCGTTGGGTACCCGGTTATTCATTCTTTTACTCATGTTTTTAACAAAATTACAAGTATTTTGTTAGTTTTCGCTTTGATTTTTTTGTTCATTTTTCATTTTTTTTTCTTTACACTTAATCTTTTTATTTAGTACATTAATAGAGAAATAATAATAATTTTTATAAGAAAATTTAGATGCAAACCAAAAGGAGAAATATATTTAGTATTTGAGGTTTTTTATATAGTTTTCTTAATACCCAATAGGAACCGGACTCGACGGTACCTGTATTTAAACGGGTCCTCCAGGTCCATATATTTAGGAACTGCACTTAACCGTTAAGAACCGCACTCTCGACCTTTAGAAGTAGGGTCCTGGGTCTAGTGATACCCGAGAGGACCTGGACACCCCTACCATTATGCAAACCACCACAAAGGATGCATAATACTTTATGTAGCCACATTTTTGTTTACGCATCTAACTGATTTCCGCTGCAACTAATAAAACGATGTACTCCCTCCATTTCAGGAAAAGTAATACTCACTTTAGGCATATTTTCGAAAATTTAATATGCAAACCACCACAAAAGATGCATAACACATTATGCATATTTTGGTTTATGCATCGACTAATTTTCCGTTTCAGGAAAAATGATACTTTCACTCCGTTCAAGAAAATCACCTTTTCAATTTCCTCTGCTTCAGAAAAGTGATCACTTTACCAATTAGACAAAATGAAACTATGAAAATATCGTTTTCCCGAAACGAAGGTAGTATATGCCTACCGGCGGAAATTGTTATTTGTTTTGTTTTTCTTCGGTCGGCCTTCCCACCGTGGAAGCGGTGTTCTAGTAATACAGTGCTACTACTAGTTGAAGCATGATAATACGCCCATCCAATTATCACTATGACAGATTTTCTCTCACCTAAAAACCTCTCTCGCCCAAAAACTTAACGAAAACTCTCCCAAACTAAATCTTGAGTTTCTCCTTCTCGATTTGGGAAGGAGAATCTCAACCCATCTTTAATCTCTACTTCCTCTTTAATTTCCCTAATTTTTCTTTGAATTTAGTCAAATTATTAGTTAAGATCCGAGTTTTTGGATTTGGGTTTTTGTTCTTGAACAATCCCCTTCTTCAACCTCTTTTCCGATTAGATCAAGTGATTTTTAATTCAAATTTTGTTATTGTTTAGTTTGTATTTTCGGATCTATTTCAAGAGCTTACTGTTGGGTCTTAATCTTTTGTTGATGTCCTTTTTTATTTCTTGATTGAGTTTGTTGTTTGAAGTTGTTCTAGACAAGGGTGAATACAAGGGTGAATTTTTTTATCAAGTGTCTGGTTCAAGCTCTTGCTGATTTTTCAATCCAAAGAACACAAGATTTCCACATCATAAGAATCAACATCATTTTCAACAAGTTCCAAGCAGCAACAACATCAACCACTCCATCAACAACAATTTCTGAAGACTCCATGACTCTGTTACAGGTTCAATTATCAGTGACAACAAGATCTCCAAAGACATAAAAACAATCAGTTATAAAGACATCTAAGACACCAAGACCTATTTTAAGGAAGTACCATACTGATCCAGACCGATTCAGCAATTTGATAACCTATTTTGGTTATATCTGTTACTTGTGCTACTGTTACTTAAGAAAAATCAGTGACAAAAGGTCGGGTCTTTGGATCCTCTTCCACGTATGTCATCTGCTTCACCATGATTTTGGAAAAAACCCTGAGAAATGGTTAGATTTTTGGATCCTAACAACTCTAATATTTTTAGTTTTGTTATGTGGATTGGATGTGCGACTTTCAATCCAACCAAGATCATTTAAAGTTGTTTTGTTACTTTTGAATCAGTTAAGAATGGTAGGATTTTCTTTCCAGATTAGGTCTTGGGACTATGATGTTAAATGTTCTTATTGCCTGTTAAAATTTGTTGAATTTCCTGTAAATGTCGAATGTTTTAAAGATAATCTTGTAATCGTTCCCGATCTTAAATCAAAGGTTTATGATTAATATATACGAGGCTTTCCTCTTTTCCTAAAAAAAAAAAAATAATTATCACTATGATTTTCTGGTACTCAGCAAATCAAATCAAACACTGGTTAGGATTTTATATATTTAATTAAAATTATCATCAATAGTGTGCCTTAGATTCCTTACAAAGATTATATAAAATATTTATATACAAAAGAAGAAAAATACGCTTTAAGCCCCCGTTTGGGATTGCTTTTTCAACCAAAAGCACTTTATAACAAACTTTTTACCACAAATTGTGTTTGGTAAAAATTTCAAAGTGCTTTTGGAGACAAGCACTTTCATTTTAGGTCTCTTTTAAAAGCTACTCAAAGACTAGCTTTTAAAAAGTCGGAAAGCGTGTTGTGGACCCACATAATTCGATTTAACCGATTCTCTATTTTAACCTTGTTAATTTATTATAAAGACAAGTTTTACCCTCAAATATTGTACATTTGACATTATAATTCTAATTTCATTTTATTTCTCTATTTCTCTTCAACAGAATCATTCACCTCAAAAGGTAACACCTTTTTCCTTTTTTTTTTTTTTAAAAAAAAAAAAAAAAAAAAAAAAAAAAAACAACTGAGCTGATAAAATAAAAATAATATCATACAGAGCTTGTGGTTGGTAACCTAGCTACAAGCTGGGATCCAACACCTCTTTGAATT
Organism: Papaver armeniacum; assembly: GCA_023531295.1. Taxonomy (NCBI): domain Eukaryota; kingdom Viridiplantae; phylum Streptophyta; class Magnoliopsida; order Ranunculales; family Papaveraceae; genus Papaver; species Papaver armeniacum. Next base: position 308,998 of record JAJJWW010012042.1, on the reverse strand, counting down.
GCAACGCCTAATCTATAAAAAATAAAACTACCTAAGCCGCTACTGGCATCATTGCTCACCAAGCAATTCCGTAGACGCTTGAAAAAAACAAGAGTATCCTCGCCAAGTTCCCCTAAAGTAGAGAAAGCCAGAACACCTAACCCATAAACATGTGCAGCACAATTGTCCAAATATTTGGCACGTTTGCGAGAAACGGCCCCAAAAATAGCCTTTCTCTATTTTGTTTCATTTTTTATTTAAAATAATAAATACAATAATAATTAAAATTATTATATAAAATAATAAAAAATGAAAAAAAATATTAAAATGAAAAATGAAAAAAAAATAAATTTAATAAATATTTTTTTTGAAAAAAAAATTAAAATAATAATATATTCATAGCAAACCATAATCATAATTTTTTTAATTAAATAATAAAAACAATTAAAAAATAAAAAAAATATTATTTATATTTTATTAATATATAAATAAAATATTTATTTATAGCCTGCCGATATTCTTGTTCTCAACTGGGAAAACGGCAAGACGTGTGTATGGATGTTACAGTGTTTCTCCATTCACCGGTGGTGGTGTCCGTTCCTTTGCTCCCGGTAAAGCTATCCTTAGTGTCAAGTTTCACGAAACGCACGAAATACTTGGACAAGTGTGTTGCACAAGGTTATGGTTTGGGTATCCCGCCTTTTCTACCTTAGGGGAACTTGGTGAGGATACTGATCTTCTTTAAGCGTTTGAGGAACCGCTTAGTTTGTAATGATGCTAGTAGTGGATTAGGTAGTTTTATTTTCCATCGTTTAGGTGTTGCTATTCAAAGAGGAGTTGGGGCTCAGCTTGTTGCTAGGCTGCCAACCAAAAGCTCTGTGTAATCTCTATATTTGAATATTAAATAATTGTTATTAATATATTAATATATTAAAATTAGAAATATAATTTATTATAATAAAATTGTACTAAAACGAATTTTTGAAATATGTCTATTTTCGTCATTAACTACCTCACCAAAGACTTTTAAATACCAAACAGTACCAAATGAGAATTTACGCTTTGTTAATTACACAAGGCTTTTAAATTATAGTTTACCAAACATCATGCAGATTTATTTCAAAGACAAAGACATCAACGCACAACACAAATAAGAACAGAAAAGCGCTTTTCTAAAATTCAAAGCAATACCAAACTAGCCTTTAATCTGGTCAGTAAGTGTCTTATTGTTACCCGCCTTAGCTACAAAAGCCACCCATTATTTGTTACCTGCATTAGCTACTCAAAAAAAAAAACATTTTAAAATGAGCCAATAAATACGTATTGTGGGACAAATTTGAGAGCATTTTCGTGCAGGCTAAGAACCGAAAATGGTTGGATCCAGAAAGTCTCCTCTCTCCTGACTTTTTGATACAATACTATTTCAGTCTTTTCGAATCGCTTTTCAATGCCCCACTTAGCTTTCGTTTCGTATGACGACACGTGTGTGGTACGTGAGCCAAATTGCTGATAAACAATTTGTTGACGTGCCGTTAAAATCAAAAGTTCCAGACCCAGAAGTGAAGTATAATGAACATCCGGTCCTCAGGAGTACTAATAATGCCATCATTTTCTTTCAATGCCATATTTCTATACCACGTCTATACCACGGCTTTGGTATAAATTTCACACTCTTGGCTCTCCTAAAACGATTGCAGCACTTAGCATGCAACACAACTTTATCCGTACTCTAATAGTTACGGATGCTCATTCATATCATATATTCCACGTCTCCACCACTAGTACTTGAAGTCTCAAACTACTACACACATTTCCATCTGTTCTTCGTTTGTCACTTTCGTCGCATGAGAAATTTCGCTCCAACTTCTTTAGTCACTTTCCTTCCATGTGAACGCTTAACGCTTATCAAGTTAGAAGTTGGCAGGTCACAAAGCCTTAAGCCTTAAGCTTCCTGTATTCACATGAAATCTTGTCCATACGTTAAACTGGCACCTACTTATTACTTTAGAAAAGAATAACGCATAAATTGTGATGCTGTATGTCGGTTCATCATTGCCAGCTTTGTTTTGGTGGTGGAGCAAGGATCCTCTAGAAGGGCAAAAAAAAAAAAAAAAAAAACATTTTGATCGGCAGAGAGTAGCTGGGGTTTAACCATTTAAGTGATTTTCTTTTTAAGCATGAAATTTATTAAACTATTAATGAATCATTACATGATGGCACGTGATACCCAAATATTCATCAATTACAAATGGATCCGTAGGCATAAATCTACAACAACATGAGAAAGGAACATATGTGAACAAGAGTCTCCGGATCATAACTGCATTGGGCAGATGTTGGAATTGGTAAACTGGATATGGTTTAGATTATCGAGGATCGGTAGGCTTTTCGTTGATTGCTTTCCACAATGAAAACTGTATTTTTGGCAGACACGGTAATGCCCATAGGAACTTAATTGTTGGTGGTGTATTTCGATGCAATTGATTCGAGGTGTTAGTCGGGCATTTGTATCCATATATTGTGGTGTACTGTCTGTATGTTACTTGTCTACCTCCTTTTTTTCCTACATGACCCATAACTTCAAAGAAATCACCAATCAGGACCCAAAGTGTGCTGGTGATGGCGATTTTTTTTGGGAAGTCATCCATTAGATCTTTTCTCATGTCTGGGTGAGGAAGGTCATTCATGCCGGTACATAACCTAGATTAGAGTTAAGCTACAACAGAAATAATACCATTATTGGACTCAATATATGAAGGACAAACAAGGACTCTAACACTAATTGATACAAAATATTGAATTGAATACAAATCACTAACCTAAACAATGTGCTTTATAAGATAGCACTTACAACTAAGACAAGTAAAATGTGCTTTATGGGATAACACTTATGGAACTAAAAAACAGAAGAAATGTTGAATTGCAGAGCAATACAAAGGCTTACTAAAGTATTGCGATTTATGCTTCTTTGTGTTAGATACCACAAATAAGCTTACAATGGATTGCAGACTTTAGAAACTTAAGATAACTTGGACTTGGACATTGCTACACTGCTTGTAAGATTGATATTCTTTCGAAGTAGGAGCAATGAAAGTTATCCGGGGATTATTTGTACTTAAACTAAAATCTATATCACTATATAATATTACAATTAGGACTCTGACCATGGAATGAAATGAAAAACTACACTGTAGTAATTAGCTAAACTAAACTGAAGAACCAGAAGATCAGCAATTAAGGCGAAAGATCCACCGGCCCAAGGGGATTAGTTAAGACTTTAATACAAAAGTGATAGACTGTGATTTTAAAGAAAAATTCTTCAATGTGGCTCATTAATCTTGATCATGTTCTGTATTAGATAATGTTACATGATGTTGTTATTTTTCTGGAGGTCTGGGAGTTACAACTAATTACATAGCTGAAGTTATGGTTGTAATTTGGGTAATTGAAAGGGTTCTTTCTCTGAAATGCAGGAAAATAATCATTAATTCTGATTCCAAATCAGTTGTTGGGGATTTCAAGACTGGACAAATTTCCTGGTTTGTTTATACTAGGTGGTTAAAAGCTTGCAATATGTTGTCAGACATTCAGTATGTGCACTGTTACAAATAAATTAATTTTTCTGCTAACTTATCGGCAAAGAAATGATCAAATATGAATCTTGGTGAAGTTGTGCATCACTCAGGAAGGCCCCCATTTATGATCAGAGTTGAAATACCAGGCAGGAAATATATGAGATTTGTGTAGTTAGGTTTTACCGACCTTGTTCTCCGGTTCTTTTATTGTTGTTTGTTTTTCATTTTTGTTTGGTTTGGTTAAACCTTCTTGTAGTCATGTTGATGTTTTCATTTGATATCAATAAAATTATATGATTTAGCAAAAAAAAAATCTTGAGAGGTTGAATGCTTTTCGGATCATCTAGTCATGAAACATAGAATTGACATTCACAAAGTGTCAATCATTTCAAAGTTATATATTGAATAGATTAATTCCAAACTCTTCAGAGAGTATAAGGTATTTATCTATAACTTTAAAACCTCTATATTGATTAGTAACTTTAAAAACCTCTATATTGATTAGTCAATCGTATTTTCAATCATACCAATGTATTTTGCTTTTCTGGATTGTGTGATTGTGTTAAGATTTAGTTGAATAAGGTATTTCTATTATTTCATTTATTATATTCTTGATTGTTCTTATTCATACATCACTTTCACTCCTTTGCACCGATCGAGACACATTATCTATCTGTAAGTTAATAAAAGGAAATCAAGTAGATGATGAGTGGAGTGGGCCCTAAGGTCGCCTCCTATGGGTGTGGAAAATCTATTGATTTGCCATTTTTACACCCATTATGGATTTGGAAAACTAGCAAACTCACGTGGCAAAGTGGTATTTCTGCCACTTTGCCAGGTGAGATCGAGTAGTTACTGAGCGATCGATACTAGACCGCTCGGTTGAGACTTTCTCTCCCAATTTAGTCTCCATCGCTCCCGATTTAATCTCGATCGCTAAGTAATTGTTTAGTTTTTATTTCTTTCTTCTTTCCTACTTTTTAGTTATTATAACAGATTTTTATTATAAAAAGGTCCCACAAAATAGATAATTAATAGGGGGAAAGCCACTTTTACTGGAGGGAAAGCTGGCTTTCGGGTGGATTTAAATAAAACTCCTACCAACAATCATTTTGTTTTTCGATGATCAGTAAATTAGGATGTAGACGAATAATTTGTTATACTAGTTGATTATTTTGTAAAATATATATGGGTATGTAACAACTCCTGTAGGCGAAGTATAATGAGGTCACAGAGGACCACAACAATCGAAGTGGCAACGAACATTTAGATGGAAAAATTGATGTATACAACCTACTATCCTCCTCAACGTACTCATGCTGCTAATGATAATGGGTCATGATGATTAAAAATGATACAACAACTGCATTTTACGAGACAACCATCACCTTATAGATCTTTGCAGATGGCTTCCAAGTTAACCTATGAAAATGGCAAAGTCATTTGAAATGTTGAATTTGGTGTAATTCCATTTTTTGTTGAGAGGTTGTGTAAGGTCTGTAGATGTTTCTGAAGCTTGTAACACAAGGTTATGTGTTTGTTTTTTGTTTATTTTTTAGGTCCAGTGTTTTCCTTTGGGTCGGTGTTTGGTTGTATTTTGGGTTCATGCTTTGTGAACTTTGTCTATTTCTCTTTTTTTTTTTTAATAAAATTTAATTTACCAATCAAAAAAATAAATGTTGATCTTCATCACCCGAGGGTACATATATGCACATACTTATTATATAAATTGGGTCCTCTTATCTTGTATACCCGTATACAAGATAAGAGTGATTAAATAATTAATTTATTGTATTGGATCTGGATATTTTTATTGGAATCTTAAATATTATGAAGATATAAATTTCCTTTATCAGTAAGAGATGAAATTCCATTTGATGCCCCTAGATAAGTTTGGTAGTTGGTACGTTCTTCAATTTCCATGAAATATTTTAAGCCATAAAATCAGTTACGTTTTTCTTATCCGATTGAACGACGTTTTTCTTAATCTGGACGAGATCATTGATTTAGTCTTTTGAATGTCTATATAATCGGACCAGACCCATATTCTCTAATCCAACAAATTAAGAAGTTTATACAAGACCAGCCGATCAACAAGGAAATTTTACAGGGAGCAAATCGAAATAAAGGAGTTCCTACTAATAGATGGAACAATTTCACATCGATCGGATAATTTTCTCGTATGCCTCCTTTAACAAAGAAAATTTCACTATGGGCTATGCTTTCATTCTTTTCTCTCGTAGAACAAGAAGCATTTTTGCATATTTCGCAGTTCGGATCGGGCATCTTCGGCTTTACACGCAGAATCAAAAGCAGTTGTAAAGGCGTTAAAATGGCTAGAAAACAATATTCTTTCTACTGGTATTATTGCTACGGATTGTATCAGACTGCATTAACAACAAAAATGCGACAGTCGACTGGACAACAGAGAATACAATAGAAGAAGCAATATCCATTCTTGAAAAACTTCCTCAAGCTAGACTAAAATTCATCAACAGAGATTTTAATTCAGCAGCGGATTCAATAGCAAAAGAAGCAAGAATAAGAAGACTACAATACGTCTCGAAGCATATGCAAAGAACAAATTCGTAAAAGAAAGTATCCTTTCTAATGTTATTAGAAAAAATGTAATTGTAGAATTGTTGTACTATATTGCTTAATTAATATATTTCCCTCTTCTTATCAAAAAAAAAAAAAAAGTCTATGTAATCAAATTAATTAGTTTTGGCATAGTGTTTGCCTTTGTTATCAGTTTTGAAGAAACAATCCGAAAAAACAAAGTTAAACTCTTTACTAGTTTTTATCGGTTCTTCTTACTTTATTCACCAGACTAGCTTGAACTCTAGAAAATAATCATGAAAAAGTTTCTAATCTAACAAATAATCATGATATTTGGTGAACTGATTGTTGATAAAGGGCAAGATTTTGTTTAATCCACCCCAAAGTCAGCTTTCCCTCTAATAAAAGTGGCTTCCCCCCTAATAATTATCACAAAATATTATATAATCCCTAAAATTTAATAAACACCCACCAAATCCAAACAAATAATTTTTTTTTATTGATAAGGGTCCCACAAAACACAATAAAATATTCGTTTCTGGAAAAGTGTTACTTTCACTTTTTCATTTTAGCCTAAAAATAGGCCAAATTGAAAAAGTGAAAGTAACACTTTTCTAGAAACGGAGGGAGTAGTTTATTAGAATTTGCAGTTTTTTACCATAGTCGGGAAACTAGTTTGACGTGCCATGTGGCATGGCAAAACAACTTTTATACCAGCTCTTATAGGAACCGACCTAAGGATTATAAACCGCAGGATCTTAGATAATCCAAACAACGTGAGACTAATAATCTCAACACCCCCCTCACGAGTATCCCTGTTGGGTCTAACACGTCTAACACATGGAAGAACAAACAATATATCGGGTGACGCGGAGTAAAGGTGCGGCCAAATACCTCGACACAAATAACCTGATATGATATTAAAATGTGGGCATCCAACTCAAAACCAACTTGCTACTCTGTAATATCTCAACACGTTTTATAAAGAATTTATGAATTTGAGATTTTAGAATATGTAATTTTTAGATTTATATTGTTGTTTGAATCGTAATGTTACAACTAACCCACCCCATGACAATCTCACTTTGCACTTCCCGAAACAATTGGACGTCAGCTTTAAAAAACTTTTAAAATTTTGGAAAGAGAAAAAAATATCTTTATATTGCTAGATTGAGGTGGGATTATTTTCTTTCTCTCTACTTATTTGATTAGATCTGCACGTAAATGCAAAAAAAGTCGGTGGATGTAAATTAGGCATGGCAATTTGCCCCACCCAAACCCATCCCCGTGGGGATCCGCCCCTATGGGTTAGGGTTTTACATCAAAATGGGGAACTGGCGGGATTTTTAATTCCCAAAGTAGTGATGCGGGGATGGGGTGGGGATGGGATTCAAGGTCCCCACCCCATACCCGCCCCATACCATAACATATTATATTTGATCGAGGAACTAATAATTAAAATGAACCATGATACTTAATTTTGGATCAATTGTTTCCTTTACTTTTCAGTTTTACTTGATTATTATAAACTTAAAATTTTAAAATGCACTGCTTAGCTTCGTATCATTGTTTGCATAATTATTATTATTTACAAAATTTTAAATATTTATTGTAATGTTATGGTAACTCATGGGAAACCCATCCCCTACGGGGATTCCCCATACCCGTCCCCGCCCCATTTTTGAACGGGGTCGGGGATGGGATTCAAGGTCCTCGCCCCATACCCGCCCCATTGCCATCCCTAATGTAAAGGTAAAAAAGGACAAAGTGAAACTAATGTTCTTACTACACCTTGCTTACACTGTCTTTGGTTTTGTAGGAGAATTATGAAATCAGCAAGGAAATTCATCACTGAAGCTTAAAACTCTTTAGAAGTTGTTTATGGTGTTGACCAAAATGATTTAGGTGAAGAAAAAAGAGAATTGAAGCAGAGATGGCAGAACGGACATGGTCAAAATACTAGTTATCTACCGGTGTAAAAAATACATCACTATGTATCAATTTTTTAGTGGCTCAATTTTAAAACGGACCCCTATTTTTCTTGGTGGGATAGGGTGAGGATGAGATTTGTGGTTGATATAGATGACACATAGGGGTGATGGGTGGGGGAAAAGGCGGTACATAAGAAACAGCTTCGTCATCAATAGTCCCATTTACTGCAGAAGTGCAGATAGTAGTTCAAATTGGCAACCTGCCAAGTCAGGGTTGGGATCCACCATCCATAAGCCATTTTTAGACATTGCTGAGTCAGTGTTGGGATTCAACTTGGCAACTTGCCCCTTTGTGCAGTCAACTCTCGCACCAATAATGATACATCTACGGGGCTCAAAATCCCGGGAGATTACCGTGTCTCACATGTATTTTGGCCCCACAAGGGGTAAACAACACCCGTATAATTTTCTGTGGTGGGGCCCGGGACTATGAGACATGGGATTTATCCCGATACCCAAGACATGGGATTTATCCCGATACCCATCCCCGATCAGTGTAGCATCATCCCTCTCACACCACTGTGCTTTAAGTTGTGACTGTGTAACTGGACATTTTTTTTTCATGGTCATCCACACTAGCCAAGTCAGGGGTGTGGTCCAGGCCAGGCCACGGCAACCTAATTTTTGTGGTGTTGATCCATGATCCACGGAGTAAAAGCTGTCGGTCTGGAGCATCATTTTTATTTTTACAGCTTCTTAATACTAAATTTTTTCAAAAATCCAAATCCAAAACAAAAATAATAATAATGCTCAATGCCTGCTGTCTAGTGACTCAAGTTGATTATTTGTAGGGTCATTTACAAAAGCCACATATCTCAAATGTTCCTATGAAATCTTGTCCTCAAGTTTAAAGAATTTCTTTGCATTATCAATACAGTACTACTGTACCAGTTTAAGCATGATGATAATATATTAATAATCATATGCTCAGCATTATATAAATTAATTTTTATTTATATACAAAAGAGGAAAAATAATCTAGTCTAGTCAGTATCAGTAACTGTCTTATTCTTACCTGCCTTTCAAAAGCCATCCATTAATGGTGCCCAACTTGTAACTTGTACATAATTTTCTGCTCATCTCTCTGTCTAAGAAATGGGTTTCTCTGTAAGAAGATTTAGTAGCAGAAAGAGCAAAGAGTCTTTACAAAACAAGAAATTGCATGATTTGGAAAAACTTTTGAATACTCTCAAGGAAAAAGAAAAAAAATATAAGCTTCAACTCCAAGAAGAACCAAAAAAGGTACTAACTACTACTAAAACTATTTTCCTTCTCTATTTATAGCAAAAATCTTTAGTTCAGATTCTATTTTCCTGATTGATTCATTCCTCAATTGTCATTTAAATGATGGGTAGATTTCAAAATTGTGTTTCAGGTGGTGAGTAAAAAGAGAAAAGAAGAAGAAGAGACAGAAGAAGCATCATGGTCATCAATACTAGACATAAACTTAGAAGAAGAAGATCCATACAAAGAATTAGAGGTCATAATACAGAACAAGCAACAACCCATCTTCAAGCTACCTTCATCACTGAAAATGGGAAATGTGAAAGCTTATGAGCCGCAGGTGGTGTCAATTGGTCCATATCACAATGGTAAACCACACTTGATGCCAATGGAAATTCACAAGAAGAGAGCACTGGTTCATTTCATCAAGAGATCCGGCGTTCCGCTCGAAACGTATATCAATGAGCTGATGAAAGTTGTCGATGAACTTAAGTCGTCGTACGCCCAACTGGACAAGGAATGGATTGATGATGACAAGAAGTTTATTGAGCTCATGATTGTTGATGGATGCTTTCTTCTTGAATTCTTGGCTGTTGGGACTAAGGTTTCTATTGATGATTATGCTCGTAGTGATCCGATGTTTAGCTTTCATGGGAAGACGGTTAATTATGATTCTGCGATTAAAGATTTGCTGACAGTGGAGAATCAATTGCCGTATCTTGTTCTTACCACGTTGTTGTCTGTCGCGCGCCCACAAGAGGTGAGGACCAATTTGCTCAATACAAACTTTCAATCTTTTGATGTGGCTTGAAAATGAGATTAGTTGTACTTTTGAAAATGCAGGATGCGCATGAGACTATATCTCATATGATGTTGTGCCACAATGAAGGTCCTCGCCGTCACATTCTAGACCGTTATGCGGAGAGGGTACTTGAGGCACCGGATTTGGAGATAGGAATGAAATTGCCTACTGGGTTCTCAGCATCCGAGCTTTACTACCAATTTGGCATTCGATTCAAAAAGGTTAGTGGATACAGGAGTATCCGGTTCGACTACAAACAAGCAGTCCTCCTCCTTCCTCCAATCATGATTCATGATGACCATCAGAACCCATTTCTCAACATGAGAGCATTCGAGGTTTGGGTGAGCAAAGATTTGAAATTTCATTCTTTCATTTACCTTATCAAAACTCTTGTCAAGTCAGTTAAGGATGTTAAATTGCTTAGATACCAAGGGATCATAGTTGGTCCGCTGGACGAAACGGCTGTTCTTAAGTCGATTCAAGTGTTTACCAAAGACATAGGAATGTTCAATGTCGATTCGAACCTATTGTAGCTCTGCAAGATATGAATGAGTACTGCAATCAAGGGACTGTTATGGTTTGGAGAATGTGTAGGATTTGGATTGCAAATTTGTATGAGAATTATTTTAGTAATCCATGGACTATTATCTCGCTAGTGGCAGCAGCAATTCTTATGGCCTTAACTGTGGTCCAAACTTACTACACGGTGATCTCCTACAAATCAAGTAATTAAGTATGGTTAAGATGGGTATGCATTCTTCTCCAAGAATCAATTCCTACTCGGTGCAGTGTTGCGCCATAGAGGAATTCAGCTGAACGATGAGGTCTGTCCTTTGTACGAAGCTGAAGTAATAATGCGACATCAAACCTGTGAATTCATTGCAAGTATAATTACAACTTTCGAGTTATGGTATTACTTTGTAAATGCAATGAAGGTTTTAAATGGGCGAGTGTAACTGGAGGCATGGAAGTATGGAATATTAGAGGTCTGAATAAGGCCGGCCATGAAGTGCGGACTGTAATCCGTTATGTGGTGATCTGAGAGGTATGGGAGGAGGGAGGAAAGAAATTTGAGATTCTTGATGGGTGGAGAAAAAATTCGAAGAACTTTTTATGATTGACTGATTGTAAAGCAAACTATTATTCTTTGGTTCTTTGAGCGATACTTTTAATGGTTATTCCATTTCTCAAATATCACATCCATGGGAGGAGATTGTTAATCTGTAAATTTTCTTTCTAAATCTGATAGATATATTAGATACGAATTCAGACGGATTTCAAAGTTTTCAGTCATCCATTGGCACCCTTAATCTGGCACTTTCGACAACTCCTCTAGCTTCACCATAAGATTTCACTTTGTTGCGGCAGAAAATTATGTTTGTACTCATGAAAGATGCAAGCATACGTTCACTTTAATAAATATATGCATCGAAGGTCCAAGCCTTCACGTCTTTCTTCTAGCAAAACAGAGCAACCTAAAAAAACACATAAATTTTGTGCAACCAGCGAACAACTTCCTGCACCCCTAGCAAGGAATGCAATGATCTTTTACGACAAAAAGAAAAATTTAGCAAACATGATTAGAGATATAAAGATTCAAGCGTACATTTGGACGGAATCAAAATGATAAAGTGCTAGGATTAACGACCAGCATGGGAAATATCAATATCCAGATTTGCAATCTTTTCCCATGGATTTTGAAAACATACTGTGCGGACAGAGAAACCACATATTATTAATAAGAGCAACATCAATATCCATATTTGCTCCATGTGACAGAGCTTGTCATGGCATAGAGATCTGATGAAAGGGTTTCAGTTTATTGTATTATGCTCAAAGGGTTACAAGCAATACTTATACAGGATTACAGACGATAATAAAGGAAACAGAAAACAAAAGAATTACAAAACAATAACTACATAATATACTCAAGATACGGGATATCCCCCAAGATGGTGCAGAACAAATCTTGAGTTTGTTAACCAGAAAGCGAATGCGAGGAGAAGGTAGGGACTTGGTGAAGAGATCTCGCAAGCTGAAACTCGTAGGACACATGAGGTAGTGCAATGGTCTATTGCTTGTAGTGATGACGAACAAATTGACAAGATATTTCAATGTGTTTTGTGCGTTCATGAAAGACATCATTATTAGCTATGTGAGTAGCAAACTTTGTTGTCACAATAGAGAAGAGTAGAATCTGGTCGATAGACTCCCATATCACCCAAGAGCCATCGTATCCAAACAATCTCGTAAGTAGTATGAGCTAAAGCTCGATATTCTCGCTTCAAAGACTAGATCGTGACACAACATATTGTTTCTTACTACGCCAGGAAATGAGAGAATTGCCAAGAAACATACAGTAACCAGTAGTCGATCGTCTGTCAGTGACATATCCTTCCCAAAATGAATCAGAGTGTGCACGAAGATAAAGATCGAGAGGAAGATGAAATGTAATCCTTGATACAAAGTACATTTAATATAGCGTAAGATCCGAAGAACAACAACAAATGTGGCGACCGTGGAGCAGACATAAATTGGCTAACAACATGTATTGCGTAACTAATGTCTGGTCTGGTAATGGTCAGATAGTTTAGGCTTCCTACTAGCTGCCTGTATAGAGTAAGATTAGAAATATCTTTGCCTTCAACAGGATTGAGCTTGACATTCAATTCAAGTGGTGTGTCTGCAATCTTAGAATCAGTAAGACCAGCACGATGCTTTCAGATGGATACTTGACTTGTGAGATGAAATATCCTCCAGAAGATTTGCCAGCTTCTACTCCAAGAAAATATCCGAAGAAACCAAGATCCTTCATTTCAAAGCAAGAGTGGAGATGATATTTAAAAGCTTGAATACCTTCTGAGTCACTGCATGTGATGACCATATCATCAATATAAAGCAGAAGAAGAACCATTCCCTTACCAGTTGATCGAACAAACATAGCTGAGTCGTAAGGATTTTGAGTGAATCCATACTTAAGAATTGCAGTTGAAAACTTTTAAAACCAAGCACGAGGTGCTTGTTTTAGCCCATACAAAGCCTTGCGCAACTTACAAACTTGATTTGGAGCATGTTCTAAACCAGGAGGTGGCCTCATATAAACTTCTTCTTGAAGTTCACCATGAAGAAACGCGTTCTTAACATCCATTTGGTGGAGATCCTATTTGAGAGCAACAGAAACAACAAGTAATGTGTGAACTGTAGTCATTCTTGCAACCGAAGCAAAAGTTTCTTCATAATCAATACCATACTCTTGTGTATATCCTTGTGCAACCACACGTGAATTATGATGATCTAACGTATTATCTGATTTAGTCTTGACCTTGTAAACCAATTTACTTCCCACAATAGGTTTTCCAGGAGGCAAATCGACCATGTCCCATGTACCAGCTTGTTTATGAGCAGTTAGTTCTTCTCACATCGATTCTTGCCACTCTTGCATCACTGAAGCTTCCATGTAGTTCTTAGGTTCATGTTCTGCTAAAATAGTTATTAATGAATAGTGATAGTCAGATAACTTAGCTGGTGGCCGTCGTGTACGAGGAGGCAGTTGAGCAGTTTCATGAGCAATATCCCCATGTTGAGTTGTTGTATTGGGATGGTCCATAGAGTGGTCGATAGCTGCTTCAGTGGGTTCTGCAGATTCAATAGGAGGAGGATGAAAGACATTGCTGACAGAAATGCTAGGATATAGAGATTCATCATCAAATGGATTTAAATAAGAAAAGTTCTCTAGAGTTGATATTTTACTACTAGGAAGGGACCAAAATGGTATTTTCCCAGAAAGTGACATGACGAGAAATACGTAATCTCCTACTTTCTGGATCATAATATCTATACCCTTTCTGTTCTATTCCATAACCAAGAAACACACAAATAGTGTTCTTTTTGCCGAGTTTATTGCGCTCCCTTTCAGCAAGTAGGACAAAGCAAGTGGAACCAAAAACACACATCTCTGAATAGTCATGTTTCTTATTATATAATCGTTCATAGGTAGATATACCACCTATAACAGTAGTAGGAACTTGATTGATAGTGTACACAATAGTGAAAACTGATTCACCCCAAAAGTTAGAGGGAACCGAATATGATAGAAGTTGTGTTCTAGATGTTTCTATGGTATGACGATGTTTGCGTTCTGCGACACCGTTCTGTTCTGGTGTTTTAATACAAGACAACTGAAGAAGAGTACATTCAGATTTCAAAAACTCTTTGAAAGGATTGGATATGTATTCACCTCCATGGTCTGCACGAAATATTTTGATGGATTTTTGAATTGGGTTTTGATCATATTGGAAAATTCAGTGTAGATTCTTAAGAACTCTGATCTGGATCTAAAAAGATACACCCATGTATAACGAGTGTAATCACAATAAAAATAACATACTAAAAGAACCCCCCCTTGAAGCAATGTGAGACTTTCCCAAAACATCCGAATGAATGAGATCAAAAGGTGCATAAGAAAAAGTAGTATTGTTATTAAATGGAAGAGCCGGTTGTTTACCCATCTTACAAGCAATACAATAAAGTTCGTTGTCCAGGGGAACATTACCTAGAAACCCTTTATTAATCATATAGGAGAGATGAGAAAAGGAGACATGGCCTAACTTAGAGTACAAGAAATAAAAGGAGATACCTCGGAAGGTAAAGTAGAAGATATGGCAGCAACAAGTTTGTTCTGGGATTGAGAATGGCTAGAGACTACAGAAGGTAAAGACGACCAATTTTATGACTTATCCCAACAAGCTTCTCTGTTTTGGGGTCCTGTATAACACAACCCAGAGAAGAAAAGAAGATGTTAAAACCCTGGTTACATAGTTAACCAATGGAAATAAGGTTCATCTTAATCTTGGGAACAAGAAGAACATATGCTATGTGTATCTTGTTCGAAACGTTAACCTGCCCAATATGAGTGGAAATGATGACTGACCCATATGTTGTATGAATTTTAGGAGTAACAATAGGTTTCATTTTCTCAAACAGATTTGAGTTAAAGGTCATATGATTTGATGCTCCTGAATCAAGAAACCATTCAGTTAAAAAAGTACCTAAGGGAACTGAGAAAGCATCAATTGCTACTTTGTAGGATTGTTACCAATTGCAAGAGCTTGTTTCAAAGATCTCTTGAAGGTCACGTAAGTTGAGCCGAGAAGTTTCTCCGTGAATTGAAAGTTGGATTAGATCTTGGACAGGAAGGTACTTTACAGAGGACTCGAATGTCTCGGCTTGATTCTTTTGCAAGTCTCCTCAATAATAAGTTCGGACATGGTACTTACTACAATCACTCTACAAAGTGGATTTCTAAGAAGAATGGATGCTCTCACTGATTCAAACTCATATTTTAGAGCCTTTAAAAGTTGAACAAGGCGTGATTCTTCTCTATATCATTTGTCCATTTAGGCTCCATAAGCGCTAGTTGATTCCACACGATTGATATTTCGGAGTGAAAGTCAGAGATTGATTGCTCATGTTGTCGTTTCAAAGATCGAATATCTTGTTCAAGCTTGTATCTTTGTGAAAAATTAACTTGTGTGTATCTCGTTGCAAGAAAATCCTAAGCTTTTTGGCCTCTTCAAAACCAGTGAGTTGCATACTTATGGATGCAATTACAGTGTTGCTTATCCAAGTGAGGATTTTGTGACTATTGACTTCCCAAGTTTCAGAGGGATCGGTTTATGCAGCTTCTTTATCTTTACCACTAGTTCTAACCACTGGACGTTTTTCTTTACCATCAACGTATTTTCATATACTTTTTCCATTGAGAAAACTTCTCATGAGAAAGTACCAATGGTTATAGTTGGTTCCATCGAACTTAACAAAAGAATGGGTTGAGATTCTTCACGCGACATGATAATAGCTTAAGAAATTATCGGAAAACTAAGCAAGGATTCTTGACAAACTAGGGTTTATGATATGAACAGAAAATAAAATACAAAGATAAAGATGTGATGGATTTCGATACCTTGATTACAAAAGATGAGGGTTTGATTTTCTAGGTTAGCAACGAAGGTGGATTATTGAACATTGACTGGCTTTGATACCATGACAGAGTTTGTCATGGCATAGAGATCTGATAAAAGGGATTCAGTTTATTATATTATGCTCAAAGAGTTACAAGTAATACTTATACATGATTACAGATGATAATAAAGGAAACATAATACAAATGTAATAACAAAACAATAACTACACAATATACTCAAGATACTTTAATATCTTAACACCATGAACATCCAATTTTCTAGGAATTACAGCGGTGGATATAAATAATGGACTAATTTATTTCAAAAGCAAAGGAAAAAAGACATTTCATAGGGCTATGCTAGTACTAAGAACATAAGTATTAAGTAACAACATTAGTCTTTACCAAAATTTCAATCTCTCTTTTCATTCTTAATTTTTCTCCACAACACTTTTATGGATGCGTGCTTGGTACTAAAAATATGAAAAAACCGCAGGTAGAGCTAAAATATGACAGCCTTCATGGTGAAATGTTGTTCAAAAACCCGTAAGAGAAGTTGATGAGGATAGCTAGATTACCGGAGTCTCTCGGATCTAAACTTGGAGAGAATACAAACAATAAGAAAAAAAGAGAGAGTGAACCTACTGATGATCAAAAGAAGAAAAGCAAAGTGTTGCTAGAATGTTTGAAGAATATTAAAGCCAAAACACAAGAATTACAAGTAATTAGTTATTACCCAAGGCCCGAAGGTTCCTGGACCCTTTAGAGATAATAAAGGGTAGACAAAACTTCTAAATATCTAAAAATTAAAGGAAATGGGCAAAAACAGGCCTTACAGAAACCGTAAAAACCTATAACTCCCATTAAACTTCAAGCATTATCTTCACGCGAACTTCAAGCATCATATAGATTACTAGCATTAAAAATTCATTTATCTGGGTTTATGCATCTATTCATACATAATGTCGGGTATTCTGTGATGTTTAGTGGGGCCAGATTTTATTGATTTTTTAACTCGAAAGAAGAAAAGTTTTATTAATATAGAATGTTATCAGAAACCAAATCTGCCTGGACACCAGTCTGAAATTTGAATCCAATGGGCACGCATTGTTCCATTATTCGGTTTCAGTTGAAGTTAAGCTTATATCAGCAACATGATCAGTGTTTCTAGGCACTCTAGAGCTACTATAGTCATGAGTTGTTAAATTGACAAATTGCTAAGCCATATTTAACTTCTTCTTTTTTTAAATTTGGTTTCAGTTGTAGTGATGATGGTGTGATTGTTAAACTAAAACGAATTTTAATTCCGCATTTCATTATAATTATCATTAATAAATTCGTATGATGTGAACGGATTTTATGAAACTGCCCGGTAATAGACGTGATTTATAAATGAGTCGGATGAGGGACAACCTCTATAAATTTATCTTTATAACAAACGCAAATTTTTGTTACGGGTGCAGTAAAAGCATTTGGATAAACGCGTTTTCAAAGGACGTCTGATCCCAAACTCATTCTATAAAAGCGTTTCATGAAACGTATTCTTGAAAAGCGTTTCAGCTCTTGCTTTAATATATAACATCCAACCACGATACGCTATTTAAATTTGTATCCAAGTTCCCACGTATTTTATAATAGTTTCCGTGTAAACACGCAGTTATAAACTGCGTCTTACCATATTTGAGAATCGCCAACTTCGGTTGCCAGATTTGGCAAAGCGATTCGGCATTTTGGCGACTTTTACTCTCATAATTGTGCCTCATTTAACTTTTTTTTTGACAAATATAACTTATAGCAACAACACTATGGTTGCTCTTAATACACTTCAAACTCTCAAACTTAAGTAAATTTGAATGTGTCTTCAATCACACTGAATATTGTCCATTTGACAACATATTTGTTTCTATTTATCACAGCTGTTACATTATGACAGTCTTTTTTGAACTATATGTTTCTGATCCCTATACTGTTTTCCTATAGATTAGCTTCCAATGGTGTGAAATCCTTTGACTGCTCAACATCTAAGGCTTTTGCTCAAAATCAAAGGTTTTTGATGGTTTGCATCTAGCTCCATCACTATCGCGTGCAAAATTACGAAGGATTGATCTCATAAAAGCTTATTTAGTATAATTTAAGAACGAAGCATCGAAATTAATTATTTGATAGAGATGACAAGGTTTTTCCCATGGTTGATGACCGTTATAATTCTAAGCATTTAAGTTTCTTCAAACTGTGTTAGAGCATTGCTCTATTGAACACACCAAGCGTTGGTATGTCAAGTTTGGTTGTCATATTTTATCAAAACTCAATTAGAGTCGCTTTATTAAATGTATTAGAGACCAACTTCGATGGTATGATATAGCCATGATGTGCTTTGACTAAGTATTCAAATTTCTCGGTAGGCTAACATGATCTTGTTGTAGTGATATAAAGACTCGGGCTTGAGGAGATAACTCAACCTTAAAGCACATGTGAGTAATAGGGAGAATGTCGTAAGATATAACTAACAATAGTTTTATGCCAACACAAACATATCTTTGACATGGTTATGGCGTATCTTGTCATAATGGAATGTGTTGGCATAGTTGCATCATGCATGCAAGATGCGTTATCAACAATGGCGCGGCAAGTACGATGGACGAAGCCGAGTTGTTGCGAGCACATGCTAGTGTCGTGGTCATGGCCAGGCTAATCGTTAACACTTGAATATTTGGTGCCATGATCGTAACTTGGTATCGTTGGCGCTAACGCACGCTCACGCCAAGATTACCATGTCTTAGGTGTTGCTAGCAGCCTAGCACTAACCCGGACAATGCCACGGACGTGGATTTAACCGCTTTGGTGCCAATACGAATTGGTGCTATTTTCATGGACTAGGTAGCGCTGGCGCTAGTCCTGCTTTGGTGTTACGTCCAAGATGTTATCAGGCTGGCTTGGGTCGATTTTGTACCAACTTTGGACTTGTTTGGTGCTAGAAAATATTAGTGATGTGGCTTCACACCTAGGTAAAGTTGGTACCGATGTTTAGGCTTGGCGTGGCCCCGACAAAGATGTCGTGGTCATGGCCTACTAGCGCTGGCATTTGTCAAGCGTCGTGGCTATGGCCTAGGTGATGCTAGAGCTGGAATTTTACAGAGTCATTTCTATATTCTAGGTGATGTTAGCATTGACACTTGACAATTCAGTGGACATGGCCAAGGCACAGCTAGCGCTGGCACTGGCCAGTGCCATGGTCGTGGCCAAGGCGTAGCTGGTGCTAGCACTTGCCAGTGTTATGTCTGTGGTTGGAGTAGTTGGTATTAATGTCGGCATCTTCACATGTTTTCCAATAGAGGCTTGTGCATAGGTATGGCTTGCGTCATAGCATATTCTCGACACCATGGCATGTTTAGGGCTTCACGATGTTTCATGAAATCTCGGTGTTAGTATTAATACTTGGGTTGGTTTCATGCTTGGTTGAGACAACATTAATTTGGGTCTTGCGAAGATATTGTATTATAAGAACCAATATAGAGTGCATATGCAACATGTTGGAGGAATTCAGCCGTGGAACTTCTGCGACTCAAGACGATGTTCAATTCAACTCTGTACTAGATAGTATGCATCTAATAACACTTTCATTCAGAATGACATGGAATCTTACTATGAATGTGTTAGAGTATTGCTCAAGTGAACTCGCATGCGTTGCTATCTCAAGCATGTTTGTCAATGTTAGTAATCAAAACTATAAGTCTTGATTTCTAGCCTATGTATCTAAAGGTCTCGGACTAGGATATAAAGTGTAGTTGAGCTCAAGAACTCCATGGCAATCATCATGCAAGATGAAGGACTACTCGAGGAACCGGTGGAACTTCATCGACTAAAAGGTATGTAGAGACTTGAACTTATCTGTCACTCAAAAGTCTATTTACTCTATCTCCTACTCTTGAGACAAAAGTCGTTTAGACGTATGGACTTTCATTATACACATTTGCTATTTCGAGCCGAGTTTAACTCGCCTATCTATTTCTCGAAATATGTGTTGGCAAGTTTTAACCGAATTCATCTTTACCTAGTAACGAAAGTCATGATATGTTTCAATTGCTCTGACGAAAAATGGTCTGTGAATAACGGCTATATAACGTTCTCTGAGAATGTTTCAATGATTGAAATGAGAGTTTAAATTACATAACAATGGTAGGATATAAGCATTGTTGTGGAAACACATATATGTATAAGTCCTTATTCCTTGAACCAAAGTTTGCGAACTTTATTGATCAAGAGAAATGGAAGTGGCGCAAGCCAAGTCCGCGAACTCAGTCCGCGAACTGGTGGAAGTTCTCACCCGAGAATTTCTGCTGGAGTTTCTGTACTCCTTCCATGAGCTTAAGTCCGCGAACCCAGTCTTCGAACTTGAGTAGGTTATATCTAAAACCGGTTGTTCTTGAACTAATGTTTATATAAACTAAGGAATGCTTTTGCATACCGTGGCTATAAAGTTCATGAATCGATTCGAGTGAATCAAACCGTTTTTTCTTCGATTGTGTCTTGTGTAGTTACATAAGATCTAAGCAATTGAACAACTCTCTAACTAGTTCATTTGAGTCATTTGAACTAGTTATGGTGAAGACTAATGTGGTTGATATGAGAGTGATCATATGGATAACCATTTGGTTGACTATTCTTGAACCAACAAATGTTAATATTTGGGTACGGTTCATAAACCCAAAATTGAACATTTCATTTGTGTGTAACAAGCTAAGTTTTCGATCCAACGGTTGAGAAATATTAGCTTGAATCTAATCATGTTTTCATCTAACGGTGAATATTGAATGCTTTGTTACCAAGCTAACATTGATTGCAAACCCTGATTTGAAAGACTATATAAGGGAGAACTCTAGCAACTGGGAAACCTAATCCCCACACTTTACGTGTGATACTAGTTTGCTATGCTAGAAAACCAGTTAACGATTCTCCTTTAACCTTTAGTTTTATAATAATTGGTGTAGGATCTTCTTCTAAAACCAGGGTTAACGACGCTGAAAGACTTCATTGGAATAAATGTTTGTACATTGCGAACTTCGCGAACATTTCGAAATAAAAGGATAGATTAGCCATCATCCACTATGTATGCCTAAAGGGTTTTCTTGTAATTGTTGGGCAAGTCATTAGTTTAAGATCTAATGTAATTCTACTTTTCCCCCGTAGACAACTCATGAAATTAATCAATATTCTCAATTATACAACTTTCAATGGACTAATTAACCAAAATATAGTGAGGGGTGTAGTGTGGGAAAATTATAATAATTGGGTGATTGACGAAGAAATTTTTGGATTAACAGAAAGAGATTTGGAAAAAGATACTCAAGAATTCATTGAAAAGAAAGATGGCTAGAAGAGCAACCAACGATAAGAAGAAGTGGGAGACTTGGTTGGAGAAAGGAGGAATGAAACAGAATCATCAAGGATGAATATGAGAAATGATGGAGAAGGTCAAAACCACCACCAATCTCTCCAAGAGCAAACGCTATGCATGGATTATGATAGAGTAAGTGTGCATTGGAGATCTGATTTGGTGAACAATGGACAAGGAGAGCGAGGATGAATGGAGAAATGAATCTTGAGACAAAACAATACACGAAGAGAGACGATTAGAAGCGGAGGAGCGAGCAAACTTGACAAGACAAAATCATGAATGAGGATGGAAAATATGAGGTTGCAAAGAAGGAGATCTAGAAGTAGCGTGAGATCAAGTTCTAGATTTTTACCAGATTATACGGAGGAGCATGATTATTAACACATTAACGTGAAAGAGACGAAGCAGAAGAAGAGCGTAGGAGAGAAGAGGAGAAAATAATGAGGGAAGGTCAAAATAGGCACGAGCGAAGAAGGAGAGAAACGAGCTAAAAAGACCAAGTAGAAACAAAACTGAACAAATCTTAAGAGAACTAGGCTGAAATGAGAGGATTACTGAATAATAGAAGGGAAGGAGGAAGGAGACAACTGGACGAAGCCATCGCGTGCCGCTAAGAACCCTTCACGCTATTGGGAGGAATACCTCTAAGTGCAATCTACACTGCATTAACTAACATCTTTGATGGAAAAACTTACAACATATTAAGGCTTACATGAGATGTATGTTCAATCATGATGCCATATTATTTAAATCAAGCTTAATAGGAGAAGCACTAAAATGGTTTGAAGAGTCTGCAAAGAACACAATCACATCATTCAATCATTTACAAGCCACATTCTTACATAAGTAACTCTTTCGACCCAGGTATTGAAGATGTATTCGGGTTGATTAAGACAGTTGACAGTAAGATGGAGGACCATGTGTAGGAAATGGCGGGGAGGGTTGAGAGAGATATCTCATACTCTCATTTGTGAATGCTCTCTTGTGACTAACTTGTTATACATTCAAATTTTTAAAGTCAAAAATACAATCACAATGGCAGAACTGCGAGAATTACAGGAAGAATATATTGCCTTAGAAGAAAGACAAAATGAAATGAATTCTTATCCGATTAGCTCTAACGTGACGCAAGTTTTGTTACCTCAATTCATAAATACAAGTGCGAGCACTTCTGCAAGGACAGCAGGCAAGGAGAGCTGATGAGGGACAGCAGAAGAGTACTATGGGAAGCCACGATCAAGAAGAGTTTGAACGTTAAAGCAACTATTACAACCGTAGAATAAAGCAATAATAAGATTCGAGCTAGAATGGTGGGAAAAATAACCGTGGAGGCAGAGAAGTCATAGAACAGTATGGGAACAAATTAAGATGCCTCCACTGAATGCTAGCGTGAAAAGATCTGGAAGCTATACTTGTGATGGAAAATGTACCAGCACTTGGAATGTTGGAATGGAACCACCGCCGAATAGAAGTCATGAGTTTTGTTCTTACCATCGCTTCAATCAAACAAACGATTGTAGAAACATAAAGAGAATTATTCTCGGGATGATTGATCGGGAGAAGTCAATCACTTTCTAAGGGGAGAAGAAACAAGTCGACATTACCACCACCACCAGAGATGCACAACAATGTCGGTCAAGGGAAAAGAAACATTTGTGATAGAAGTAGGAACAAAAGCTAAGAATTTGAATACTCTATCGTCCATTCCCTATCGCACCATCGAGGATTTTCATGACAACGTGCTTAGTAGAGTCTTCGAGAGATGCTAATGATAAGGAAATAATGAGCTTAACGCACGCCATTAGAAAGTGGCGATTGAAGACTATTTCTTTCTCTGAGATGAAGTACCAAAAGGAAGAGAAACACATGATAGCCCGTTGGTTGTGAAACCAGATTAACCCGAAACCAGTTTCAACCTAATTCTAATCGTGGTGAATATCCTCTTCTACCATACTTATAAGACGATGGGAGAAAGATGAGGATTTGATCCCTCGACATACAAGATATATGGCTTTTAATGCGGCATCAAACAAACCAAAGGGAGAAGTTCACATGAGCATGCCTCAAGGATTATCCAGATTCTTGGTTGATTGGAATCCCCGATAACGCACTAATTGGGAGAGCCATGATCTTAGGGATTACCATCAATGCATAAAATTTCACACCCAAGTGGTGGTATCATACAGGAGATTGGAAGGAGTGTCGATATAGAAAATCGCTGAAGAAAGAAGTGCCAAAAGAAAGAGGTTGGAAGCAACATGTGAGAAATGAATGAGAAAGGAAAAATCTGATGGTAGATGCTATAGAAGTGAATACTTAGAGACCAATATTATAACAATGAAGAAGCAAAAGATATGCGAACAAAAGGCATAAGAAGTGAATAATCAATAACGACAGGATGCAAAGTAACAAAAGTAATGATGTGCAAGGAGAATCTCGCTAGTAAATGAGAATACGACTAAGAAAGAAAAAGGAAATACAACAAGTGAACAGAACTGGGAATACTTAAAAACAAATATCGATAATTGAATGATTGAATGATTTAACAAATATAAATGCGCAAATAATGGGACGAACCTTTATGGCGTACACCCTAGTTCGCGAATAACATTTCGTAAGAGGCAAATGTAAGACCTAAAGTCGTCATATAAGGGGTATCTCTCGCCGTGGTTGGAGGGGAAGGTTACACCGCCCCGAAGCCCGAACCATGAAAATTTGGGGCCCATGAAAGCTTATCCTAAGAGGTACCTTGGATTCCCAACTATATATGGTAGGTTATACCACAGTTTGGCGACCGAGGTCTCTTCCTAGAGTCGGTAAATGAACCCACCGGCCATTCTTGGCAAGTCTTGGCATGCGTTGCTACTCTCCAAGAAAACTCCACTTAATGCAGTCTCGTAACCATAAACCCTATAGGTATAAGGGATAAGAGACTGCGAAACAACTGCTTGTTGTTAGATGGGAGGAGCTAGTCTTGTATGGCCGATGTTTCGCCTCCTTGAAGGGGCAACCTAGGGAGATGATAAGGGCGACGCTCTCCGTTATGTCAAAACAGCAAAATGTCATGAGGCTTTGTTTTCGCAGAGAAATATTTGTGCAATGATCCTGCAGAGGCAATAATACTACTAAGGCGAGATCAATGGGTCTCATCGTCGATCGACGGCAATGTCATGGGGGCTTTATGTTCGCAAGGATATCTAGGCCTTCCATATTGTCGCAACTAAAACATCTGCAGAGGCAAAAATACTTGGAAAATGATAAGGCAAGATCAATGGGTCTTTACACGCAAGTGTAAAGACGTCCCGCGATTAGCCATAAAAGGTAGCAGGACCTAATTGGGAGGTCTAACTGGAAGACCACACAAAAATGATAAGGCGAATTCGATGAGCCATCACATGAAAATGTAGAAGCGGTAACCTTGTCGCCACAAAAGAGATAGAATACTATTCATGAAGATACCAGCGACCTGATTTTCCACTATTAACAATAAGATTATTATCAAATACAAGAAGACAACTAAAATCTTCCATCCGATAAATTATATGGGAATGGAAAAGATGGAACATTGTTATTCATCTTCGACGAAAGAGTTATACATCAATAATGTTGAATTATATTACAAGAAAGAACTACCAAAAAGGGGATTGAAGATTGAAAGATTGAATTCATGGGGAAAAATCCAAGAAATTCATTATAACAAAGATACAAGAATGTACGATATTACACGCAACGATTATATCTTTGGTGATTCTTCTTCTTCATCTGATTCATCACTCATCGCCAGAATTTTCTTCTTCGCCCGCCTCACTGATAAATGTGATTCTTTTTATGTATGCGAGGGATGTTCCGGGTGCTTACAAACATACTCCATGGCTCCATTCTTCATTATTAAAGTTCTCCACTGGTTTCTTCAACCTCGGAATACTTGTTATTACGAAGAGAGAGACTCGGCGAGTTGTTGTTTTTCGAAGTTCTTGGGAAAATTCTGAGAGCTAAGGTAATCAAGTACGTAGCATCCTGCTGGGATCAGAGGCGTAAGAGCATAACTGTACCTTGGATCAGTGTGAGATTGATTGGGGTTCAACTATGGTCCAGACCGAAGTTAATTTGGAGTAGGATAGAGTCTGTAGCGGCTTAATATAATGTGTGTTCAATCTGGACTAGGTCCCGGGGTTTTTCTTCATTTTCGGTTTCCTCGTTAACAATATTCTGGTGTCTGTGTTATTTCTATTCCGCATTATATTTGTTTATACAATTGAAATATCACATGTTGTGCGTTGTTCAATCAATTAGGATATCCTACCTTTTGGGTTGTTGATTTAAATTGATTGACACTTGGATATTGGTTTTTGGTACCATCAAAGTTATCTCTCTTTGATAAAGACTCGCAGATTTCTATTTGCTTGAGTAAAGATCAAATCGAGAGATTGATATATAAACTCTTTGATATACTTTTTATCTAGATTGAGTGTGACTGTCTAGTTGATTCTCTAGAAAGTATATTGGAGTTTGTCCATACAGATTGCGAATCGAATTGTTGGGTATAGTTGTTAGACCCCCGCTTTTTCAATTGGTATCAGAGAAGGCAAACACGTTCAAGACCTTACAAGTCTGTGTTTGTAGCGATCTGACTCTATGGACAGAAGTGCTATCTCAATAAATGCACCACCAGATCCAGAGATTTCAGAATTTTCTTCCATGACTGATTTAATAAAATCTGTAGAAGAAATTCTATCTAAACCTCCACCAGGTTTAAAAACCCTTGAAGTGTTTCCAGGGCTTGAAAAGAAGCTTGAGAGCTTATCTCTTGATGTTGAGTTATACCTCTCGAAAGAGCAAGAATCTCTTAACAGGCTAAATCAAGTTATGATGAATAATATTTATGTTGAGGTTGATATTGATTTACTAATCAGTGAGAGCAATGCTCTCCTCTGCGTAATCCAATTAGTTGTAACAAACTAAACGAATTACAAGAGGAGTTTAAATCTCACCATCCGAGTGTATCACCTCAAAGCATGAATTGATTCGTTGCTCAATTCCCCGATACTTCCTATCAATATAGTAGTATTGTCTTCTTATATGAAGAAGCTAGGATGTCTCTTTTTATCAAAAGAGTTTCCCTTCGCAGTACTAAAAACTATCTGCAGAAACTGTTTTTTATAAGTTGGAAAACAAGAAATCGGAAACACAAATATTTTTGGGTTCTCTTGAAGTTCTTTGATAGACTTATAAAAACAGTTCCTTGGGTGTTTCTCAACACTACAAGATGTAAGAGTTGTTGGAAAGAAACTCTTTCTTGGTGCCATGGTGAGCAAGACATTGTTCACCTCAACACAACTTGATTGTGTTGAATGTGCATCCTCACTAAGAAATGCCTTGTTATGTATACGGTGAGGGAAGCACAAGAACTGGGGCATACATATTAAGTTGGGTATGATTTTGAATGTTTGGTAACGCGGTAGAATTCGATTGGATTCTTCTAAAAAGGTTTGAAAATAGTAGTTCCGGATGTTTGGACTTCATGGTACACATACCAAGTATGCATACCATCATTTAAAATCAAATTCCAGGGGGTTTAAGTTCGCAGACCCAGTTTGCAAACTGCTCTAAGTCATGAAAATTCTTTTGCAAACCCATATGCATACTTGCCTGTAGACGTCGATATTCGATAAACTTGTTTTGGCCGTAATTTCTTCGTCCGAACTCGGAATGACCTCATTCTTTTTGCATTCTCTTTAAATTAGGATTCTATTCAAAATGGAGATGAGAAACCTTGAATCTGGATGAGTTAAGATTGGTATTTGTCATGTCTCTTGTTTTTGAGTGTTTTGCTCCATTTTGTCACTTGTTCCACTTCTCTTGGAATTGGGCACTTGGATTCTTGGAGTACTACTCTTCTAGGCTAATTTGTAGCTTTTACAAGAATGTTGTTGGTTAATCACAAAGAAGGGAGTTCAAGAATGGGCAGTAGTACGCATTACTATGGAATTCTTGAACGTTCACAATCATTTTTTTTTTTGTGAACTATGGTGCATGGTCGTTAATGACTTTGTATGATCTTCTTTGTTAATAAAATCTTTTTATACACCTTTGGTAGCTATTCTTGGTATAAATCCGGGCGAAAAAGATTGATTCTACCCTCTAAGGACAAATCATCTTATATGTGCATTACGAGTTTGTCTTGATGCCTAGGAAACTTCTTATCAGAATTTATTCTTGTTTTTGAGAAGTATTACTAGAGTTTGGAATAGAAATTATTGTGATTACACATAGCTATGTCCAACGTTTTCATCTTCATGTTTTTAGATTTATTGGTTTAAATTCTAAATTTGTTTGGAAGATGATTTTTGCAGTATTAATCTTTATGGTTTTATATATTGCAATGTTTTATGGGATATATGTGTTTGCGTCCGTGAACTATGATTGTCCCATATCTTGTCAAAAGTAAAGTCTTTCGTAAGTCGATATTCTTATATTGATAAAGGAATGAATGGACTTTTGACAAATACAAAAGTTAAGCCTATATTGTCAATTATTGATGGAAGATAGGTTAAAATATTTTGTTTTCAAGGATTATGTCTATTGTATGTCATGGTGCAAATTGTGATGGAAAATAGAATGAATCCTTGTGTATTCAGTAGTAATTGATCTTCCCTGATCCATATTTTTTTGTGTATTACTGTGAGGCTCTGTAATGTGTCTTATGTTGAGCACTAAAAAAATCAAAGTTGATTATTTTATTGGTTAGCTTTGTTGTTGTTCCATAAGGTACTTTATGTCGAGCATATTGGACTAAATTAATCATCTTGTTTGGTTATTTAGTTATGACTCCGTAAGTTTTCTTATGTTTGAGCGCTTTTGACTGGGTTGATTATTTCCATGATTAACTTAGTCATTGCTCCATAAATTCTCTTATGTGAGTATGGCCAATTAAATTGATTACTCTTTGTGATTAGTTTGATTGTGTATTTCGATTAAATTAATTATGGGTTCTCTTGTGGTTAATTTAATTGAGTATTTTGGATTCAAATTCATACTTGTATGTGATTTGTTATGTCCAAAGAAATCCTTCTTTTCCTTCGAAATTAAGGTCGCTCCTGCTGTTCTTTCGGGAATGACATATTATGGGGGAGAGTTCTTTTTGAACTTGCGCTTAATTGCCATATCTTTGTGGGGAATGCGGCCGTGGAATATTATAGGGGTTATCTTGTATCTTTAAACTCCTTGATGAATGCATTTAGCTTCGGCTTTATGATTGCATCTAAATAAGATGATGTGTGTTTCTTTCTTTTGGTCATGAAATGCCTCTTTCGGAAATTTTATTAGGATCCCGTTCTTGTACCTTTGCCAATTTTATTGACAAAAAGGGGGAGAATTAATATGTGGTTCACACTACAAATACATATGGTTTTCGGATCATTATGTAAGGGGGAGTGGTTTCCATGTGAGATGGAGTATTGACTAAGGGGGAGTGATACATATCACCATAGTATTGTTGTTGAAGTTGTGATACAATTGGACTTTGACGCCGTGTAATGATACTATGACACTGTATAACAATGATTGAGAACTCTTGTTTTCTTGTTGTTATAGCTACGGATTTTCAACAACGGTGATACTAAACTTACAACCTTTGGGATCATTGGATTACTTGGAAGTGACGAAGATTTCGAGTAATGTTGAAGATCAGATATGTGGAATAGGAGCTACAAAAGTTAATTTATTTATTTTTTTGTATTCCATATGTATTAATAGTTTTGTCACTAAAATTGACAAAGGGGAGATTGTTAGAGCATTGCTCTTGGCCGAACTCGCATGCGTTGCTATCTCAAGCATGTTTGTCAATGTTAGTGATCAAAACTATAAGTCTTGATTTCTAGCCTATGTATCTAAAGGTCTCGGACTAGGATAGAAAGTGTAGTTGAGCTCAAGAACTCCATGGCAATCATACAAGACGAAGGACTACTCGAGGAACTAGTGGAACTTCATCGACTAAAAGGTATGTGGAGACTTGAACTTATCTGTCACTCAAAAGTCTATTTACTCTATCTCCTACTCTTGAGACAAAAGTCGTTTAGACGTATAGACTTTCATTATACACATTTGCTATTTCGAGCCGAGTTTAACTCGCCTATCTATTTCTCAAAATAACTGTTGGTAAGCTTTCGCTTTAACCGAATTCATCTTTACCTAGTGACGAAAGTCATGATATGTTTCAATCACTTTGGAAATTGCTCTGACGAAAAATGGTCTGTGAATAACGGCTATATAACGTTCTCTGAGAATGTTTCAATGATTGAAATGAGAGTTTAGATTACATAACCATTCGTAGGATATAAGCATTGTTGTGGAAACACATATATGTATAAGTCCTTATTCCTTGAACCAAAGTTTGCGAACTTTGTTGATCAAGAGAAATGGAAGTGGCCCAAGACAAGTCCGCGAACTCAGTCCGCGACCTGGCGGAAGTTCTCACCCGAGAATTTCTGCTGGAGTTTGTGTACTCTTTCCATGAGCTTAAGTCCGCGAAATTTAGTAGGTTATATCTAAAACCGGTTGTTCTTGAACTAATGTTTATATAAACTAAGGAATGCTTTTGCAAACCGTGGCTATAAAGTTCATGAATCGATTCGAGTGAATCAAACCGTTTTTGCTTCGATTGTGTCTTGTGTAGTTACATAAGATCTAAGAAATTGTGTAGTTGCATAAGATCTAAGCAATTGAACAACTCTCTAACTAGTTCATTTGAGTCATTTGAACTATTTATGGTGAAGATGAATGTGGTTGATATGAGAGTGATCATATGGCTAACCATTTGGTTGACTATTGTTGAACCAACAAATGTTAATATTTGGGTATTGTTCATAAACCCAAAATTGAACATTTCATTTGTGTGTAACAAGCTAAGTTTTCGATCCAACGGTTGAGAAATATTATCTTGAATCTAATCATGTTTTCATCTAACGGTGAATATTGAATGCTTTGTTACCAAGATAACATTGATTGCAAACCCTGATTTGAAAGACTATATAAAGGAGAACTTTAGCAACTGGGAAACCTAATCCCCACACTTTACGTGTGATACTAGTTTGCTAAGCTAGAGTCGATTCTCCTTTAACCTTTGATTTTCTTCTTCTAAAACCAGGTTAACGACTTAAAGACTTCATTGGGATTGTGAAGCCAGACCGATACTACTTTTCTTGTAGTTGTGTGATATGATCTTGCTGTTTCTATCGTATTTGTACAATTATAATAATTGTCTTGAGATTTATATCTCCGATAGGCAAGATAGAAAGAAATCACAAACACTTTGTCTCATCGTTTGTGATTCCGCAATATCTTTTTTCATTGCGTCGATTAAGATTATTGTGAGGTGATCAATAATACTAGGCTGTTCTTCGGGAATATAAGTCCGGGTTATTGATTGGTTCTTGTTCACCTTGATTTATCAAAAGTCGGAACAAACTCATAGGTTTATTCGTGGGAGACGAATTTATCTATTTTGTAGACTTTTCTGTGTGATACAATTTTTTTTATTAAAGTCTTCGACTTTGGGTCACAGAAACTCTTAGTTGTGGGTGAGATCAGCTAAGGGAATCAAGTACGTAGCATCCTGCTGGGATCAGAGGTTTAGGAGCATAACTGTACCTTGGATCAGTGTGAGATTGATTGGGGTTCAACTACACCCCGACCGGGTTAATTTGGAGTAGGCTAGAGTCTGTAGCGGCTTAATACAATGTGTGTTCAATCTGGACTAGGTCCCGGGGTTTTTCTGCATTTGCGGTTTCCTCGTTAAAAAAATTCTGGTGTCTGTGTTATTTCTATTCCGCATTATATTTGTTTATATAATTTATTTATCACATGCGTTGTTCAATCAATTAGAATATCCGACCTTTTGGGTTGTTGATTTAAATTGATTGACACTTGGATATTGGTTTTTGGTATTATTTAAGTTATCGGTCTTTGATAAAGTCTCGTAGATTTCTATTTGCTTGAGTAAATATCAAATCGAGAGATTGAGATATAAACTCTTTGATATACTTTTTATCTAGATTGAGTCTGACTGTCTAGTTGATTCTCTAGAAAGTATATTGGAGTTTGTCCATACAGATTGCTAATCGAATTGTTGGGTATGGTTGTTAGACCCCCGCTTTTTCAATTTGTATCAGAGCATGCAATCACGTTCAAGACCTTACAAGTCTGTGTTTGTAGCGATCTGACTCTATGGACATGTAGTAGCAGGTTTTCCCACACTACACCCCTCACTATATTTTGGTTAATTAGTCCATTGAAAGTTGTATAATTGAGAATGTTTATTGATTAATTTCATGAGTTGTCTACACAGGAAAAGTAGAATTACACTTAACAAGTAAAACACTCTTAAACTTTCTCTCTCCTAATGACTTGCCCAACAATTCCAAAAAGATCTCTCCCTTACAACAGACTCACTCAACCCTTTATATAGGGCGATACATAGTGGATGACACTAATCTATCCTTTTATTTCGAAATGTTCCGCGAAGTGTCGCAGATATACAAACATTTATTCTCGCGACACTTCTTAACCCTCGCCTTGCTGTTCCATGTCTTTCTCATTTTTGTGTGTCGTTGTTCATCGCGTCATTTATTTTAGCTGCCTCAAGACCGCATCGCGACGTCGCTTGTTTATTAATCCCGCGAGCCCCGCACGTTGCGATATTATGATCCTACATCTTGCCTCTTTTTCCTTGAATATTGCTTGAAGAGCGATTTTTAAGGAAAAAATCGTTGTTGTAATAATCTTTGGTCTTCACCGATGAAGGAACGAAAGGAAGAATATTGTACTTGAAAAGTACGTACTTGCCTCTATTCTTTTGCGATGTTCCGAAGTTTTGCGTCTCCTGCCTCTCCTCATACTTTTCTTGCGAAGGAAGAATATCATGAGAGCGATGCTTTTTATTCGCTACGACCGCTTATCTTTATCTGCTTCACCTCCGCATACGCTTTTTAACCATTAAAGCCGTTTTTTCGACACGTCTCTTCCAACCGTTTATTCTTGACCGTTCATGTCTCTTCTCGCATTAAATGACCTCGTTTTTCTCGAGGATCTTTTTCCTATATATAGTTTTCTTTCCCCTCCTTTTCATTCTTTAGTTTCTCTCTCGCAACTTCTTTGATTTTCTCCTTCCGCAATTTGCGCTTCGCACCGCAAATCTTCTCTTCGACTTTTCTAGCATCGATCTTAACCTTTAACTTCTCATCCATTCCCATACCGATAATGGCTGCCATTAGTCGTGCATACAAAGTTTCTTTTGATGAAGTTCAATGTTGTTGCTCGAGAAGGGTTTCACTCTATCGACCATCCCCGATCAAGAACCTTCATCTATTCTTTCGCAAAGCTTTTCTCTCGATCATCAATGTGATGATCAAAAGATTATAGTCTCGCTCTGTCGCCTTCTCGCTGGACTTCCTATTCCCTTGTACAATCCCGAGTTGCCTTTATTTTATGAAATTTTGGCCCATGAAAATTCTCTGCCGTTTATCAATTAAGTGGCGATTGTATTCGCCTGATGCTTGAGTTCGCGAATCGCTGCAGGCAAAGGATCTTTATATACTAATTTCCGAAATCCCAAATTCGCAGACTTGAAATAGGCCTGAGAAGTACACTGTGGAAAACTTTTTTGAAAATTACTCGGTGATAACTATGGTGAATGCGAAATCTCGCCAAGCGTTCAGTCAAGAAAAGGATAATGTCTCTCGAGGATAAATTGGTCATGCAGATATTGATTGGCACCCGGTAATAATACTACCTCGCCACTCCAAACATGAGAAATGGTGGGTTGTACCCTTGATTTTAAATGGTCCTTATATCGCGGGCCCGCACGTTCTTCCCGCGAATCTCGCAGGTATCATCCTTGGGAATTCAAATGGCCTCGAGAAGAAGAAAGAGGTATGTTTCCGACTTCAAATTTGGCTTTCGTAACTTTCTTTCTATGATTGCCGAGTTTGTGAAATCTCGGATAGCCAGTTGAGAAGAAGCTACAAAAAGGATCCGTCGAGGATACTCGACAATGCTCCGATCGCTTACGAGTGAAGTAAGAATCACTTCCTTTCTTCTTATTTTAAAACAATATTGTTGCCTCTGTTTCTTATCTTTACGCGTATGCGAAGGTTGGAGTTGAGAAACTATTGCCGCGAAGATTAAAAGTAAGGGTAAACTGCCGCCGCCAGGGTAAATCCTCCGCCCTTAACTAAGAAGCGAAAGGTCCAATCCTCTTCTCGCCTTTAGCTCAAGCTCAATCTCCCGACGAGGATAACCATGAATCGAATTCCTCTCTCGCCAAGAAGATTCCATTGACCAGCTTCTTCCATGGATCGCTTATCCAACATCTTCTCGCATCAAGTTTCCAAGGAATGGGAGATGCTCCCCCTAGCTTCTCTTTGCGGACTCTCGCAAATGTGTGTAATGCCGCTTTACTAGAAGGCAATGATTCTTTTAATGGAGCTTCTAGAGTCGTGTCTCCCGACTTGTTGAACGCACTTGGATCTTTGGTACGTATGCAAATCACATTTTCCCCTTTTATATTTTTAAATATATGTATATTAATGATTCTTCTATCCTCTTTTATAGGTTGGAAGAACTTCCTTTGTAGTCGCCTCAGATCTCGAGAGAAGACGCAGCAATCTTGAGAAGAAGAACTCGCAATTGAGCAAGAAGATTCGAGAATTGAGATCAAGTCAAGCGCCATCTCGCGATAAAGACGAGAGAATTCAAAAGTTAAATACCGAGCTTGACTCCCAAAAGGATAGAGTGTCCTCTCTTCGTAATGCTAATCAAGAACTTTATGGTATAAGATTTCACTTCCTTTTATTATTTCTATCTTATCGATCGCATACTACTACCTAATTTATTACCTTCGCAGATGTATATAATCTCTCCGATGAGGCTATTCTTCTCCATACGTTTCCCTGAACCCATGGATAATGACCTTCTCCTCGCACACCTCAATCAATCTCTAAGTAGTTCCTCGATAAAATTAACCTCCTTTCATTAAAGGATCTTCAATCCAAACATCGCCTTTTAAAGATCGAACACAGATCTAATTTAAATTTAACTAACCGCTTTAAACGAATGTACCTTGATTCTCGAAGAAAATCAAGATTTTAAGGAAGAAAATTAGTGACCTCATAGATGAGAACGATCGCATTACTAATGAGGTGCACAGCATTAGCAGAATTCCACAAATCTCTTCTTGGTGTGCAAATTGAACGAGATGAACTCCTTCATCAAAATACTATGCTTAAGCAAAATGAGAAGAACAAGTTCGTTCTCTTCTTGTTATCGATAATGATGATGAATTCGCCTGGCTGCGAAAGTTTTAGATAATGCCAGAATAACCTAGGTGTTGATGTTAGTCTTCATGCCGAGCATACTTCCTTGATTAAAGATATGATATCTCGATAGAGAAGGTTACTTATTATACCTTACTACTTCTTACTGTCAGGTATTGCTTGTAAATTATTAACTTGTTGTTTCTTATTTGCAGAACTCCGAGAAGAGGCTTCAAGTTAGAATTAGAGAACTTGAATCCGAAAAAGAACAACTCGCCAGAATTTTCCAAATGAGAATTGAAGAACTCAAACTGAAAAACAACAACTCGCCGAGAGTCTCTCTCTTCGTAATAACAAGTATTCCAGGTTGAAGAAACAATTTGAAACAACAAATGAGAACTTTAATAATGATTCTGTTTGCTGAATGGAGCCATGGAGTATGTTTGTAAGCACCAACATCCTCTCGCATACATATCCCTCGGCTTCTTGAAAAGGTTCCCGAGAATCTACCTCGCTTTCGATGTTTCGATAGTGAGGCTGCGAAGAAGAAAATTCTGGCGATGAGAATAATAAAACTGATGAATCAGATGAAGAAGAAGAATCACCAAAGATATAACTCTTTTTGTTTTCTTTTGCTGCATGTAATATCTGTACATTGCTGTATCTTTGTTATAATGAATTTCTTGGATTTTTTCCCCATGAATTCAATCTTTCAATCTTCAATCCCCTTTTTTGGTAGTTCTTTCTTGTAATATAATTGGCTAACATTATTGATGTATAACTCTTTCGTCAGAAGATGAATAACAATGTTCCATCTTTTCCATTCCCATACTTGCCTCTGTTATTTATCTTCGGATGGAAGATTTTAGTTGTCTTCTTGTATTTGATAATAATCTTATTGTTAATTGAAATGTATCATCGCGACTGAGTCATGTATCTTCATGAATTGAGTATTCTATCTCTTTTTGTGGCGACAAGGTCGCACCGCCTTTACATTTTCATGTGATGGCTCATTGACCCCCGCCTTATCATTTTTGTGTGGTCTTCCGAGTTAGACCTCCCTAATTAGAGGTCCTCCCCGCCACCTTTTTATGGCGACAAAATCACCCAGACGTCTTTACACTTGCGTGTAAAGACCCATTGATCTTGCCTTATCATTTTCCAAGTATTTTTGCCTCTCAGAGATGTTTTAGTTGCGACAATATGACAGGCCTAGATATCCTTGCGAACATAAAGCCCCATGACATTGTCGCCGTGCGACGAAATCGCAGACGTCCGTACACTTTCGTGTAAAGACCCATTGATCTCGCCTTACCCTCGCGTTAGTATTATTGCCTCTGCAGATCATTGCACAAATATGACAAGCCTAAGTCTCCTTGCGAAAAACAAAGCCTCATGACATTTGCGTCTGTTTTGACACCCCTAATGGAGAGCGTCGCCTTATCATCTCCCCTGCTTGCCCCTTCAAGGAGGCGAAACATCGGCCATACAAGACTAGCTCCTCCCATCCGGTCTTAACAACAACTAGTTGTTTTCAGCCTCTTATCCCTTATACCTATAGGGTTTATGGTTACGAGACCGCACCCTAAGTGGAGTTTTCTTCTGGCGAGTGCAACGCATGCCAAGACTTGCCAAGAATGGCCAGGGTAGGTTCATCCATCCCGGCACTCGCTCAACCGTGTACCTCGGCGCCTTGAGCATACACCGACTCCTAGGAAGAGACCCTGGGTCGCCCAACCAGGGTATAACCTACATATATAGTTGGGAATCCAAGGTACCTCTTCCGATAGGCTTTCATGGGCCCCAAATTTTCATGGTTCAAAGCTCAGAGCGGTGTAACCTTCCCCCGAACCACGGCGAGAGATACCCCCTTATATGACGCACTTTAGGTCTTACATTTGCCTCTTACGAAATGTTATTCGCGAACTAGGTGTACGCCATAAAGGTTCGTCCCATTCATTTGCGCATTTATATTTGTTAAATCATTCAATCATTCATGTTTCATTATTTGTCGATATTTGTTTGCGAAGTATTCGTACGCTTCTGCTTTCACTTGTTGTATTTCACTTTTCTTTCTTAGTCGTATTCTCATTTTACTCTTGGTCTGCGAGATTCTCGCACATCATTACTTCACTGCACTTTGCATCCCGCTCATTATTGATTATTCACTTCTTATGCCTTTTGTTCTCGCATATCTTTTGCTTCTTCATTGTTATAATATTGGTCCTGTCTCTAAGTATTCACCTCATGGTATGTTCAGCCCTCACTTCTATAGCATCTACCATCGCTTTTCCTTTCTCTATTCATTTCTCACATGTTGCTTCCAACCCTTTCTTTTGGCACTTCTTTCTTCGCAGCTTTCTATATCGACCTCATGGCACCGTTGCGACTCCTTCCAATCTCCCCGTATGATACCAATGCCACTTGGGTGTGGAAATTTTATGCATTGATGGTATGTTGAGGCGACCCCAAGATTTCATGAAGCCATGGCCTCCCAATTAGTGCATTATACGGGGATTCCACATCAACCACACGAGAATAAGACATCGCTTGATAATCCTTGTAGAGGTATGCTCATGTGAACTTCTCCCTTTGGTTTGTTTGCAGTGCCATTAAAGCCATATATCTTGTATGTCGAGGGATCAAATCCTCATCTTTTCCTCCCATCGTCTTATAAGTATGGTAGAAGAGGATATTCACCGAACTTCCTGTCGATTAGAATTCGGTTGATCGCCCAAAGAAGCTTCCGCCTCATCATCTTCTCCATCGACTGGTTTCGGGTTAATCTCTAGTTTCACAACCAACGGCTATCATGTGTTTCTCTTCCTTTTGGTACTTCATCTCGCAGAGAAAGAAATAGTCTTCAACTGCCACTTTTCTAATCAAGGCTGTTCTCGCTGTGCTCATTATTTCCTTATCATTAGCATCTCTCGCGAAGACTCTACTAAGCACGTTGTCATGAAAATCCTCGATGGTGCGATAGAATGGACGATAGAGTTGCAGTTCAAATTCTTAG
Source organism: Papaver armeniacum (assembly GCA_023531295.1). NCBI lineage: Eukaryota > Viridiplantae > Streptophyta > Magnoliopsida > Ranunculales > Papaveraceae > Papaver > Papaver armeniacum. The sequence continues at coordinate 271,185 of JAJJWW010012042.1, read as the reverse complement.
CTTTTGTTCCTACTTCTATCACAAATGTTTCTTTTCCCTTCGCCGACACCGTTCGTGCATCTCTCGTGGTGGTGGTAATGTCCGACTTGTTTCTTCTCCCCTTAGAAACGATTCACTTCCCCGATCAATCATCCCGAGAATAATTCTCTTTATGTTTCTACAATCGTTTGTTTGATGCCCATGGAAGCGATGGTAAGAACAAAACTCATGACTTCTATCGCCCGCGGTGGTTCCATTCCAACATTCCAAGGTGCTGGTACATTTTCCATCACAAGTATAGCTTCCCAAATCTTTTCCACGCTAGCATTCAATGGAGGCATCTTAATTGTTCCCATACTGCTTCTATGACTTCTCTGCCCTCCACTTGTTATTTTGCCTTCGTCCACCATAAGTTTCTTGCACATGATCTAGCCTCTGAATCTTATTATTGTCATTACTATTGTAATAGTTCCTTTCACGTTCAAACTCTTCTTGATCGTGGCTTCCCATGGCTACTACCTTCTGTCCGTCCTCACAGCTCTCCTTGCTCGCTGTCCTTGCGGGTGCTCGCCACCAGTATTTATGAATTAAGGTAACAAACTTGCGTTCGCTGCGTTAGAGATTGTGTTCGCGATCGGATAAGAATTCATTTCATTTTGTCTTTCTTCTAAGGCAATATATTCTTCCCGTAATTCTCGCAGCTTCCGCCATTGTGATTGTATTTTTGACTCTAAAAATTTGAATGTATAACAAGTTAGTCGCGAAGAGAGCATTCACAAATGAGAGTATGAGATATCTCTCCTCAACCCGTCCCGCCATTTCGCTACACATGGTCCTCCATCTTACTCACAACTGTCTTAAGCTCTCGCCAATCCTTTGTTTCAACCCGAATACATCTTCAATACCTGGTCGCGAAGAGTTGTTACTTATGTATGCTCCCATGAATGTGGCTTGTAAATGATTGAATGATGTGATTGTGTTCCTCAAGCGCACCTTCAAACCATTTTAGTGCTTCTCCTATTAAGCTTGACGCGAAATATTTGCATAATATGGCATCATGATTCTCCCATTGTAACATACATCTCATGTAAGCCTTAATATGTTGTATCGCACAAAGTTGTTCCATCAAAGATGTTAGTTAATGCAGGTAGATTGCACTTAGGAGGTATTCCTCCCATCTCGTACTTCTAGCGTGAAGGGGTTCTTCGCGGCTTCGCGATGGCTTCGCCCAGCTTGTCTCCTTCCTCCTTCCCTTCTATTATTCAAGAATCCTCTCATTTCAAATTAGTTCTCTTAAGATTTGTTCATTTGCCTCGAATTTGTTTCTACCGGTCTTTTTAGCTCGCTTCTCTCCTTCTTCGCTCGTGCCTATTTTGACCTTCCCCGCTCATTATTTTCTCCTCTCTCTCCTCGCGACGTTCTTCTTCGTCTCTTTTCGTTAATTCGCACGCCATTATATCGGTTGTTCTCTCTTCTTGGTTGCCTCTCAGCTCTCATCATCTCGCACCCTCTCATACTCTTCGTTAATATTTATATTGGTACGGTTTTGTTCCCTCCTTCTCTCTCGGTTGTCATGGTTATTCTGCCGGATTGCTTCTTCCATCTCTTGATTTTCCATTTCTCGCTCTTATTCTTTCTCTTTCGCGAGCTAGTCGCGCTTGTTCAATGTAGTGTCTCAATGTCATCCTCGATCTCTCTGCTTTCTTCTCAATTCTTCTCTCCCGTGCAGGATTATTCTTCCTTCAAGAAATGGGTCATTCGCTACCTGGAGTTGCATGTTTTCTTGACTTTCCCTATTTCGCTCATTTTGAAGATTTTCTGCCGAGGAATATAACGATCTTCTATTTCCCGCCTCTCGCCATGCTCGTATTCGGATTTTGTGTTTCTTCCCCCACTTTCGTTGGTAAAACTCTCCTTCTTTCTTTCTCTGTTCGATCTAGAACTTGATCTCACGCTACTTCTAGATCTCCTTCTTTGCAACCTCATATTTTCCATCCTCGCTCATGATTTTGTCTTGTCAAGTTTGCTCGCTCCTCTCGCTTCTAATCGTCTCTTCGTATTTGTTTGTCTCAATCTTTCTAACGCCGCCATTTCTTCGTTTCCGGATTCATTTCTCCATTCATCCTCGCTCTCCTTGTCCATTGTTCACCAAATCGCCGCTCCTCTTCTCTCTCGTCTTCGAATCGATCTCCAAGTATGCACACTTACTCTATCATAATCCACACCGCGCTTGCTACCGGAGAGATTGGTGGCTGGTTTTGACCTTCTCCATCATTTCTCATATTCATCCTTGATGATTCTCCTGCTTCATTCCTCCTTTCTCCAAGAAGTCTCCCACTTCTTCTTACAATCGTTGGTTGCTCTTGTACATTTCTTCTTCTAGCCATCTTTCTTTTCAATGAATTCTTGAGTATCTTTTCCAAATCTCTTCTCTCGTTAATCCAAATTCTTTCCAATTTCTTCACAATCACTCGCCGTCCCTCGTTTCTAGCGCATATGTAGTAGCAGGTTTTCCCACACTACACCCCTCACTATATTTGGGTTAATTAGTCCATTGAAAGTTGTATAATTGAGAATGTTTATTGATTAATTTCATGAGTTGTCTATACAGAAAAAGTAGAATTACACTTAACAAGTAAAACACTCTTAAACTTTCTCTCTCCTAATGACTTGCCCAACAATTCTCCCCCGATCTCTCCCTTACAACAGACTCACTCAACCCTTTATATAGGGCGATACATAGTGGATGACAAACTAATCTATCCTTTTATTTCGAAATGTTCCGCGAAGTGTCGCAGATGTACAAACATTTATTCTCGCGACACTTCTTAACCCTCGCCTTGTTCCATGTCTTTCTCATTGCTTTTGTGTGTCGTTGTTCATCGCGTCATTTATTTTAGTTCATGCTGCGATCGCATCGCGACGCCGCCGTTTATTAATCCCGCGAGCCCCGCACGTTGCGATATTATGATCCTACAGATGTATGCTATCTCAATAAATGCACCACCAGATCCAGAGATTTCAGAATTCTCTTCCATGACTGATTTAATAAAATCTGTAGAAGATATTCTATCTAAACCTCCACCAGGTTTAAAAACCCTTGAAGTGTTTTCGGGGTTTGAAAAGAAGCTTGAGAGCTAATCTCTTGATGTTGAGTTATACCTCTCGAAAGAGCAAGAATCTCTTAACAAAGCAAATCAAGTTATGACGAATAATATTTATGTTGAGGTTGATATTGATTTACTAATCAGTGAGAGCAATGCTCTCATTTGCGTAATCCAATTAGTTGTATCAAACTAAACGAATTACAATAGGAGTTTAAAGATTGAGTCTCGATCGCCTAGTTTATTCTCTAGAAAGTATATTGGAGTTTGTCCATACAGATTGCTAATCGAATTGTTGGGTGTGGTTGTTAGACCCCGCTTTTTCGTAATGCACGTAATTTGTATAATCAATATGTTTTGATTAATACAAGTAATCTTTATAAAGCACATGAACTAACCGAGTGAAGTACGAGACCATAATTTTGGATATGCATTCTCAATTCTCTTGCGAAATACAATACAAAAGTACGAGACCATAATTTTGATGTTCGATCAGAAATTAATTACATGTATTTTTATTTTAATATTTTTGCTGTCGGGCAGAGATAATATTACAATTGTCTCCCTCGTCAAAACTCCACCATCAACAACTAGAAGTACGAACACCGCAAGTAGAGCTAAAATATGACAGCCTTCATGGTAAATGTTGTTCAAAGACCTATAGGAGAAGTTGAGGAAGATAGAGTCTTGGAGTGTGTCTGATCTAAACTTGGAGAAACTACACAATAAAAAGAAAATGAGAGTGAAAGTATTGATGATCAAAAGAAGAAGAACATTTGGAATAAAATTTGCATGATGTGCATATATTCGGTCCAAGCCCATTTACTCTTACAAATATCGATCTAAAATTCGAAATTCCAATTCGCAACTTACTTACTTGATTTGGAGCATGTTCTAAACCAGGAGGTGGCCTCATATAAAATCCTTCTTGAAATTCACCACGAGGAAACACATTCTTAACATCCATTTGGTGGAGATCCTATTTGCGAGCAACAGAAACAACAAGTAATGTGCGAATTGTAGTTATTCTTGCAACCTGAACAAAAGTTTATTCGTAATCAATACCGTACTCTTGTGTATATCCTTGTGCAACTACACGTGATTTACAAACGTACTATATGATTTAGTCTTTACCTTGTAAACCCATTTACTTCCCACAACAGGTTTTCCAGGAGGAAAATCGACCATGTCCCATGTACCAGCTTATTTATGAGCAGTTAATTCTTCTCACATCGAGTCTTTCCACTCTTGTATCACCGAAGCTTTCCTGTAGTTCTTAGGTTCATGTTCTGCTAAAATAGTTGTTAATGAACAGCGATAGTCGGAGGCAGTTGAGCAGTTTCATGAGAAGAATCCCCATGTTGAGTTGATGTATTGGGATGGTCCATAGAGTGGTCGATAGCTTCTTCTGTGGGTTTTGTGGATTCAATAGGAGGAGGATGAAAGACATTGCTGACAGAAATGCTAGGAGATCTTGAGATAGATGGAGAGGAGGATGAAAGACATTGCTGACAGAAATGCTAGGAGATCTTGAGATAGATGGAGATTCATCATCAAATGGATTTAAATAAGAAACGTTCTCTAGAGTTGATATTTTACTACTAGGAAGGGACCAAAATGGTATCTTTTCCCAGAAAGTGACATGACGAGAAATACGTAATCTCCTACTTTCTGGATCATAACATCTATACCCTTTCTGGTCTTTTCCATAACTAAGAAACACACAAATAGTATTCTTTTTGCCAAGTCCCTTTCTGAAAGTAGGACAAATCAAGTGGAACCAAAAACACGCAGCTATGAATACTCAGGTTTCTTATTATATAATCGTTCATAGGTAGATATACTACCTATACCAGCAGTAGGAACTCGATTGATAGTGTACACAATAGTGAAAAACTGATTCACCCCAAAAGTTAAATGGAACAGAAGAGGATATAAGTTGTGTTCTAGATGTTTCTATGATATGACGATGTTTGCGTTCTGCGACACCAATCTAAACCGGTGTTTCAATACAAGACAACTGAAGAAGAGTACCTTCAGATTTCAAAAACTCTTTGAAAGGATTGGATATGTATTCACCTCCCTGATCTGCTCGAAAGATTTTGATGGATTTTCAAATTGTGTTTTGATCATATTGGAGAATTCAGTGTAGATTCTTAAGAACTCTGATCTGGATCTAAAAAGATACACCCATGTATAACGAGTGTAATCGTCAATGAAAATAACATAATAAAAAGCACCTTCCTTTGAAGCAATGTGAGAATTTCCCCAAACATCTAAATGAATGAGATCAAAAGGTGAGGAAGAAAAAGTAGTATTGTTATTAAATGGAAGAGCCTAGTTGTTCACCCATCTTACAAGCAATACAAGAAAGTTCTTTGTCCAGGGGAACATTACCTAGCAACCCTTTATTAATCATATAGGAAAGACGAGAAAAGGAGACATGTCCTAGCTTAGAGTACCAAGAAATAAAAGGAGATACCTTGGAAGGTAAAGTAGAAGATATGGTAGCAACAAGTTTGTTCTTGGATTGAGGAATGGATAGATCTCCGTGGAGGTAAAAGACGACCAACTCTACGACCTATCCCAACAAGCTTCTCTGTTTTGGGGTCCTGTATAACATAACCCTGAGAAAAAAGAAAATTTTAAATCCCTGGTTACATAGTTGACCAATGGAAATGAGGTTCATCTTAATCTTGGGAATAAGAAGAACATCTTCTATGTGTATCTTGTTCAAAACTTTAACCTGAACAATATGAGTAGCAATGATTCATGACCCATCCGCTGTATGAATTTTAGGAGTAACAATAGGTTTCATTTTCTTAAACAGATTTGAGTTATAGGTCATATGATTTGATGCTCCTGAATCAAGAAACCATCCAATGAAAAAGTACCCTGGAACCGAGAAAGCGATTGGTACCGTAGGATTGTTACCAATTGCAAGAGTTTGTTTCAAAGATCTCTTGAATGTCTCACCAAATTGTTTGTAGCTGCAAAGTTGTTTGGTGCATAGTTTGGTGATTCATGTGCTTGCACTCTAGGGTCAAAAGTAAGTAACAAGAGCGGTGAATAATAAGATGGAGCTGAAGTGTCGAATCTTCTATTGTTTCTCATGTTACTTGAAGATGGAGAACTAAAATTTCCTACCATATTTCAAGATTCCTTGCAGTAGTTGCATTGTGGTGTGCCTGGTGATGGTGCTGAACCTTACATAGTTAATCTTAGAGGGTTACTTGTATTTGCAGGCGAAGGACATTTCTTTGCTAGATGCCCAAAATTCTTACAGTTATGGCATTGTACTTGAGAAAGGTCACGGTAAGTTGGAGCTGAGAAGTTTCTCCGTGAACTGAAAGTTGGATTAGAGCTTGGACAGGAAGGTACTGCAAGGATTTCTAGAATGTCTGGCTTGATTCTTTTGCGTGTCTCCTCAGTAATAAGTTCAGACATTGCACTTTCTACAGTCGGTAGTGGATTTATATGAAGAATGGATGCTCTCACTGATTCAAACTCATCTTTTAGAGCCATTAAAAGTTGAACAAGGCGCGATTCTTCTCTATATCAGTTGTCCATTTAGGCTCCATACGCGCTAGTTGATTCCACACGATTGACATTCCAGAGTGAAAGTCAGAGATTGATTGCTCATGTTGTTATTTCAAAGATCGAATATCTTGTTCAAGCTTGTATCTTTGTGCAAAATTAACTTGTGTGTATCTCTTTGCAAGAAAATCCTAAGCCTTTTGGACTCTTCAAAACCAGTGAGTTGCATACTTATGGATGCAATGACAGTGTTGCTTATCCAAGTGAGGATTTTGTGACTATTGACTTCCTAAGTTTCAGAAAGATTGGTTTATGCGGCTTCTTTATCTTTACCACTAGTATTTTCATATACCATCAACGTATTTTCATATACTTTTTCCATTGATAAAACTTCTCATGAGAAAGTACCAATGGTTATAGTTGGTTCCATCGAACTTAACAGTAATGGGTTGAGATTCTTTACGCGACATGATAATAACTTAAGAAAGAATCGGAAAACACAACAAGGATTCTTGACAGGTAGGGTTTATGATATGAACAGAAAACAAAATACAAAGATAAAGATGTGATGGATTTCTGATACCTTGATTACAGCACAGAGGGTTTGATTTTCTAGGTTAGCAATGAAGGTGGATTATTGAATCTTGACTGGTTTTGATACCATGACAGAGTTTGTCATTGCATAGAGATCTGATGAAAGGGTTTCAGTTTATTGTATTATGCTCAAAGGGTTACAAGCAATACTTATATAGGATTACAGACGATAATAAAGGAAACAAAATACAACAGAATAACAAAACAATAACTACAAAATATACTCAAGATACAGGATATCTTAACACCATGAACATCCAATTTTCTAGGAATTGCAAATGGTGGATATAAATATTCTAAATAATGGACTAATTTATTTCAAAAGCAAAGGAAAAAAGACATTTCATAGGGCTATGCTATTACTAAGAACATAAGTATTAAGTAACAACATCAGTCTTTACCAAAATTTCAATCTCTCTTTTCATTCTTAATTTTTCTCCACAACACTTTTATGGATGCATGCTTGGTACTAGAAGTATGAAAAAAAACCGCAAGTAGAGCTAAAATATGACAGCCTTCATGGTGAAATGTTGTTCAAAAACCTGTAAGAGAAGTTGATGAGGATAGCTAGATTACTGGAGTTCTCGGATCTAAACTTGGAGAGACTACAAACAATAAGAAGAAAAAAGAGAGTGAAACTACATGATGATCAAAGAAGAAAAGCAAAGTGTTGCTAGAATGTTTGGAGAGAAAAAAACTTGCATCTATTCATACATTTTGTTTTAGCTAATTCATAATACTAAAGCCAAAACAAAGAATTACAAGTAATTAGTTATTACCCAAGGCCCGAAGGTCCCTGGACCTTTTAGAGAAAATAAAGGGCACAAAACCTCTAAATATGATGGGAAAAACAGTGCCCTTACAGAAACCGTAAAACCTATAACTCCCATTAAACTTCAAGCACTATCTTCACACGAACTTCAAGCATCATATAGATTACTAGCATTAAAACTTCATTTATCCGGGTTTATGCATCTATTCATACATAAGGCCTGGGTATTCTGATGTTTAGCGGGGCCAGATTTTATTGATTTTTTAACTCGAAAGAAGAAAAGTTTTATTAATTTAGAATGTTATCGAAACCAAATCTGCTGGACACTGATCTGAAATTTGAATCCAATGGGCACGCATTGTCCCATTCTTCGGTTTCAATTGAAGTTAAGCTTATATCAAAGAACATGATCAGTGTTACTAGGCACTCTAAAGCTACTATAGTCATGAGTTGTTAAATTGACAAATTTCTAAGCCATATTTAACTTTTTTTTTTTGAAATTTGGTTTCAGTTGTAGTGATGGTGTGATTGTTAAACTGAAACTAGGTTTAAGTCCGCGTTTCATTATAATCATCATTAATAAATCCGTATGATGCGAACGGATTTTATAAAACTGCCCGGTAATAGATGTGATTTATGAATGAGTCGGATAAGGGACCTCATCTATAAATTTGTCTTTATAACAAACGCAAATTTTAGCTACTGGTGTCAGTAAAAGCATTTGAATAAATGCGTTTTTAAAGGACGTCTCGATCCCAAACGCATTCTATAAAAGCGTTTCATGAAACGTATTCTTGAAGAGCGTTTCACCTCACGCTTTAATATATAACATCCAACCACGATATGCTATTTAAATTTGTATCCAAGTTCCCACGCATTTTATAATAGTGTCCGTGTAAACACGCAGTTATAAACTGCGTCTTACCATATTTGAGAATCGCCAACTTCGGCCGCGATTTGGCAAAGCAATTCGGCATTTTGGAGACTTTTCCTCTCATAACCGTGCCTCATTTTTTTTTTTTTTGTCAAATATAACTTATAGCAACAACACTACTGTTGCTCTTAATACACTTCAAACTCTCAAACTTAAGTAAATTAGAATGTGTCTTCAATCACACTGAATATTGTCCATTTGACAACATATTTGTTTCTATTTATCACAGTTGTTACATTCTGACAGTCTTTTTTGAACTACTCCCTCCGTCCCACTATTAGATGACCTACTTAGTTTAAAATTTTGACCTATTTCATTAAACAAGGGAATATTTCTAAAATTATCCTTTTGATTAATTATCGTTAGTATAAGAAATGTATATAATTTGATATTCATGTTTATACCCGTTACGTAGGTGTTTTAAAATGCTTTCTAACGATACAAAGTTTACTAGTTTGAGAGATAAATCATTTCTAAATTTTAAAAATTACTATCCATAAGGGTATAATTATAAAAAAAATACTTAAAACTACTCCTTCCCATTCCTTGCCTTAAGAATTGTGCAAACTTCAACTAGGTCATCTAATAGTGGGACGGAGGGAGTATATGTTTCTGATGCCTTTACTGTTTTCCTATAGATTAGCTTCCAATAATGTGAAATCCTTTGCCTGCTCAGCATCTAAGGCTTTTGCTTAAAATCAAAGGTTTTTGATGGTTTGCATCTAGCTCCATCACTATCGCGTGCAAAATTACGAAGGATTGATCTCATAAAAGCTTGTTTAGTCAAATTTAAGAACGAAGCATCGAAATTAATTATTTGATAGAGATGACAAGGTTTTTCCCATGGTTGATGACCATTATAATTCTAAGCGTTTGAGTTTCTTCAGTTGTGTTAGAGCATTGCTCGGTTGAACACATCAAGCGTTGGTATGTCAAGTTTGGTTGTCATATTTTATCAAAACTCAATTAGATCTTATTAAATGTATTAGAGACCAACTTCGATGGTATGATATAGCCATGATGTGCTTTGACTAAGTATTCAGCTCTCAATAGGCTAACATATGCATGATCTTGTCGTAGTGATATAAAGACTAGGGCATGAGGAGATAACTCAAACTTAAAGCACATGTGAGTAATAGGGAGAATGTCGCAAGATAGCACTACCAATAGTTTTATGCCAACGTAAACATGTCTTTGACATGGTTATGGCGTATCTTTTCATAATGAAATGTGTTGGCATGGTTGCATCATGCATGCAAGATGCGTTAGCAACAATAATGCGAGCAAGTACGATGGGAGCATCCGAGTTGTTGCGAGCACATGCTAGTGTCGTGGTCATGGCCATGCTAATCGTTAGCACTTGCACATTTGGTGCCATGATCGTAACTTGGTACTGTTGGCGCTAGCGCACGTTCGCGCCTGATAGACACGTTTTGTGTCCGAATTGTCCTCGATCTTTGGTATTGTTGGAACTCGATTTTTGTACTAATATTGTGTTTTTATGCATTTTTAGGTATTTTTGGAAATAAATATTTTTTGGAAAAATCGGCTCGAAAAGTTGCGCGGTACACCCCCGGAGGACACTTGATATTCGGACTCTCGTCTTTGGATAAGGGGTAACCCATTTGATAAGGGGCACCCCCAAGGAGGCACCTGCTATTCGCACCCCTGCACGGGATAGGGGACTTCATCTTCTCCATTTCAAAATTCAGCTTTGGCGGGAACTCATGCAAACTCACCGGGCAGCTTTAGGGTTTGGATTTTGGAGGCGATTAAAGGAGACTAAAGGGGCCGGAATTGTTTGGGTACTCTAATATGGGCTAGACAGGATGATATAGGAGTTGGTTTCGATCCAGGTTGGGCTAGAATTGCCGCGAGAAGCAAACAGAGCAAACTTACACGTACACGGGTCCGCTTGGGTTTTGAAGTTTTTTGAACGTGTTATGTGCTTGATTATTGGCTCGAGCAACCACCGTGAGCGTGTAAGAGATAAAAATGATATATTTCAGCTGGCAAGCGCGTGCAGAAACAAAAATGGAAAGAAAATATATTTTCTTCACCTGCCGAGTGATGGGAGGATTATACGCAATTATAATGTGATATTTTGCCGCCGTCGAGTATAAAAAGGTTGGGCCGGGACTCAGGGAAGGATTACGGAGAGTTTGGGAGGATTTGGTACGCTACAAGAGCCTAGAAAATCAAGTTTCGTAGAATCGAGTTCTGTTGCCGCATCTGTGAAGAACGTGAAGAACAGACTCTCAAAGACAGTCGTTTTTCAACAGTGAAAAGGACTAGCGGACGCGGGTCGCAGCTGTCGTAACAGCCGCACTTCATATCTATCGTAGTCTGTAACAGAGTTTGCAACAACTATAACTGTTGCAAACCCGATTTTCATTGTTTCTCTTTTTGTGCATCATTTGTAAACCATTTTTGAGCAATAATAATGAATTTTGAGCGCGTTTCCAACATGATGAGCTAGAACCCATCATCTTTGGACGACTGAGGAAGACGAACTTCATACATGGGTAATTTTAATTAATTCTTTTCATGACTTTTGCACTAATTAAAAATTGAATTATGATTTGATTAAATTAGTTATTATTTTATTAGATGGGTCATGCTTGCTTAAATGTTTGATGTTCCATGCTTACGATTTATAACTAATATTTTGAGAATCAACTTTGGCAAATATAAGAGTCCATGTTTTTATTTGTTGAGCTATAATTGTTAAAAGAATTAATATTTGAACCTTTTGTTATGAGTTTGGCGGAATCCACGAATCCCGGAACTCTCTCCGTCTTGTGACATAAATTGTATATATTCTCGTATTTTTATTATTTTTCTTTATTAAATCCTAAGATCGATTTCATCAAGTCCGAGTGAACGACAACCCTTATTACTACAACATTATTGAGTCACATTAATTTTTGGCGCCGCCGACGCGGACTTGTGTATAGATTTGTTTTTTAGGTTTTATTTTTCTTTTTATTATTTTTGTTCTCTTTACGCGTTTCTGGTATTTCGTTTGCTTTCGATTTGGAGTGGAGCGAAAGAAAAAGAGAAAGTCTTGAAAAGGAAAGCAAAGCCAAAATAAGAAAGAAAAGAGATATCCGAACGGAGTGAAGAAGAAAATTTTGTATATAGTGTAATTATTATTTTTATTTTTTTTTAGAAACTGTAATTAGGTAAAAAAAAAAAAATTGTAATTTTTATTTTTGGACTTTTTAATTTTTGGACTATCGGACATTATTAATTTTAAACCCTAAGGAAGGGTAATTTAAATATAAACTGCACAGGGAAGGACGGTGATTACGATATCACCTCGGCCCCTGGGTTCGTACATGACATAGGAGTCGTGGCCCGAGTCGACTTCAACGGTTCATCCCCCGTCTGGGAAGGGAGGTAAGAATTCTAAACACCCGCGAATCCCCTGTCGGGTTTACTGGATGATTTCGTGAGAATATATGTCGAGGAACTGAATCTGGCTGCTTTAATTTCCTAGTAAAGGGCAAGGACTGGCCATACAAGATAAGGGTTCGGATTTCATCACCGTTCTCTTCTTTCCCGCCTTAGGAAAACGAAACCAAACACGAACCTAAGCCTAAAATTTTGACTAGAACGAGACCTATAGGGTAACGAGCTTAATAGGAAAATCGTTCAAAAATATTGGTTACCCTTTTGAGCATACTTCAAGTTCATGATGGTTTCGTGAGTTGAATGCGTGATCGCGCCGCCTTGTAATGCGGTGAGGCCTTGGGTATCAAAGCTCCACGCAGCTTCCCTCGCCTCTATTCAACTTACTTTGACTCGGATTGATTCCAGAGGGGTTTGCTTAAATTGTAACGAGTTCCTTTCGAAAGATTAGAAGCTGGTCTAGAAACAATCTAAGTGGAGCCATCATGCTTTTTGTTTGCTAGATTTCAGTAGGTTTGTTGTGGTCGAGTCAGCCTTGTTTGTGTTTGTGTAGAATTCCCTTGCAGGTTAGGATGTCAAACTGGTATTATAATAGCCATCACAATGAATATGAATATCCAACTGAACAATATGGACATCACTCTTTTTATGACCAGAGTGTGAATAGTGGTTGGGAACGCCAACCTTTTGAAGGTCATGGTTCAAACCATGGTGCGCCCAATTACTATCCACACATGCATCAGTCTTACGAGCAAAACGATCCTCCAATTTCTTTAGAGAGTCTCTCAAGAGTTTCAATGAGTCAACACGAAGTTTCACTTATTTATGAAAGAGACTTATAATACTCCGCTTCCGAAGAGTCCATAGAGCGAGTCAACTAAGATATCTCTAGAAGAGTCCCTCAAGCAATTTACTGAGAGTACAAATAGGATTGTGGAAAAATTTGCTCAAGATAGTCTTAAATTCCAATATAGTGTTCCCAATACCACCCTTAAAAATAAGGATAATTTTTATTCACATAATCAAGATGACGAGGATAAAATTGGTAACACTACTTGTCGAGATGAGGTTCAACCATTTTCATATTATTATAATGATGATTATGATGAGGATAGTGTTGATGAAGAATTTGAAATCGTGAGGCATAGTGATCGTGAATTTGTTACTCCAATTGAGCTTAATGATGATAATATTTCTAGTTCAAATCCAAATAATTTTAATAATTATTCACCTATTCAAAAGGATGAGGATTTGACTAGTGATACCCCCGTTTTAGACGATGTAGTATTTCCTTTTGATTACGAAGCCAATGATGGTTTAGAGGAACGAGTATATTTTGAGTCTAGCGATTTAGAAACAATAGACTTAGAAAAAGAAAATGAACTCGTAGAGATGAGTGAGGACGTGCCGACTTAGAAGAATCAATTGACCATTTTCAAGAATCGATGACCTTGAAATTAGGGAAGTTGTGACTAGTCTTTCTAGAGACACGGAAAACTCTAAGTTTAGGGGTGATTATCATTCTCCATGTGCTTTAACTCTTAGAAAAGTCCCTAACTTGGGACTTGACATATGTGCCTCAACCATTTTAAAAGATTATCTTCATACACTTTTTCCCCGAACCTAGTTGTGTCCATAAAGAAGTTCGCTTGTTAAGAACCCATCCTCTGGTTGATGTGGTTAACCCAAGCTATGATACCACGATTGATTTTGTTTTCCCACCAAATATTTTTCGACCAATTGTGGGAACGTATAAGTTTCGGGATGTGTCAATTATTAAGTTTTGAGGCTAAACCTAATTATTTTAGGAGATTAGGTCGACACATTTGCTTAAGGAAGACCACCAATCTTATTGTGGTCATTTGTGTAAGTCAAAACTGATTGACTTAGAGGATCCTCAATTATTCAAAGTTATTGTTATGTGCTTCTAAGTTCTTAACCGAGTATTTCCGGACTCTACAACCTGATCTTAAGAATCCTTCTTTAAAGAAACGCAACCCATGAAAATTTGTTATCTAGACCCTTTTATAGAGCTCGAACCCGAACCACAACTAGATGTAGTTGTCTTAAACAAAAAGATAGATAAGGGTGTGTTGGATATCTTCCTGTCTGTTGCAGTCTCCTCTTCTTGTGGTTAGCACCGTTTGATCCGGATGACCCGCAGTTATTCCTACGCCGCTTTATGATTCTTCGAGGTGACTAATCCTTTCCAATGTCTGGTGAAGACTTTAAACTTAGCACTTCTTGGGAGGTAACCCATGCTCATGCAACACGGTAATATCTTTCCTTACTCTTTTCTTCAAGTGGTAACAGTTTCTCATTGTTCATGCTTTTAATTTCATCTTTAGAACATTGAGGACAATGTTAGATTTAAGTTTGGGGATATGGGAGAAACTTTTTAGTTGCAATAAATAAACTCCAGAGCCTAGAAATTTATGCTTATTAAGGTCGGCACTAACTAATCTAAGTGGATGGAAGCATCTTGGTTGTAGGAGTTGAGGAACCAATCTGATTAGATGGCAACATCTAAAGAGTCTATTCATAAAAGCACAGAGCTCAGGTGTTAGAAATAACATGATAGTTTCACCATATCTCGTTGAGTCATTTTCACTTCTGTTTTTATTTTGTTTTGTTCTTTGTAAACTATGTTTCTCTAAGTGATTAGGTGGGGCCCACGAATCAAGTTGTTACCAATGCTAGGGTGAATTAGAGTGATTGAGATACAAAAAAAAAAAAAAAAATGAAAAAAAAAAAAAAAATGAGACCGGACCATCGGACCAACCTAATAAATTCAATAAAGTCGACCACCGGAACCCTTGTATATGCCGGTTGTGTTGACCTAGAGTTAGATTATCGACCACCGGTTCCCTTGTATATGCCGGTGTGTTGATATTAGTCGACTAATATCTCGGTCCATTAGGATAGGTTCATTTTGGCGAGGCCTTGAGACAGATATGGGAAACACCGTTCACTTAGTAAACATCAAAACCATCTATGTTTTTCTCTATATCCATCTTCTTGATCTATCCATGTGATTAGTTTTGACTCCTGGTATTGATGTCCATAGTGCGACTATCCGAGTAGAGCTCGTGACTTATATATGAATTTTAGTATGCTTGAGTGCAAACTCGTGTACAAAGAATTGAATTTCGCATCGTGGTACTTCCTCCTCCGTAGTCAATAAGTATGCCAACCAAGGAGATTCTTTAGTGCCTTCCAAGGTTCTCGTAGATAGCTAGGGTCTGGAGTAAAGGTTTTGTGGGTACACCTCTGGTAAACCCTCCGGAGACAACACTCCGCCACTAGGGCCACCTAGGGGTTCAAATGATTTTTATTTTAAATTTGCTCGAGGACTAGCAAACAATAAGTTTGGGGTATTTGATAGACACGTTTTTGTGTCTCGAATTGTCCTCGATCTTGGTATTGTTGGAACTCGATTTTTGTACTAATATTGTGTTTTTATGCATTTTTAGGTATTTTTGGAAATAAATATTTTTGGAAAAATCGGCTCGAAAAGTTGCGCGGAACACCCCGGAGGACACTTGATATTCGGACTCTCGTCTTTGGATAAGGGGTAACCCATTTGCTAAGGGGCACCCCAAAGGAGGCACCCGCTATTCGCACCCCGAACAGGATAGGGGACTTCATCTTCTCCATTTCAAAATTCAGTTTTGCGGAACTCATGCAAACTCACCTACAGTTTTAGGGTTTGGATTTTGGAGGCGATTAAAGGAGACTAAAGGGTCGGAATTGTTTGGGTACTCTAATATGGGCTAGACAGGATGATATAGGAGTTGGTTTCGATCCGGTTGGGCTAGAATTGCCGCGAGAAGCAAACAGAGCAAACTTACACGTACACGGTCCGCTTTTGGGTTTTGAAGTTTTTGAACGTGTTATGTGCTTGATTATTGGCTCGAGCAACCCCGGGAGCGTGTAAGAGATAAAAATGATATATTTCAATTGGCAAAGCGTGCGGAAACAAAAATGGAAAGAAAATATATTTTCTTCACTGCCGAGTGATGGGAGGATTATACGCAATTATAATGTGATATTTTGCCGCTGTCGAGTATAAAAAGGTTGGCTGGGACTCAGGGAAGGATTACGGAGAGTTTGGGAGGATTTGGTACGCTACAAGAGCCGGAAAATCAAGTTTCGTAGAATCGAGTTCTGTCAGCTGCATGCTGTGAAGAACGTGAAGAATGTGGACTCTCAAAGACAATCGTTTTCAACGGTGAAAAGGACTAGCGAACGCGGGTCGCGAATGTCAGAAATGATGCACTTCATATCTATCGTGATTCATAAATGAGTTTGCAACAACTATAATCAAGTGCAAACCCGATTTTCATTGTTTCTCTTTTGTGCATCATTTGTAAACCATTTTTGAGCAATAATAATGAATTTTGAGCGCGTTTCCAACATGATGAGCTAGAACCCATCACTGGGACGACGGAGGAAGACGAACTTCATACATGGGTAATTTTAATTAATTCTTTTCATGACTTTTGCACTAATTAAAAATTGAATTATGATTTGATTAAATTAGTTATTATTTTATTAGATGGGTCATGCTTGCTTAAATGTTTGATGTTCCATGCTTACGATTTATAACTAATATTTTGAGAATCAACTTTGGCAAAAATAAGAGTCCATGTTTTTATTTGTTGAGCTATAATTGTTAAAAGAATTAATATTTGAACCTTTTGTTATGAGTTTGGCGGAATCCCGAATCCCAAAGAACTCTCTCCGTCTTGTGACATAAATTGTATATATTCGTATTTTTATTATTTTTCTTTATTAAATCCTAAGATCGATTTCATCAAGTCCGAGTGAACGACAACCCTTATTACTACAACATTATTGAGTCACATCAGCGCCAGTACCATGTCTTAGGTGTTGCTAGCAGCCTAGCACTAACCCGGATTAATGCCACAGACATGGATTTAACCGTGTTGGTGCCAATATGAATTGGTGCTATGTTCATGGACTAGGTAGCGCTGACGCTAGTCCGTTTTGGTGTTACGTCCAAGATGTTATTGTGCTGGATTGGGTCGATTTTGTGGCCAACTTTGGCCTTGTTTGGTGTTAGCAAATATTAGTGATGTGGCTGCGACCTAGGTAAAGTTGGTACCGATGTTTAGGCTTGGCAGTGGCCCTGACAGCGTGTCGTGGTCATGGCCTACTAGCGCTGGCATTTGCTGGCGCCGTGGCTATGGCCTAGGTGATGCTAGAGCTGGCATTTTACAGCGTCGTTTCCATGGCCTATGTGCTGATAGCACTGACACTTGCCAATTCAGTGCACATGGCCAAGGCACTGTTAGCGTTGGCACTGGCCAGTGCCATGGTCGTGGACAAGGCGTTGCTGGTGCTAGCACTTGCCAATGTTATGTTTGTGGCTGTAGCAGTTGGTATTGATGTTGACATCTTCACATGTTTTCCAATAGAGGCTTGTGCATAGGTATGGCTTGCGTCATAACATATTCTGACACCATGGCATGTTTAGAGCTTCACGATGTTGCATGAAATTTGGTGTTGGTATTAATATTTGGGTTGGTTTCATGCTTGATTGAGACAACGTTTGGGTCTTGCGAAGACATTGTATTATAAGAACCAATATAGAGTACATATGCAACATGTTGGAGGAATTCAGCCGTGGAACTTCTGCGACTCAAGACGATGTTCAATTCAACTCTGTACTACTAGATAGTATGCATCTAATAACACTTTCATTCAGGAATGACATGGAATCTTACTATGAATGCACGTAATTTTTATAATCAGTATGTTTTGATTAATACAAGTAATCTGTATAGGCGCACATGAACTAACCGAGTGAAGTACGAGACCATAATTTTGGATATGCATTCTCGATTCTCTTGCGAGATACAATACAAAAGTACGAGACCATAATTTTGATGTTCAATCATAAATTAATTACAATGTATTTTTATTTTAATATTTTTACTGCCGGGGAGACATAATATTACAAATGTCTCCCTCGTTAAAACTCCACCATCAACAACTAGAAGTATGAACACCGCAAATAGAGCTAAAATAGGACAGCCTTTATGGTAAAAAGAAACTACACATTTGGAATAAAAACTTGGAGTTGGTCTGATCTAAACTTGGAGAAACTACCCACAATAAAAAGAAAAATGAGAGTGAAAGCATTGATGATCAAAAGAAGAAGAACATTTGGAATAAAAACTTGCATGATGTGCATATATAGATATGGGGTAGGATCCAATGACATGGTTATATTGACATAATCATGACATGGTTTGACCATTTTTTCTACAAAATCCAAATGACAACGAGTTTGAAGCTAATTTTTTGGTGACATGTTCCTCTTATATATCTCTACATTCCTACCAAAAATGAGAGTATTCCGATATACAAAACTTTACCATCCACAAAATTTAATTTCAACCGTTAATCTTTAACGGTTGATATTCAAAATGGTAGATGGTAGTCTTATACATCTCGGAATGCTCTCATTTTCGGTAGGAATGTAGAGCTATATAAGAGGAACATGTTATCAAAAAATTAGCTTCAAATACATTGTCGTTTAGATTTTGTAGAAAAAATGGTCAAACCATGTCATGATTATGTCAATATAACCATGTCATTGGATCCTAGCCCTATAGATATACTCGGTCCAAGCCCATTTACTCTTTACAAATATCGATCACAAATTCGGAAATTCCAATTCGCAAGCACCACCGTGTCACACTGTCACCAACCGAGTAAGATAAATCAAAATCTCCGAATCAGTGGGGGCATTTAAGTGAGGTCACACAAGAATCCTTGCCAACCATATCATCACACAAACACTAGAAAAACTTCTGAACCCTAAAAAATACCTAATCCTACCTCATCATCTTCATCATCTGCTAGAAATGGAAGCCATTGGAGTTCTGATGACCTGTCCAATGTCAACACCTCTAGAAGAAGAACTTGATAAGAAATTCAAGCTTTTCAGGTTCTGGAATTTCCCTGACAAGATTGATTTCTTGAAACAGAATTCTAATTCGATTAAAGCTATAGTGGGAAATGCCACTGCTGGTGCTGATGCATCACTGATTGATTCATTACCTAAATTGGAAATCATATCAAGTTTTAGTGTTGGTTTAGATAAGATTGATTTGGGTTATTGTAAGCAGAAAGGTATTAGGGTTACTAATACACCTGATGTGTTGACTGAAGATGTTGCTGATATTGCTATTGGTTTGATTTTGGCTACTTTGAGGAGGATTTGTGAGAGTGATCAGTATGTCAGGAAAGGATTGTGGAAATTGGGTGATTTCAAAATGACTACAAAGGTTCATTTCTTTATCTTTGAATTCTTTAATTTTTATGATTACTTTCTTTTTAGTCAAAAATGAAAATACCTTTGGTGGAATTATGGAGTTTATGTTTTGTTTATTCAATGTGAATGTCCCAAATCTTTGACCATTTATATGTCTCATATGTGAACTGATCAGATAGTCAGTAAAATGATTGAATTACTGTTAGCTTAAGTCAATCATCTTTTGCAGTCTAATTCTCATTCTTATTCAGTAGGATTCCACTTGTTTTCTGGTTTGAATGTATATGTCCTAGATGTGAACTGGTCAGGTCTTGGTCTCACAAATGGCCTATTGAATGGAGTGTGAGTTTGACAAGTTTGATTACACATAAGATGCCTCTTATTTATTCTTTGATGCACCGCCACTAAGTTTTTGTGCCTCCATCACATGTTTTGATTATTGAACTATTCCTATACTCATATAGCATTTATTACTTTGCATTTTCTCAGCATTTTACATCTTAATTATGATATCTGGTATCATTACTTTCTAGTCCATGTCATGGCCTTGTTTGTTAAGTACTTGATGCACCTTTATCAGTTGGTGTTATATACTGTAAGATAGGTAAGATAGACTATAGTATGCTTGATAGGTTTTAATAATTTGCTATTAGGAATGCTATACCTTGAGGAGGTCATATTTTAGGGTGTGCGTTCATCATTCATCCAACAAATAATTTAATTGAATCTTACAAGAACCTTAAGGTGTTCCTTCATCTACTTTGTCTTTTTTTCGGAGATTGCTTTTTCTCTCTTCTCTTTGCAAGTGATGATAAAGAGTCGGAGACATGGAAATCCTTTTTAAGGAGAACTAATGTTGATTCGTCTTTGGAATCTCTCTGATGCATATATGAACACTTATTTCTTCTTCAATAATATCAATTTTGAGCTCAGATTTATTTATTCTAGAATGTTGTTGAAATTTTCAAGCGATTTTAAAACAAATAGAGACAAAAGAAATCATATTTAAGGATATTAGAATGATGACGCCTCTTGGAAATCTGTCTGATACATTTTGTGAAACACTTGGGGAGTTTTTCAGATAGGTTTTGATTAGATAAGAAGTCCACATCTTTTCACATGAATTGAAATTATAATGTTTGTGCAATGGAATTTTGGCTTGTCCTGGCTTATTGTGTTTGTGCTTCTTAACAAGTGCCTATGTGGTTTGAAACATGGTCTAACAACACGTTTTGGGGTGCTCTTTTTTTCGCCTCAGACCCAAAATGCACTGATGCGTCTGCATCACATATAGGTTTTGTATTTGAAAACACATCGGGGATTTAAAGCCCAAAAGTAATTAAAAACCCTTTAACTATTTTAAGAAGCTACTTTGCCAACTGTTAAGTATGGCACTCAAGGCAGCTAGATAATCTACAAAAAAAAGGCAACGCTTCTTTAAGGCTTTAAAGCAGCGCTAGGGGAGCGTATTGCTTTTTGAAACATTGGTTTAATTTTATATATACTTCGCTTAAACAGCTACAAACACAACCTAGAGCTGAGGTACTAATCACTGATTTCGCTTATATTTTATCGTGATATTTGGTTCTGGGTCTTAGTTATGTTATTTATTTCCTTGAATACTTTTAGGTATTTGCTTGTGGTTATGCGTCTCTGATTTAGTCTCTTCAGGAATTATGTTGGAATAAAATGTTCACGTGTATTACTTCTTTCCAGCTGGTGATTGTAGTTTTCGTAGAGCCATTATTTGGCTAAATCAACTTGTGATTATATAAAATTGAGCCAATGCAGATATTGCATTATATACATGTATTGACAGACCATGATGATTAGTTTGTTACATGTCACTATCTCTGAGGCATGTATGGTTGATCTGGGGGTGGTGGGGTGGGGGTGGGGGGTGGGGTGGGGTGGGGTTCACCTGAGCAGTTACTTTTGGTAGTTTATAGGGGTAAACTATTCTTGCCAACCATTGTGGATCACTAGATACTTTGCAGAATTTCTGAGGTTAACAGATTTGCTTAGGAGTCAACTTCCTCTTTTGATGATGTGCATTGCCTGCATGTATCTTATTTATTCTTTGACTCACTGCTGTATCGGACGAGGTTCTCTTTCTTTCCCCAATTTTTTATATTTATAAAACCACTCATATGTGGTTATCTCATCATTACTTTTCACTATATTACATGTACAGTCATAAAATATATTCTTTTGACATTGCATGTACACAGAATTGCTTGGGGATCCCCTCTTAAGAAAAAACCTATTAACACGAAAAAGCTATTATATTTGCTTTCAGACATATCATTTACATATTGCAACTTACTAGTCAAAATCCCCCACCAAGATGTGAAGGAAACATAACTATTATCAAACTTGGGATTAAACTCAATTGGATTTGTTCCGCTCGCTTATTGGTAGACAGTGTCGCTTCACCCATCTCAATTATAGGTCTCTTATAGGTTTCTTGTAGGTCTCTTATCAAAGCAATAAGGGGTTTTCATCTGTACTAAATTTTGGCTATCGGAGACCTATGATTGAGTTGGGTGAAGTGACATTGTCAACTGAAGAGCGAGCTAAGCAAATCCAATCGAGTGTACATCCAAAGTTTGGTTAGAGTTATGCCTCCTAAATCTGTTGGTGGGGGTTTTTGGCTGCTAAGTTCCAATCTGTAATTATACGTCTTAATGCAAATATAGCAGCTTTTTCGTGTTAATTAGTTATTTGTTAGCAGGGGATTCCTAAGCATTTCGGTGTGGATGCAATGTCAAAAGAAGGCATCTTACTGCAATATCTGTCATCGTTGCTTTTTGGTCCTTGGTTTGTTCTGATTCTACATGTGAATTAAATATACCCATGTTATTCCACCTTGTTTGTTGACAATTTGATGCACCTGAAGTAGTTGTCTTGATTTGTTACAGTGTAAATGGAATATCTTGATTGAGTACACTTGAAAGGGCGTGTAAGAGAAAGAAAAGATAATTTTTACGATGCTTGATAGGTTTTGGCATTTTGCTACTGCACACACACACACACACACACACAAGATTGTCATCTTGCTTAGTTTTTTGCTGTTAATGTGATTGCTTTAGCAGAAGAAAGTCATATCTTACTTTTGCAGATTATCTTACATTGTTCTTCGTCTACTTTGCTTTCTGTTTGCAGTTCTCTGGCAAAAGGGTAGGCATCTTGGGTTTAGGAAGAATTGGTTTAGCAATTGCCAAGAGAGCTGAAGCTTTCAGTTGCCCTATAAGTTACTACTCCCGAAATGAAAAACCCAACACAGCATACAAGTATTATTCAAACGTCATGGACTTAGCATCAAACTGTGATATCCTCGTGGTTGCTTGTCCACTCACAGCAGAAACTCGTCACATTATCAATCGTGAAGTGATGAATGCATTAGGTCCCAAGGGAGTCCTCATCAACATCGGCCGTGGCCCTCATGTTGACGAACCCGAGCTTGTTTCTGCATTGGTCGAAGGCCGGTTAGGTGGGGCAGGTCTCGACGTATTCGAAAATGAACCTGAGGTACCAGAAAAGCTATTTGCACTTGATAATGTCGTGCTGCAACCACATGTTGGAAGTGGCACATTCGAAACTCGTGCTGATATGGGGAATCTCGTTATTGGGAATTTGGAAGCTCATTTCCTGAACAAACCTTTGTTAACCCCAGTTGTTTGAGTTGGAGAATGTGTTGGTAATAATAGCCTTGTGTTTCTGGTCAAGAAATTAGTTATTATCTGGGGATGAAAATTTCTGATAAATAATCATTTATGGGAAACTGAAGGACCTGTTCTACTTGTAAATTTTTAGGTAATAATAGCATTGTGTTACTTACCTTTGCATCAGAAAAAACTATTGCCGTCTTGGTAACCTATAAGAAGTGGGGTGGACCGGGTATAAAGCTATTAAGTTCCACTATTAGGCATGTTCCTATGGCAAATGGCTAAACCCTCCATTTGCCATGCCAACTGGCCTGGCAAACTGGCCGAGCCACTATGGGAAATAAGTTAAACGATCGAGTCTACACCGCTCTCGATCGCTAGCGGTGTAGACTAGACCGGTGGAGGTGTAGTCTCGACCGTTCGGTGGATTTGAAACCTCCAACGGCTCTTTCTCCACCGCTATTAAAAGGGCAAAAAATCACACAAAAATTATAGCAAATTTTTTACACAATTTTTTTTTATCTTTCTATCTTATTATCTTTCAAAATGGCAAAGTTTGAATCCCAACTTAACTTGGCAACCCAACTTGATTTTTCTAGAGCGGTGCTTGAATCCGCCCTTGATAAGATATGTGAAGGTTATAAATAAATAGGTAAAAATCAAAGAAGTCTACAAGTTTTGGATATTAACCAAATCAAACCTCCAACTAAGAGAAGACCAAGAAAAGTTCAAGGGAAGGAAAATTTGAAGGCAAAGAAGAAGATAAACAAAGGAGTCTCCGTTCATGAGCGCATTGATTAGAAGTTTGGATAAATGAAGAAGATAAACAAGATGAAGAACATTGTCCCAAATTTTTACTTTTAAAGTCTTTATTGTAACACAAAATTGGTTAAAAAGACCAAAATCAAAATATCCTGGGTGAAAAGGACAAGATTTAGAAGTTTAAATGGACAAAAATTTAAAAATAGGTGTAACCCATCCTTCCATTTTCAAATATTTTTTCTTTTTTTATTTTAAGGATGCATCCGGTTCATCCTTGCTATTTTTTAAGTTTAAGCCGGGATGAATCATTATCCTTGCTATTTTTTTTTTTTGTCCATTTCACCCATAAAAGTTTTTAATTTGAACCGTGTTTTAAATTTTTTTGGACAAATGACCCATTTTCCGTTATTGTAAGTTATGTCATTATCTAGATGAATGAAAGAGGCACTAATGTAAATTAAAATTCTAAACTTTTAATGAAAGATGCACTAGTTTTATATTAATCTCTTAAAATTAAAATTTGATACAAATGATAGTTGCATCATACAAACGAAAGATGCATCATATTTGGGCAGTTACTCTAAACTGATCATATTTGGGCAACACCCTCAAGATAAGATAACAACTCTCAAAGTAAAAATTTGTTCCAACTCTGTTGCGCCATTCGAGCCGACACATTTGCTCCACATCATTTGCATTTTGGCCATTTTGTCGGTTTCGATAGCCTTCAGCAAGTGCAGCATCCCACAACTTCACATCCTTGCTGATTATTCTGAAGTGATGACACAATCCATCTGCTGTTCGATTATTGAGGTTCAATGTTTCTTCTTGAAATCTCTGAAATATACGACTCCATGCAGTCTCTTGATGTTGATGTTGTCCAGCATTGGCCATATCTTGCGTAACAAAAACATAATGCCTGCAAATGGATTCATCTTCAGCTGTGTTAAATTTGCGAGCTCGAACTGACATATTGGATTTGTTGAGTGAAAGAATGGAGATTGAAGAAATGGTGTGAGTTGAAATGAAATTTGATATCGTATTTATAGGATGAAGAAATTATGACCGTTGGATGAGATGATACTACCGGTCGAGTTTCGACCGCTCGGTAGAAACTTGACCTGACCTGACTAAGTGGCAAATATGCCACTTTGCCAGCTCCATAGTGGGTGCATAAATGGCAAACTCTTTGGTTTGCCACACCCATAGGAACTGGCCTTACTCTTGCCTCAAAAAGAAAAAAAGAAAAAAATTTGCTGTCTCCAACTTCTGGAGAATCTATCAATTTCTAAATGGTCTGAGAAAAATTACGAGTTCACTCTTAGTTGTAGCACAAAAGACCACCAGAGACCGTTGACAAAATAAATTCCTAACTATTTGGGTGGTAAGGTCCGTGAATCCACCATAGTCTCGGATGATTTGGAGAAAATTGTAGCCTAAATTTTCTTCTTTTTCTTCATAAAATGGAAGCGGTTGGTTTTCTAG
Organism: Papaver armeniacum; assembly: GCA_023531295.1. Taxonomy (NCBI): domain Eukaryota; kingdom Viridiplantae; phylum Streptophyta; class Magnoliopsida; order Ranunculales; family Papaveraceae; genus Papaver; species Papaver armeniacum. The sequence continues at coordinate 245,630 of JAJJWW010012042.1, read as the reverse complement.
TTCTCCGACCAATGTCAGCCCAATAGAGAGTCCATTTTGGAATAACACCCCAACTGTCAAATATGATTTTCATATCTAAATATCAAATTGTTACCACATGTAAAACCTTCGCAAATGAAAATCTTACGAAGAACTTCAACCATGAAGCTGAAGCACATTTCTCCGCAACATAATTTTTTATGTCCAGAAAAAAAATTAAACGGAAAATGGGTCATTTGTCAAACTATTTTTAAAACATGGTTCTAGTGGACGAGTAAAAATTAGTATGGGTGAAATGGACACAAAAAAAAATAGCAATAATGAAACTGGATTCATCCTGGCTTAAACTTAAAAAAGAATGAGAATGAAACTGGATGCATCCTGATGTAAATTAAAAATAAGAAAAAGTATTTGAAAATTGATATGATGAAACTGTTTACATCATGGCTATTTTTACATTCTCGTTCATTAAACAGTATCAAATTTTACATGTCTTTTTCACCCAGGAATTTTTAATTTTGATCTTTTTAACCAATTTTGTGAAAATTAAACTAATCCACAATTTTACTCGTCCTGATTTTTATCGATCAAGATACACATTGCAGTAAAAAAAAAAGGTTAACTGCACGCATTTCAAGGATATCCATAATATTAAAAATTCCGTTATATGCACGATTGCAGTAAAAAAAAAAGTTAACTGCATTCATTTCAAAGAAATCCGTAACATCAAAAATCTCATTATATGCACGCCCGAAAACATCAAAATACAAGATAATTATGGCCCTAATACAAATAAAGATACCAGTTACAAGTATATCGCAAGATAGCTTCCTCACCTTATTAATTAGACCTGATGCTCACAACGCTTCCCCATCTTAAAATAAAAACCGATTAGTGCTAATATTACAGTGATGACAGCAATAATTAGCATTATTAGTCCTTTCCGATCTGAAACAACAGAAAACTTTCTCCATAAGAGCTTCCACAACCGTAAATGTCAAAAAGAAAAAACTAAAAAAAAAAGGAAAAGAAAAAGAAAAAAAAGATCGTAAGTTTTTGCACTATGAGACAGTTACCTGAGTCCGGTGGCTTTTTCGGGTCGACCCATGTCAGATAAAGATCGTCAAATCCATACTTGTAAACATCTGTAACAGCATCCAAGGGTACAGGAATAGTAATAGGTGCTTTTATAACACAGCCTAACCTCGTCAATACTTGGCTAATCTTGCTATCAGAAGTACTTGTCGGAGAAACCGGAAAAACTATAGTCTTTGTATCTTCATTAAAGCAACGAACATCTAGAAACTTTCCAGCAAGTTCATCGGGTGGGTGACTAGTTGCTGATGGTGGACAATTAGCGAAGTTGAAAGTCCGAAAACCAAAACCTTCGAAAGGCGACAGATTAATATTTAGGTTTTGTTGCTGAAAACGTCGTGCCAGGCAACCGTCCTGGTCATAGAGTCGTATTTCTTTGTTAACGTAGTCGATTTTTCGAACAAGAAATTCTCCTGACTGCGGTAGTCTAAGAACTGTTTCACCCAAAGTATTGCATGTTAGATCAAAACCTGGGTAACCACCCTCGCCCCGACGATCTTTTACTCTGAATGGATAGGAAATTTGCGGTTCGTTTCTAGCGTTACTGCATTTAATAGGATAACGGTTTTCTTGACCTGTAATCATCGTAAGGAAAAAGAGGAAGAAGAACAAGTACGAGAGTTTTCGGACACACATCGTTACAAGTGAATGATTTTGTCTTTGCGGCCGGCCATATATCTATATATATACTTCTAAGTTGTTAGCTAGTTGAAATGGATTAGCACATACTTATATATATTATTAATGAAAATTAATGATGAATTTGGTACGCAGAAAGTGAAACCTGAATCAATTTTATCAGTTATGAGGTGTACCTTGTTGAATAACAACTGCAGCAGTATAAAATAAAATGTGGACTTGTTTCCAAAATAATTGGAGATGCGAGTTTTGAAAATCTGGCAAAATGATATTTTCTTGGTACATAATGCGGATTTTGAAGCCAAAAGTGCTGAGTGGAATACTGAGGTAGAATATACCGACATATGCAGACATTTGATTTTCCACTCACGGTGATTCTGAAAAAATATTGAAAGATAAGCCATGGATGGCCTCCCAGTGCAAGGGAAAGGAATCGAACCCTAGCCTCCAACACACTCGCAAACGTGAAGTGATGCAAGGGGCTAACTGCAAAGGGCCATTCGCAGAGGACCACTTGCTTGGATCATGGGTACACACTAGAAAGTTTTTAATGAATAATTGGCTAATTAATTAAATCTATCAAATTAAATAAATTCTTACAAATAATTAGGAAAGAAGAAAAGGTCCAGTTTGACCTTTGATCGATTCCTTTATCACTGACTCGAACATTTCTAAGCTACAAAATCAACTAATTTGTGGATAGTGTGGATATAGTAGTTGATACATGCCCATTCATTCTTCTTCTTTCTTTTATCTTATTGAACAAATACTGTTTGTATGTTGATGAACAAAGAACATCACAGCATGAAACATATTTGGAGAGTCCTAATTCCATTTGGAATAAGTTTGAAAATAGAGAATATAAATCAACTGGTCAAAATATTTGTGGAAAATCAACAACTACTTTTCTATACTGCAAAGACCTAGTGATTAATGAATATTCATGACGGTTGTGGTCCTCTGGGTAACAAAGTCACCTACCGCTGATAGGCCATTTGAATAGTGGAGGACATATACTACCAACCAACTAGTCACGCCAATCTTAGGTTTAGGTTTATTTGATTTTAATGTTTTAGGATGTTTAACTGATTTGTTAGTTCTTAAATATTATTGTCTAGGTTTGGCTAGTAACTTTAGTTTTAGCCTTGCAACAACGGGTTCTCAAGAGTTACCTTGGAAGAAACATGTTCTAAGACTCCAGCAACCAACAATTTTAGACCGATTCCGATGAAGCTCCAGAGTCATCAGACAGATTTCGTCCTCTGATAACCGATTCAGGTGTTACTGTCACTGTTACTTTGAAAAGATGCTTGACAAATGGGTTGATCTTTGGATCTTTTTATACCTTATGTCACTTATTTTTACCATATTTTTAGAAAAACCCTTGAGAAATTGTTGGATCTTTGGATCCTAGCATATCAACTAATTGTTGATTTGCTATATGTTTGGATGAGTTACTTTTAATCCAAATCATGCCATTTAAACTTGTTATGCTTCTCAAAAAATTGTATGGAATGATTAGGATTCTGCATCGGATTTCGTTTTGCTACTGTTTTGTTATATGGTTTGTCTGTGAGTGTATTTGCTGCTTGGTTGAAATTCCTGTGATTTTTGGAAGTCTTTTGGTCTGTCCTGTAACCGATTTTGAATCAGATGATTATTATCAATATAATTGAGGGTTCCCCTCTTTTTCGAAGAAAAAATAAATAAAACCAATCTTTAAACATTGTTTATACTGCGCATAACGGTTTTTCTCATCCTTCACCATTCTTCTCCTAAACCGTAAAAATAATCTTTCTCTTTGAGTTTGAGATTAATCCTTTTTATAATTAAATTTGCTTTTCAGATCATTTTATATCTATTTAAAGATCTGGACAGAATTTAGGATTTGTAAATATATATTAATAATTATCATCTAGAATAAATCATAATCCATATTTTGGTTATTATTCAATTTCATATAACCTCCAAGATGTTTCTGTCGATTGGTTCAACCAATTCAAGTATATTTTCGAGGAAAATTAACATTGGTTCATAGATTTGTGTTCATATGGAGATCCATGGCTACTGAATGCGATTGTGCAAGGATCTACCTTACAAACGGCTCAGAAACAACTCTTGGTTGAGGGTTTGAGAAAGGAATAACAGGATAAGGGAGATTTAGATTAATAATTTATGTGTACAAACACTTAGCAGAAACTAGAATATAAGCTAACCTTAAGAGTAGTTCTGTGACATACACACACAACTAACAAAATAATTAGAAACGGCTAATCCTACAGATATTACTAACTATCGGGTGCCCATAGTAATGGTACCTGCCTTCCAAATAACTCACTAACTAAAGTAATACGACTAGGAACCTGACAATACCACTACTCCTCCAGATCCTTGTCCTCAAGGATCAACTTTGGAAATTGACTTGCCATGAAATCCTTGTCCTCCCATCTGAAATCTTGAGGAAGGAGGTGCTCCCGCTGAACTAGTACTTGTAAAATATTCTGATTATTCTTCTTGATCATTCTGGTGGCTAGGAACTTCAAGGGGGTGACCTTCATTTATCTGTTCTTGTCAAGTGCAGTTTGAGGAAGCATTCTGTTACCTAACTTTTCTTTCAGCTGAGAAACATAAAACGTGGATTGTATCTTGGATTTTGGTGGCAATTGCAACTTATAAGCTACCTACCCAACCTTTTCAATCACCTTGTAAGGTCCAAAAAACTTAGCAGCAAGTTTAAGACTCCTCATTAGTTGAACCGTTGATTGCCTATAAGGTTGTAATCTCAAATACACCTAATCCCCTACTTTAAAATCTCTCTCAGTTATTTTCTTGTCAGCCTGTTGTTTACTCTGTGCTAAGATTCCTCTAACACACCCTTCAAGACTTTATCCATAGCTTGCCTATGTTGCAAATAATCCTTAGTAGTCGAGTTAACACCAACACCTGAAGTAGTCACTCCAAACTGTGGGGGAGAATTCCCATACAAGACCTCAAAGGGAGTTAGCTTAAGACTAGTATGGAAACTTGTATTGAACCACCATTCAATTAATGACAACCAAGTTACCCATTTGCTTTTTGTTGATACATGAAAAATAATATCCTTCAATGGGCCCGAAATGCCCCTAAGAGGGAAGGTAAGCCTAGTACGAGATTTGGGGACTTGGAGACTAAGCCCAGTTCCAATGAGAAAATATCCATGAGGTAGGAAGGACAAGGAAGGGATTAACAAATAAGGAGGAGGTTATATTAAGGAATGGCATTAGAAGTAATTAAGGAGGTATAGGACATGTGTCATGATGTCATAAAAGGAGGGACTTTTGGGAAAGTCTATATAAGGAAGGACAAAGTACAATAGAATGACAACTCTCCCTCTTACTATTCTTAGTACAGTGAGGTCATTTGGTGTGGCTAGGAAGGGTAGAACCTAAAATTGAATTCACTCTTCAACACTTGGCATACACCTCAAATAAGTTTCCCAGGACATGCATTTACTCTTTCTTGTCTATCCATTAGTTTGTGTGTGGTATGTTTTGCATATGTGTAGAGCGAAGGCCCATTCTAGAGAATAATGATTACCGAGAAATTGCTTAAAAACACACTATCTCTCATCGAAAACAAGAGCATTGGGTAATCCATGAATTTTAATGACAAAGTCTAGGAATACCTTAGCCATTGAGGTAACAATATATGGATGGTGAACCTTTCCACCACTATAATAATCACTTCTTTGCCTTCAGATTTTGGAATTCCTGAAATGAAGACCATACTAATATTTGTCCAAGCTTGTACAAGTACTGGTATGGGTTGTAGTAGGCCAGCTGGAAGTGAAGTGAAACCTTTATGTTGCTGGCAAATATTACAGTCTTGTACCATCTATAAAATAATTTGCTTAAGACCTTTCTAATAAAAATACAACTTAACCCTATGATATAGCTTTGGAACCTAAATGTCCACCAACTGAAGAAGCATGTATTGTAGTCATAATCTTTTTCCTTAGTCACCATACCTCCCAATGCACATTCTCACTTTATATCTGATTATGCCATGATCATATGTATAGTCACCAGAATTGACTATTTCAACTATAAGATTTGGAGTGAGTTCTTATGCTAGAGGGGTCTTGCCGAAAACGCGGGGGGTACAACAACCACACCCAACTATTTCGTTCGGCAATCTGTATGGACTAAACTCCAATATAATTCTGAGAGCAACAAGTTACTGAATCTCAATCAAGAAATATATTAAAGAGATTTATCTCTTTCTCAACACAATCAGTAAATCAAACAGATAGAAATCTGTGAACCTGATTGTCAAGATAATAACTCGGATGGTACCAAAGACCAATGTCCGAGTGTCAATCAAGTTTTATCCAACAAACAAGGTAAGATTTATCAACTATGATTGAACAACGCACAACCTGTGATATTTCAATTATATAACGAAAATATAATGCGGAAAATAAATAACACAGGCACCAGAAATTTTGTTAACGAGGAAACCGCAAATGCAGAAAACCCCCGGGACCTAGTACATACTTGAACACCACACTGTATTAAGCCGCTACAGACACTAGCCTACTACAAGTTAACTTTTGAATGGAATGTAGTTGAGCCCTAACCAACTCTCACACCTATTAAGGTACGGTCGCTGTAGTTGTAGGAAATCCTACACTACACCCCTCACAAGAATCTATACAATCAAACCATTTTAAGATGAACAATCATAATTCTTATTGATTAAATTCTTGAATGTTTACAAGATGAAATGGAAATAAGATAAAGAATTACAATCACTCTAAACTTTCTCTCTCTAATGACTTGCCCAACACTCGAAAAAGATATCTCCCTCAATAGGCCTGTTTGGCTCTTTATATAGGGTATTACATAGTGGATGACGGCTAAGTTGTCCTTTATTTTCGGGAATGATTTGCGAAATGTCGCAAATGTACAAATACATAATCTCGCGACACTCCTAGATCTCGCTAGGTCTTCACACCTTTCTCGTGTTCTGGATGTCGTCATCCATTGCGTCACTTATATTACTCGTCTGCGACGCCTTCGCTATGTATCGTTTATGGATTTCGCAGAGGTGTTGGTGTTGCGATATTCTGATCCTACATCTTTCCTCTTCTCATGTCTTCTCTGCGAATGAGAGAATGTCATGAGAATTAATCTATTCAACATGCCGCAACTGTTCATCCTTATCTGTTTTGATATGGTTCCGTACTTTTACACAAAATCTATTATACGTGTCTCTTCTTCCACCCATTTCTTGACACGTCTCTTTCAACCGTTATTTCTCAACCATTCACATCCTTTCTCTCATTAAATGCGTTTATCTTCTCTAGAATTCTTCTCTATATATAGTTTTCTCATCCTCCTCTTCTTCTTTTTTACTTTCTCTCTGCAATTTTTCTTCAATTTTCCTCCGTAATTTCCGCTTCTGCTACTGTAAATCTTCTTTTTTCCTTTGATCTTCAACTCCTTAATCATTCACATACTCTGAAAATGGCTCCATCTAGTCGTAGATATGAAGTTCTCTTGGGAGAGGCTCAAAAGGATTTACAAGAGAAGGGTTTCACATTATCCACTATTCCCCATCAAGAATCTTCATCTATTCTCTCCGCCAAATTATTTAATGATCATTGTTGTGATGATCAAAAGATCATAATCTCGCTAGGTCAGATTCTCGCCGGTCTTCCCATTCCTCTCTAAAACCATGAACTTCCCTTGTTTTATGAAATTCTTGCTCATGAGAAATTCTCTCGAGCTATCTATCAATTAAGTGGAGACTGTATCCGCTTGATACTGGAATTCGCCAATCGTGGTGCTGGTAAGGGATCCCTTTATCCCAATACAGTCAGAGATCCTAAATTTATAGACTTAGAGATATTCGCTGAAAAGTATTCAGTAGAGAATTTCTTTGAAAATTATGAAGTAATAAACATGAAGAACAATAGAACTCGCTGGGGTGCACGTTTGAAAAGAAGAGAAAATATCCCCAGCGACAAAATACTTATGCGGGATATCGATTGGCATTCTGGCAAGAACAATGTTCCTCGCCATTCCAAAGACGACAAATGGTGCGTTTTTCCGTTATTTTTAAATGGACCTTATATTTCAGGTTCAAATGTACTCCCTGCGAATCTCGCCAATTATCAACCTTGGGTGTTTAATTGGCCCGAGAAAGCAAAAGAAGTATGATTCCTAAATTTTGCTGAATTTGTAATCATTACTTCTTTTTACATCTACTAATCTTGCGAAATTTCCAGATTGTTAAATTGAGAAAAAGTTACGAGAGAAATCCTAAGGCGAGTACTCTGGCAATTCTCCAGTCAATCACGGATGAAGTAAGAAATAATTTTCTCCATTATTTTTAACAATATTGTTGCCTCTGTTTCTTATCTTCATTCGTGTGCGAAGGTTGGCGTTGAAATTGCTGAAGAAGAGGAGAATCTTAAGAAGACCAAGAGTAAAGATAAATATTCTCTTCACAAGGGAAAATCTACTGCTCCACCTTCTAAAAAACGGAAGATCCATTCTTATTTTCGCTCAAGTCCTCAATCCAGCGAGAGCATAATGACGATGTTGAAACCTCTCTCGCGAAGGAGAATCATCCAACTGAATCTTCTATGGCGCAACTGTCTAGTATCTTCTCTGACTCCATGCAAGGAATTGGAGATGATCGTCTTTCTTCCACATGCGAGGCTCTCGCAAATATCTGCGATGCTCCCTTACTAGAGGATGATGATTCTTTTCGTGGAGTTTCCAGAGCAGTGACTCCCAGTTTCCTAAATGCACTTGGTGCCTTGGTACGTTTATATTCTCTTATTTCTGCATGATTTCAATTTTAAACCTCATCTTGATGATTTCTTTACTTTCCTTTATAGTCTGGGAGAGCTTCCTTCGTTGTTGCCTCAGATCTTGAGAAAAGGCGCAACATTCTCGAAAAGAAAAACCTTCAACTTCACAAGAAGGATGAAGAATTGGAAGCTGAAGCTGTTGCTCTTCGAAAGAGAGATAAATAATTTGAAAGTGAAACTGCTATTCTTCGGGAAAAGACCAAACAACTGGAAGTTGAATCCTCTTCTCAGAAGGACAAGATATCTAGTCTTCAAAGCGCCAATCAACAACTTTATGGTATGAGACTTTTCCTTTCTCCTTTGTCTTGTTCTCTAGTTGTTTTTCCTTATCTGACTTATCATTTTCGCAGACGTTTATAATCTTTCTGACGAAGCCATTCTTCTCCACTCATTTCCTGAACCTATGGATAATGATGCTCTTCTCGTTCACCTCAACAATTCTTTAAATGGTTTTTCAAATGACAAAATTAGGTCTCTTCCTCTAGACAAACTTCAATCCAAATTTCGCCTCTTAGAACTTGATCATAGATCTAGTTTGGGTTTAGCCAACCAACTTAAACGTCTATATCTTAATTCCAAAGAGAAAATTAATACTTTAAGGAAGAAAATTAGTGATCTTATAGATGACAAAGATCGCATCGCTAATCAAGGTGCCCAGACATTAGCGTAATTTCAAAAAACTCTTCTTGAAGTTCAAGTTGAACGGGATGAATCCATTCGCCAAAATTCTATACTTAGCGAAAGAGAGAATCAAATTCGTTCCCTTCTTCTCATAAATAATGATGATGAGTTTGCTTGGGCTGCGAAAGTTCTAGATGACGCCATAAATAATTTAGGTGTTAATGTTAGCCTTCAAGTTGAGCATACGGCTTTGATTAGGGATATGATTTCTGACAGAGAAGGTTGTTGATCATTCTTCTTTACTTAATTGTTTATTATATATGAAGTTGTCATTAAGTTGCTGATTCATTGTCCTACATTCGCAAAGGCTGAGAAGAGATTTCAGAAAAGAATTGAAGAACTTGAATCTGAGAAAGAACAACTTGCAAAGGACTTCTCTCTTCGCAATGACAAGTATTCCAAGTTGAAGAAGCAACTACAAATTACTGTAGCGAATTTCAAAAATGATGTTGTTCTCTTTCGCAATCAGACTATTAAGACAGTCTGCGATAACAATAGTATTCCTCATTCTTCATACCCTTGTCTCCTTGACGAAATCCCTAAGAACATGCCTTCTTTGGATATCTCTGATAGCGATGCTAGCGAAGAAGAATCTGATGAAGATGATGAAGTAGAAGGATCTGATAAAGAAGAAGAATCAAACAAGAAATAGCTCCATTTTCTTCTTTCTCTTTTTGTAATATCTGTACATTTATCCTTTTAATATTCCATTTTTGTAATCTCTTATTGTAAATTTCTTGGATCTTCAAATACAAATTCTACTTTTGTTGTCCCTTTCTCTGTTATTTGTTTTCAAATGAATGATTAAGCAAATAACCTTTAGATGGCAACATGCCTCAGTCTCGCAACCGTTGCTGCTGAATCTCTCGCGGGAAAATGTTTCTTGGTTGTTTTCAAGATCTCATTTTTTCTTTTTCATTTGTGTGGTCTTATTTTGCCTTCCTAGTTAAAGGTCTTATTGCGCCACCTCTTGTCATTGCGACAAAATCGCAGGACATCTTTACACTTTCATGTAAATACCCATTGATTTTGCCTTATCATTTCTTAGTATTGTTGCCTCTGCAGGATAATTTTATTGCGACAATATGACAGGCCTAAATTTTCTTGCGAGAATAAAGCCCCATGACATTTCCGTCTTGCGACGAAATCGCAGGACGTCCTTACACTTTCATGTATTGACCCATTGATCTCGTCTTATCTTTGTTTTTTGTATTATTGCCTCTTCAGGATCATCGCACAAATATGACAAGCCTAAATTTTCTTGCGAAAATAAAGCCTCATGACATTTGCGTCTTAAGATACTTATCAGCTCCCTAATGGAGGGTGCCGCCCTTATCATCTCCCTGGTTTCCCTTTCAAGGAGGCGTACATCGGCCATACAAGACTAGCTCCTCCCATCCGGTCTTAACAACAACCAGTTGTTTTCGCAGCCTCTTATCCCTTTTACCTATATGGCTTATGGTTACGAGACTGCACCCTAAGTGGAGTTTTCTTCGGGCCGAGTACAACATATGCCAAGACTTGCCAAGAATGGCCGAGACACTTCAAATGCCCCAGGCACTCTTGGCTCAACCGTGTACCTCGGCGCCTTGATCATATGCTGACTCCTTAGAAGAGACCCTCGTCGTCCAACCATGGTATAACCTTATATATATAGTTGGAAATCCAAGGTATCTCTCCTGGATGGGCTTTATTGACCCCAAATCTCCATGACTCAGGTTCCAGGGGCGGTGTAACCTTTTCCCTGAGCCATGTTAGAAGGTACCCCCTTTTATGACGTACTTTAGGTCTTACGTTTGCCTCTTACGAAATTTTGATTCGCGAACTAGGGTGTACGCCATAGCAGGTTCGCCCCATTCTGATATGTCATTGATTTTTAGATTGTTTCTTGCCATCATCTTTGCGAAAGTTTCGCGTATTCTTTCTTCGATTATCATAGTCTTTGCATCTTCAACCTGTCTTTATCACTCAAAAGTTCAAGATTTTTTTTTTTTTTTTTTTTTCTTTCGCAAGTCTAAAATCAATTATTCACTCCTTTCGCTTCTTACTACATTACTCTCGCTTCGCATTATTCAAATTTCCTAGTACTGCCTTTCCTTTTGCGAAATTATCGCCATTTCCAACTTTCTTCAGGCATTGGCTTCGCAACGTATTTTCTTCTCTCACCTCTATTGCGTCTACCATCAATCTGTCTCTTCTTTGTTCTTCTTTGATGTTTTGCTTCCAGTTCTTCTTCTGTGCAGCTCTTTCCTCGCAAGAGTCCACATCAACTTCATAGCACTTCTGTCCCTCAATCCAATCTCCTTTTATGACTCCAACACCACTGGGATGAGGAAATTTGATGCACTGGTGATAAGTCGATGCTACACCCAAAATCTCATGTAACCAAGGTCGCCCAATCAATGCGTTATAGGGGACTCCACATCGACTATGCAGAACACAATTTCAGTTGATAATCCTTTCAGTGGTATTCGCATATGAGCTTCTCCTTTAGGCTTATTGGCAGTACCGTTGAAACCATAGATCTTGTAAGTTGAAGGTATCAGATCTTCATCTTTCCCTCCCATAGTCTTGTAAGTATGGTAAAAAAGGATATTTACTGAGCTTCCAGTATCGATTAAGATTCTATTGATTGCCCATGAATTTTCTGCCTCATCATCTTCATCATCATTAGGTTTTGGGTTAATCTCCAGCCTTACCACTAATGGGTTGTCATGCATCTCTCCATCCTCAGGTACCTCTTCTGTAGTAAAAATAATCTGCTTTTTCCATTCCTTTATTGGCGATGTCTTCGTGATGTTCATTATTTCTCTATTATCAGCATCTCTTGCGAAAACCCTACTGAGAACGCTATCATGAAAGTCTTCAATGGTCCTGTATGAATGTACAATAGAGTTGCAAAACAGATTCTTGGCTTTCGCTCCAACTTCTATTACAAATGTTTCTCCTCCTTTTGTTGCGTTTGCTCTGTGAATTTACTCGGTGGTGGTGGTAATGGTTGAGACTGAGGTTGATTTTTTAGAAATTGATTTAGTTTCCCTTGGTCTATCATTCTGAGTATGATTCTTTTTATATTTCTGCAATCATTTGTTGAGTGTCCATGAAAATGGTGATAAGAACAAAATTCATGACTTCTGTCACCCGGAGGTGGTTCACTTCCCATGTTCCATGGCGCAGGTATATTTTCCATCAAGATTATGGCTTCCCATATTTTCTCCACACTAGCATTCAGTGGTGGCATCTTGATTTCTTCCCAGACTACCCTATGATTTCGTTGTCCTCTATGATAATTCTGCTTCTGACTTCCATAAGTTTCTTATGGATGATCAAGTCTTTGAATTTTGTTATTTCCGCCACGGTTATAGAAGTTTCTCTCTCTCTCAAATTCTTCATGATCATGACTCCCCATGGCTACTAACTTTTGCTGGCCATCACCCGTCATTCTTTCTTGTTTCCCCTGCGAGGTGCTCGCTACTGTATTTATCAATTTAGGTAACAAGCTTGCATTCGTAGCATTTAAACTTGTGTTCGCAACTGGGTATGATTCCATCTCATTTTGCTTCTCCTCTAGAGCAATGTACTCCTCCTGAAGTTCTCGCAACTCAGTCATTGTGATTGTATTCTTGATTCTAAAAACCTGAATGTATAACAGATTAGTTGCGAACATAGCGTTAATGAATGATAAAATGAGATATCTCTCATCCACACGACCAGCCATATCACTACACATTGTCTTCCATCTCACGGTCAGATGTTTTAAATTTTCGCCAACCCTTTGTTTTAACCCAAATACATCTTCAATACCAGGTCGCGAGGAATTATTACTTATGTACGCCCCTAAAAATATAGCCTGCAAATGGTTGAAAGATGTGATTGTATTCCTTGGTAAACCTTCAAACCATTTCAAGGCTTCTCCTGTCAAACTTGATGCAAAATACTTGCACAATATAGCATCATGGTTCTCCCACTGTAGCATACTGGTAGGCGTTTGAATGTTTATGTTTTTATGCCTACGTGTTATAAACCGCAAGTGCACGGCGTCTATCGGAGACGTGGCAAGTACGGGTCGAACCACAGAGACTTGTGGTGCTTAAGATGATCTAATGGATTCCTAAACTGAATTCAGGTGATTTTGTAACACAAATAAGGTTGGGTGTCGATGCGACTGAACTGTTTTGTGACTCTAAACTAAGGCAGTGACAAGTAGAAGGCACCAGGGTGGTGAATCCACCACTAATCCCATGTTCAGGCAACCTAATTGAGGCTATATTCTTGAGCTTTCCATGAAAGTCTAAATGAGATGTTTATTAACTGAGTTTTGCTAACAATCCCCTAGTATGAGCTGTCTTCTTACAGTACAGCTCATCACAGGCTTTTTAGTTTCATCAGTTAACTAATAATCCTACACAATATTACACAGCAAGGATAAAACCTAATGTAGAGATGCTTTAACATGAAAATCAGGGGTTTCATCAAACACCCTGGTAAATAAAATTAAAACATTATAAACACAAACACAAGTTAATCTACAGTGGTGCTCTGGCTAGCCCAGGCATCCCCTCAAACACACACAGCACACTTCTATTTATACATGCACAAAACCCCAAAGACCAAACCCTAAATTTACTCTAAAATAGAAATTAAACACAAATTACTCTCACCCACGTCGCTCAATCCTTTGAATCAGTGCTCTCCTCTGTTCCTGCGGCTCTGAATTGACTCCTCTGCTTTTTCCCTCAACTATTGATGAAACCCTAACCTAATTCTGTCTATCTCTCTCTTAGCTCCTAAAGAAGAAGCTACGAAAGAGCTAGAAAGTGATTAGGAGGGGCAAATGGGGTGCGGCTGTTGCAGGAGTGGTTGTGGTGTGTCAGGAGGTGATGAAGGTGGAGATGTATGTGCAGAGCTCTGCACTGTCGGGGTGAGGGAGAAGAAGAGAGGAGAAGAAAGAGAAGAAGAAGAGAGGAATGGGTTTGTCGAATAGGGTATAGGGTGTTGGGTGCTGTGGTGTGAGGCAGGGACAGCGGAGGAATGATGAGAAGGCATCAGCGAGCGTTGGATGCAACGAGACGAGATCTGAACGGCTGAGAGAGACTCGGAGTGTTTTGGTGTTGAGCGAGCGCATCAAGATATGATGAGGAAGTCGGAGCGATCGTAGGATGTGGCGAGTGAAGATCTTAATGGCTCGGGATGAGCGGGTTCGGATCCGGTCATGGGTAGCTCTAGCCCATGTCTTCCTTGTTGGGTTGCAACCGATTCGCGCGGCTTTGGCTATCTGCTCCATAGATGCTCGTCTCCAATTCTTTGCTCTTTTGGCTCCTCAATTTCTCCGAGCTTTATTTATTACCTAAAAACACAAAATTAATTAATACAAATATTTATTCTTGAAAACAAAGAAAACACGAGAATATGGGATAATATCTGATTTATGAGCACAAAAGATGAGTAAAATGCCAATAAAAAGGTGTATAAATATGCACTATTTGGCACTCATCAAATACCCCCAAACCTGAATTTTACTTGTCCTCAAGTGAAACAGAAATGAAGAAATCCTAACTATACCCCCTGTCGCAGTCTCTCGAATGCATTTAGCGTATGCACTAAGCCTTTAAACCCCTAGGTGTCCCTAGTGGACGAGTTGTAGTCTCGTGAGGGTTTACCGAGGTGTACCCACAAAACCTTCTCCAACTTCAGAGTGTAAAAGAGTCTCAAGCCTCCAAGAAGCTATGAGGACATAGAGTTTCGCATGCTAGTAACGAAGTTAGAACTACCAAAGAACGCATTCTCATCCTTAAGTGCTTTGAGCGAGAAGTAACCATACCATATGAAAGAATTCGGATTCGATTGTGATCATAAGCCTCGACTTCTGCCTCACCATTAGGGTTTTATGATAATTGCACTCAAAAAGATCGCTTTTTAGTCTCTCATGTGTGCGAGCGGGGAATAAAGAGAGAAATCCCGCACACGTTGTAGGTAAGAAGGATAACCTTCCGAAATAATTTCGAGACTCCACAAAAGTGTGGACAAAAAGAATCTTTTTCTGATGATCTCTAAGAAAGGAAATCAACCATTAGCAAGGATGGGAGTACTCACTCACTTCTCACCCGATCGGCAATTAATATCACTCTCTCATAGGAACCATAGAAACGTCTTCAATCTTCGGTCTTCGGTCTTCAACTGTTGATGACGAACTTCTGAACTTTAGAAAAACTTGATGAATTCTTTTTTTTTTTTTTTTTTTATGAAAATAAAAGGTTAAAAAGACTAAAAACTCTATATGCAAATGCACCCCCAAACCTAAATCAAACATTTTTCTCAATGTGTCGACAGATAGAAAAAATTTAAACAGTCACATACCAAGAGAACTATGCTGAGTAGAGAAAAGGGAAGAGATTACTGGATGTCGGTGGGAGCAAGGTTGGAGCTTCATTAATCAAGGCTAGAATCCAACATTCTCAGTGGAGATCATATCGGATTAGCACAAAGTATGCACAAGAAGACTCAACCGATTCAAGAAAGAAAAATTTAACAAGTCCTACTGGATTATATACAATGAAAATTCACCATACACTAACAGTCTAAAGAGTTGAGGATCAACCCAATATAAAATATGTACAAACAACAACAGCCTTACACAAATATAACATGATAGTGCAAGTAAGACTGCATATGAGAATGGGTTTCTCCCAAACCTAAACTTATCAGCGGGTGTGTTTGAGAGCACAAAATCTTGCAATTTTAAAGGTACGTCATGTAAAAGGTCCAACTCAAAGTGAGTTTTGCTAAGAACAGCGTGATACACATTCCAACTGTGGTTCCTTAAAAGTGTTATACTTTGATGCAAAATAGTCCAAGAGGACTTGGGAGGCACAAAGTTCTAGGCCTAAATTGGGAACTCTCAGAAAAGTTGGTTTTGCAATTTTGTTACAAACTACACCTAGGTTGGGTGGAGGAGTTTCAATCTGTGACTCAGGATAGAGGTTAGGTACGTCTAAGTTGTGTTCATGTATAAGATCGTTTGCACCATCACACACTTTCCTAAAGTCAGAAGAGGGTAAATCATGTTCACCTGCATAGAACAATTCATCAATCTCCAGGTCATACTCATCATCATTCTCATGTATAACATAACCAGGAGAGATATCATGCTATAACCTAGGCATGGAATCAGGCACATGCATTGAATCATCTGTGTCAACAGACAATTCAGCTATTCCTAGGTCACAAACAGGTGTTAAAGCATGCTCACATTCACAGGACAATTCCACAGGTTCCACATCATCATCACATGTATGAATATTAGAAGAAGCATCATTCATGGGGTTCACAGAAGAGACACTTAATGTCTCTGAACCTAAAGATTCTACTATATTTTCAAAATACACATGCTCTTCATATTCATCATCATCATCATAGCAAAAATTCATCTCTCCATTCAAAATGGTAGTATTTTTAGTGTACTCATCTACCTCTAGATTAGGTTCATATTCAGTGTTAGTTGCATGAGTAAGACTAGAAACACTATTTTCAATCCTATCATTTTGTAACTCAATCAGGTTCCTTTGAAGAATCACAAGAGTTGTTCTATTGAAGGAGAGTCTTCACTAGTGGGTATGCATTCCTCATATGGATATTCACCGTATGGTTGTGCATGAGGTTCACTAGAGAAGGGAAATTCAGACATGTTGCTATGTGGATGGTCATGCATTGCATTCATTTCAAGCCTAGCATTTTGCTCCATGAGCGTTTCCATTATTGATTGCAAACTAGGAGTTGGGGGAGTATAAAATTGTTCATCTCCCCACTGTGGTGAATGATGCATGTGTGCAGGTTGATTATGGTCCCAATAGTCACTTCTAGACAATTCGTACATTGGATTATCATGGTTTTCCCTAGACTGCCTAAACTCATGTAAAATGTAGCAGTTCTCAGCAAGGTGGTCTAAGCTACCACATAAGGTACAAGTATCCATTGCATAGTGCCTAGGGGGTTTAGATTTGACAGTTGCTCATGTAATTGCCTTTCTAAAGCAGAAACTTGAGCTTCTAATTGATCTAGAAGTGATGACTGGGTATGAGGAAAGTGTTCATTCTCAACCTGTGGTGGATGATACATGTGCTCATAATGATTAGGGTATGTGAGGTCAGGGCCCTGAGAAGGCTCATAATAATTCCTAAAATCATTATGGTATGTGGGGAGTTCATATTGTGAAGCATGCCCGTAAGCAAGCTCTCTAATGGATTTGTTTCCATCCCCAGATGCAGACCAAAATCCGGACATGGTCTAGCAACTCAAATAGCCTAGCACACATAAAGCATGAATGACCAATGAAGTCTCCAAAACAGGGACGTTAAACCCAAGTGACGCAAATGCACAGCCCAAAGGTTATGCAAAGCCCAGTTGTTGTGGGCTCAGTTTTGGTTTGAATGGGCTTTGGTTTATTTGGGTTTTGGTTTAAGTGGGTTTTGGTTTGTGCAAATAGCTCATGCACAGAACAAGTTTGTACACAGCCCAGAGAGATACAACCCACAAAAGAAAATGACACTTGATTCTAAGTGTAAGCCCAAAAGGTTGCTTTGTGTACAGTGGGCTGCAGATTTGTGCAGAGCCCAAGTTGTGTGAAAGTGCACAGCCCAGTGGTTGGGCTTCAGCTTATGCATCCCAGTGCACAGATTGGTTTATGTGGGTTGGCAGCCCAGTTCTTAGCCCAGTTGAGAGGCACAGCAGGCCTCAGTTTTGGTTTAAATGGGCTTCTTTTTGGTTTTGTGGCTTGTTTGGTTTATGTGGGAAGAGTGTTTGAGCAAGGGGTTTACACAGCACAACTTAGGCTGGTTTATGCTCAACACAGGTTGTGTGAGGGTTATGCCTGTTGGCAGCTCAAGCACAGCTTTGCACAGATCAAGGAAAACAGAACTTGGCAAAGTGCATTGAGCAACTGAAGCACAGACTAGAGACACAACACAGCACAGAGCTATACAAGGCAGCCTAGGTTGGCAGCTCAAGCAAAGCTTGTACACAAAGACACGACCTAGGTTCAAGACAAGTAATGTGATGGTTGGTGCAAAGACACTGAGATATGTTCACGAGCAAAGCAAACTCACGAAAAATAGCACGGCCAGTTGGCGACTTGTTCACAAATGCAATAAAGCGACAGACTTTTCAGAGATTATGCAAATGGGTGACAGGGTCTCACTCAAGGCATAGGGCATATGGCTCACAAGCTCAGTTGATATGGGTCTGAAAACAAGTTGACTCAACAGCTCTGTGATATCAAGTTGTGATTGCAGCAACTTGGTTACCAGCTGCAACTCAGTCTCTACAGCTGCAGGGGCTGGACTGAGCACACAGGGCAAAATGTAGGCTAAGGCTTAACGGACACAACGAGGTATCACACAGATTAGCGAGGCTAAACGGCACGGGTAGGCACAGACTAGCAGAATATCAATGTGAGGTCAAGCTCATGGAAGTGGTGACAATTTCACACATGCATACAGTTCAGCGCAATATCATAGTATTCTCAGCTAGCATGCAAGGTAACTGGCTCAACAGGCAACCATGGTAGTGCTTATAGATTTGCAGCTACAGCTAATTAACCAAGTTCAACCTCACAGCTACAGGGGGCTGGAGGGTTGGAGCACACTCACGGCTCAACTACGGCTCAACTCACGGTTTCGGGGTATGCTCGGAGGTTTAACAACACTTGGTTCAACAAAGTGGTGGCTCACGGGTCACACGAGTTGCGGCGAGATGAAACAGTTAGCGAGATGGAGTCTAAGAGTTACAGAGATCATACAAGGTGGGAGCTAGTTTGTTATGCAAGGGCTATAGATTGGCTTGCAATCGGCCAAAGCAAAGCAAGGTATGCAAAGTGGGTTATGCTCGGGGCTTTGGCTCAACGAGGGGTCGATTGTTTTCCCACAGGGTAGCTCAGCCAACTTGGCTGTCCAAATTGTCACTTAGCAAGTTGTGACTCTAGGTGTTGATTTCTCGGGTCATTGACATGTTTGGCTTAGCTCAAATTTAGCGGATGCACACGATCATCACACGAGACATAAAGTAAAGCGGGATTTGAGAATGATTAACTTTGCTTTAGCCACAATGGCTATGTTGCTCCTTGTCTTCCCTTCCTTGAGTTTCACAACTGCAGCAGTACCTGCTGGCTCAACAAGTCACTTCGAGTTCTCAATATTGCACGGCTAAAGCAAGAGCACTTGTGCTACAATGAAAAGACTCGAGCTATGCTTTATTGTAAAAAATGGGGCCACGGGAAAACAAAAATAACGAAGAAAGTGCGGGGGCAAGATGCGAGATGATTAATAGCAACAATTTAAGCTAAGCTAAGCTAAGAAACAGGAAACACAAAGTTAAGGCGATAGCGAGAATTCCCTAAGACATGCAAGTATTAAACTAAGTTAAGCTAGAATTCCCTAAGTTACGAGATGCAAGTTACAAAATTTAAACTAAGTTATACTAAAACAAGACTAAAAGCAAAAATGTAAAATGAGTATGTACAGGGATGAAATGAACTCAGTAAAGGCAGCAGTTGATCACAGGGCACACGCCAAGTCCCCGGCAGCGGCGCCAAAAACTTGGTAGGCGTTTGAATGTGTATGTTTTTATGCCTACGTGTTATAAACCGCAAGTGCACGGCGTCTATCGGAGACGTGGCAAGTACGGGTCGAACCACAGAGACTTGTGGTGCTTAAGATGATCTAATGGCTTCCTAAACTGAATTCAGGTGATTTTGTAACACAAATAAGGTTAGGTGTCAATGCGACTGAACTGTTTTGTGACTCTAAACTAAGGCAAAGACAAGTAGAAGGCACCGGGGTGGTGAATCCACCACTAATCCCATGTTCGAGCAACCTAATTGAGGCTATATTCTTGAGCTTTCCATGAAAGTCTAAATGAGATGTTTATTAACGAGTTTTGCTAACAATCCCTAGTATGAGCCGTCTTCTTACAAGATCGGCTCATCACAAAGTTAGTTTCATCGATTAACTAATAATCCTACACAATATTACACAAAGAAGGATAAAACCTAATGTAGAGATGCTTTAACATGAAAATCAGGGGTTTCATCAAACACCCTGGTAAATAAAATTAAAACATTATAAACACAAACACAAGTTAATCTACAGTGGTGCTCTGGCTAGCCCAGGCATCCCCTCAAACACACACAGCACACTTCTATTTATACATGCACAAAACCCCAAAGACCAAACCCTAAATTTACTTTAAAATAGAAATTAAACACAAATTACTCTCACCCACGTCGCTCAATCCTTTTAATCAGTGCTCTCCTCTGTTCCTGCGGCTCTAAATTGACTCCTCTGCTTTTTCCCTCAACTATTGATGAAACCCTAACCTAATTCTGTCTATCTCTCTCTTAGATCCTAAAGAAGAAGCTACGAAAGAGCTAGAAAGTGATTAGGAGGGGCAAAGGAGGTGCGGCTGTTGCAGGAGTGGTTGTGGTGTGTCAGGAGGTGATGAAGGTGGAGATGTCTGTGCAGAGCTCTGCACTGTCGGGGTGAGGGAGAAGAAGAGAGGAGAAGAAAGAAAAGAAGAAGAGAGGAATGGGTTTGTCGAATAGGGTATAGGGTGTTGGGTGTTGTGGTGTGAGGTAGGGACATCGGAGGAATGATGAGAAGGCCTCAGCGAGCGTTGGATGCAACGAGACGAGATCTGAACGGCTGAGAGAGACTCGGAGTGTTTTGGTGTTGAGCGAGCGCATCAAGATATGATGAGGAAGTCGGAGCGAGCGTAGGATGTGGCGAGTGAAGATCTTAACGGCTCGGGATGAGCGGGTTCGGATCCGGGTCATGGGTAGCTCTAGCCCATGTCTTCCTTGTTGGGTTGCAACTGATTCGCGTGCGGGCTTTGGCTATCTGCTCCATAGATGCTCGTCTCCAATTCTTTGCTCTTTTGGCTCCTCAATTTCTCCGAGCTTTATTTATTACCTAAAAGCACAAAATTAATTAATACAAATATTTATTCTTGAAAACAAAGAAAACACAGAATATGGGATAATATCTGATTTATGAGCACAAAAGATGAGTAAAATGCCAATAAAAAGGTGTATAAATATGCACTATTTGTCACTCATCACATACATCTCACATAAGCTTTGATGTGTTGTACCGCGCAAGTTGTTCCATCAAAAATGCTGGTTAACGCAGGTAAATTGCACTTTGGGGGTATTCCTCCTAGTTGTACTTCTTGTGTGAATGGAGTTTTCGCAGCTTCTTCTATGGCTTCATCCAATTATCTCTTTCCTCCTCCTTTTTTATTATTTAACATTCCTTTCATTTCCGCTAACTCTCTCAAAATTTGTTCATTTATTCCAGAGTTTGGATCCATTGGTCTTTTTAGCTCCGCCTCTCTTCTTCTACGTTCATATCTGTTTTGACTTTCTTGTTTATCATTCTCTGCTCGTCTTTCTCTGCGATCTTCTCCTTCATTTCTTTCATGAATTCGCACACCGTTATATCTATCATTTTCTCTTCTTTGCTGCCTATCGGCTCTCCTTTGTACTCTTTCATATTCTTCATTGATATTACCATTGTTGCGATTTTGTTCTCGCCTTATTTCTCGATTATCATGATTGTTCTGGCGAATTGCCTCTTGTAGTTCCTGTTCTTCCATTTCTTCTCTCAATCTTTCCCTCTCGCAAGCTAGACGTGCTTGTTCAGTATAGTATCTTTCAATTTCATCTTCAATTTCTTTTTGCTTCCTCTGTGCTTCTCTCCCATACAATATTCTTCTTCCTTCTTCCTGATTTTCTTCGTCATTTGGATTATTTCGCCCCTGACGTCGCCTATTTCCTTGATTTATATTATTTTGCCCATTTTGAAGAATCTCAGGACGTGGAATATAAGGATCTTCCGTTATTTCTCTTCTTTCGCGACGTTCTTCGCATGGATTTTGCATTTCTTCTTGATTCTCTTCATTAGCATTCTCTTCAGGTAAAATTATCCTTATTTCCTCTCTAACTGATCTTGAGTTTGACCTTGTAGTGCTTCTCGACCTTCTATTTTGTAGTCTCATGTTTTCCATTCTCAACTCGTGATTTTGTCTTGTCAAGTTTGCACGTTCTTCCGCTTCCAATCGCCTTTCTTCATGTATTGTTTGTCTTGTCTTAATATCTCTAATGCTGCGATTTCTTCATTTCCATGAGTTATTTCTCCAATCACTTCCTGGTCTCTTTCCTCTCGTCCATTGTTTACCAATTGTTGTTCTTCTCCCATTTCATCCATAGAGTCTAATCTCCAAGTATGCAGGCTCACTCTATCATAATCCACAGTCCTATTCGGTACTGGTTGAATTTGATTTTCTTCATTATTTCTTGTGTTCATTCTTGAGGATTCCCCCATTTCATTTCTCCCTTCTCCAGCAAGTCTCCTACTCCTTCTAACAGTTGTTGGTTGTTCTGATGCATGTCTTCTTCTAGCCATTTCTCAATTTCGGTAGATTGTTGAAAATTATATGAAATTCCTTCCCTATTACTCCAAATTCTTTCAAATCACGATGTCAATCTTCACTCTTTCCCTGTTTCTAGCGCCAATATGTAGTTGCAGGAAATCCTACACTACACCCCTCACAAGAATCTATACAATCAAACCATTTTAAGATGAACAATCATAATTCTTATTGATTAAATTCTTGAATGTTTACAAGATGAAATGGAAATGAGCTAAATAATTACAATCACTCTAAATTTTATCTCTCTTAATGACTTGCCCAACACTCGAAAAACATCTCCCTCTCAATAGGCCTGTTCGGCTCTTTATATAGGGTATTACATAGTGGATGACAGCTAAGCTGTCCTTTATTTTCGGGAATGATTTGCGAAATGTCACAAATGTAAAAATACATAATCTCGCGACACTCCTATATCTCGCTAGGTCTTCACACCTTTCTCGTGTTCCGGCTGTCGTCATCCATTGCGTCACTTATATTACTCGTCTGCGACGCCTTCGCTATGTATCTTTTATGGATTTCGCAGAGGTGTTGGTGTTGCGATATTCTGATCCTACAGTCGCATTCCTTACGCCTCTTGAATCTATCTATACCCTGCGCACTTGATTCCCCTAGATGACGTCCTTTACAGCCTAGAAGTTGCTACGACCCAAAGTCGAATACTTATAAACAAATCTATCTCCCACAGATAAGTCTATTCTATTTGGTGTTTCCGTCTTAAGATAAAGATCAAGGTGAACAGGAAACACAACTAATAATCCGGTCTTATACTCCCGAAGAGCATCCTAGAAATATTAGTCACCTCACAATAACCTAACTGATTAACATAAGAAGTTAGTGCGGAATCACAAGAGTCTGAGACGAAGAAACTGTTGTGATTACTTTTTAGATCTTACCTTTCGGAGATAAATCTCGAGAAAATCTTAGATAAGATTAAACTCAATACGATAGAAAAAGTAAGATCATGATACACAACTACAGAGAAAATAGTTGGACCTGGTATAATAGGGTAAAAACTGGTTCTGCTGAAAATGGTGAATTGGGTGTGTCGATGAGAAACGAGTCTAGACCCTAAACAAATGTACTGCACATAAGTACTTTAGATCCGAGAGATCAATTTGTACCATTCTGGCCTAAACCAATAAATGGTCGTTCCAGTCGTGCTTCGGACACAAAATGAAAGAGAAGGGTTGATCTTAGGGAGGGAAGCGAAGAAGGTGTTAAGATCACGGAGATAGATTTTGTAAGGTGTGGTTTGATGGGTCGGATAACCGTCTTTGTTTTACCGCAAGTGCACGGTGTCCAAATTGTAGATAATAGCAAATGTTGTTCGTTCCCACGAGGAGTGTTCTAAATCACTTCTACTAATACTATCACCTTTCTAATCAAGATCAATTCAATTGGAAGATTTCAGATTTTATACAAAAAAAACATGATACAAACTAAGCTATTAAAGTGTCAAGCAATAGGAAAATAGGTTAATGATCCGGGAATTTGTCATAGGCCAGGTTTTACTTATGTTCTTTTGCAAGAGTCTATATTTTACTCATGTAAAGTTGCAACACCTGGCTACTTAAACATGGAAGATATGTCGTTAAGAGTTCTTGATAATAATCAACTAAGGATTGTTTGATATCGACCTAAAAGTAGGACCCCTAATCACTATGTATACATGGCATACAAAGTAGTTTAATGTTCATAAATCTAATATCAATCAGGTCTCAATGGAGTTGTTCTATAACTTACCTATGTAGTATACTTGGCATAAAACATGAAAAGATAAGAACAAGAACCAATATGAGATACTCAAACATCAAATAAAGCTTTTGATTTAAAGAAACTCTTATTCAAAAACACAAATGATCTAGCCTACAAGTTCATCCTTTCACCCTAACAATAGTTTAGCAAATCATAGCAAGTAGAAAAGTAAAATAGCAAACCCTAGTTTTCTTCTCTGAGTGCGGCCTCTGAATTGTTTGGCTTTCTTTAGTTAAGCTCCAACTCCATTTAGTGCCATGAGTGATTCGAGTGGTGCTGATATATAAAGATACCAGGCCATCCACTTTGGTCATTTTTCGGTTCGGTGATCGGATTTCACTTGTAATTCCTGTAAAAGCTCTAAAATATAGTTATTAGCGAGATATCGAGACCTAGCTAGTATAAATGTGGGTACAAAAGTGTCACACATGCGTGCTTATCATATTCCCCCACACTTATATTTTGCTAGTCCTCGAGCAAAACAGAAATAAGACCCGCTCAACAGCTGATCATATACAAAACTTCAAGACCCTCTCAACAGCTGGTCATCATGATTTTTTTATTTTTTATATTTTGATACCCGCTCCACAGCTGGTCATGAAATGATAAGAAAGGAAAAAAAAAAAATAGACCCGCTCCACAGCTGGTCATGAAATGCAATAGGCTCAAATAAACCACTTTTTTTTTGGGGACCCGCTCCACGGCTGGTCATATCATGAAAGTGAATAACCTACAAAAATCTCAAGTGTTCCCCGCTCCCCCACACTTAATCATTACATTGTCCTCAATGTAATTGAGTCGTCCAACATAAAATTCAAGGTGGGAAAATTCATAAGCAAACAAATAAAATATTAAAGAGTAAAGGGAACAAAACTGATGGGTTGACTCCCACGAAGCGAATGATAATTGTTCCCTGCTTGCACACAACAAGTAATCTGAAACAAAGTGAAGGTGATACACAACAGCAACCTGCCAAGCATATAAATATAATCTGAAAAGTTGGGAATCAACCCAACATATCAGGTAAACTACAAATAAAAACCTGCGAACATGATAATCAACCAAGCATATGCGAAAACCCATTCCATGTTCAAAACAGACCATAATAATCATGCCATACTCTGTCAGGACAAGTAAATTATTCACACCATCAAATACAGATTGTTTAATGGTGTGTAATCAGAGTGCAGACTCTAAATCTGGTTCAAGTTCAGCTGAAATATTTTCAGTAGACAAACTATCTTCACTAGAAATCGGAGGAAGAAATGCGCTAACCATTACAATAGGCATCGAAGCATCACACTCAAAATGATTTAAACATGTGTCTCGTGGTTCAAGTTCATCAAAAGCAATAACCCCTAAATCTGGGTCTAGGTCCACGGAAATAACTTCCGTTGTTAAGTTACCTATATTACCCAACGAAGAATCAAATGCATTGATAATGTCAATTAGCATAGGGTCATCGGAGTCTGCAAAATGGGCTAAACACGTGGAGAGTGGTTCAAAATCATTTGTCCAAGTTAACTGCCCTGTATCAATTGGCTCCACATTCATACATGCATCTCGAGAACTATTAGATGGAGCAACGAAAAATGGACCTACTACAGCAATAGTTTCATGCAAAATGGGATCTTTAGAATCAACAAAATGCAATAAGAAAACAGATAAAGGTTCAATTTTGTCGGTACAAATTACCTGACCAGCATCAATATGTTCAACATTCATATTTGTAGAATCACAAGATAAATCAGCAAAAGTAGGCCATAGTGCAGCAACAGTATCATGAATAACCATATCGTTATCACCTTTAACTAAGTGACCTGTATAAATCTCACAATTCAAATGATTATAAGATTTCTCATTGTAAACATCTACTGCCTCTGAGTCGTTAAACTCAACAATGGCATCCTTTACATACTCAGGTTCTTCTCCATCATAATTATCTGAATTTTGAGAATTTTGGGTATCCTCACTTACACTCAAGACTTCTAAAAGTTGATCATTATCAGTTTCTTCCTCAGAAGAATAATCATTATACTCTGAAGTACAATTAGATAGGGAATGAGACTGATTTGGGGACCAACTTTGTTCTTCTTCCAACTGTCTAGTCATTTGACCTACTTGATATTCAAGGTTTTCTAAGGCTTTTTGAGTGGTCTATTGAAAGTGAGAAGTTTCTCAACTAATTTGTAATGTATTATGGGTTGACATTTTAAGTTATCTTCCAAGCTAAAATCCCTATTCTCGGAAACCTCACTGTTCTGCCAATTCAAAAGTTGTTCATCTACCTCTTGCAAATAATTATCCAAATTGTATTGGGTTTGGCACATATGTGAATAATCAAAGTATTTTCTGGAACACAAGTTACTATAAACTAGATTACTATTTTCATATGATCTATGTTTTTCTAGCAACTCTAATCATCTTTCCAAATCAGCTATGTTACGTTGAAAATTTCAAAGATGCAT
Organism: Papaver armeniacum; assembly: GCA_023531295.1. Classification (NCBI taxonomy): domain Eukaryota; kingdom Viridiplantae; phylum Streptophyta; class Magnoliopsida; order Ranunculales; family Papaveraceae; genus Papaver; species Papaver armeniacum. The sequence continues at coordinate 218,669 of JAJJWW010012042.1, read as the reverse complement.
TACCTTGTGTGACAAATCGGTTCCATGGTAACTTTGGTACTCATGTGAATAATCATCAGTTTCGTAGTAACGCTGATAAGGATTTTCATACCTGAGACAATTTTGTTCCCGAATCTCCTGATATTGTGGTCCATACCTTTATTCTCCGAGAGGCCTGGACCTATCCTATGTATTAAACATCATCGCCGCAACAAGAGTACCTGAAAAGAAAATTCTAAAAGAAAAATATGAAAAGGAACTGAAAATAAATAAAAACAAAAATACACTATGTACAAAATTATGACTAGAAAATTCAAGAGTGTCAACTAGATTAGTTAGCAGCCACTCCCCGGCAGCGGTGCCAAAAACTTGGTGGGTCAGATAAATGACTTTGTTTTACCGCAAGTGAACGGTGTCCAAATTGTAGACAATAGCAAATGTTGTTTGTTCCCACGAGGAGTGTTCTAAATCACTTCTAGCTAATACTATCACCTTTCTAATCAAGATCAATTCAATTGGAAGATTTCAGATGTTATAAAAAGAAAACAGGATGCAAACTAAGCTATTAAAGTGTCAAGCAAGAAGAAAAGAGGTTAAGGATCCGAGAATCCGTTATAGGCTAGGTTTTACTTATGTTCTTTTGCAAGAGTCTCTATTTTACTATTGTAAAGTTACAACACCTGGCTACTTAAACATGGAAGATATGTCGTTAAGAGTTCTTGATAATAATCAGCTAAGAATTGTTTGATCTCAACCTAAAAGTAGAACCCCTAATCACTATGTATACATGGAATAAAAAGTAGAAGAATGTTCATAAATCTAATATCAATCAGGTCTCAATGGAGTTGTTCTATAACTTACCTATGTAGTATACTTGGCATAAAACATGAAAAGATTTATAAGAACAAGAACCAATATGAGATACTCAAACATCAAATAAAGCTTTTTGATTTAAAGAAACTGTTATTCAAAAACACAAATGATCTTAGCCTACAAGTTCATCCTTTCACCCTAACAATAGTTTAGCAAATCATAGCAAGTAGAAAAGTAAAACAAAGAAACCCCAGTTTTCTTCTCTGAGTGCGGCCTCTGAATTGTTTGGCTTGCTTTAGTTAAGCTCCAACTCCATTTAGTGCCATGAGTGATTCGAGTGGTGCTGATATATAAGGATACCAAGCCATCCACTTTGGTCATTTTTCGGTTCGGTGATCGGATTTCACTTGTAATTCCTGTAAAAGCTCTAAAATATAGTTATTAGCGAGATATCGAGACCTAGCTAGTATAAATGTGGGTACCAAAGTGTCGCACTTGCGTGCTTATCATGGTTTTTTATGACTTGTCTCAGAAAATGGAACTTGTTGCAGAAGATTGTAAGAAGCAAATTCTCTGTATTCTCTGGATATTTGCATTAATGATGATTGTTGTTGTTCAATAGATAAAAATCTATTTATAGTAAGTCGTGATAAACACCCTGAAGACTTGGTTTTGGAATTGGATGTGGAATTTAACTTGAACTTAAATTTGGAAGAGAAGAGGAAGAATTTTATCAAGGCAAGGACTTGGAGATTGAATGGGAAAAGGATCATAATCCTAAGAAGATTGATAACAAGTTGAAGCCTTTAAATAGAGAAGTATCTACTTTTCTCTCTACACTTTTCTACACTTCTACACTTTTACACACACAACACTTATCTTTTCTTTATTCTTTGTTTGAACTCCTTAGCATGAATAGATAATTTTATTATTGATTGAGGATGAATTCCTAGTTCTTAACATGTTTTGAGTTTTGTTTTAAAATCTACCTTGAAGTTTTTCACATGATTATCATTTGTTTTTACTAATAGGAATGTTTATACATTCATGGTTGTTTGATAGATTATTTAGAGTGCATGCTGAATTGATTTGTTAACTCAACCTAAAGCTAGTAGAAGTTAGGGAATACGTAATCCTTCTCGACACTTTACACAAGTAGAAAACACGAGACCTTGCAGAGGGATTCTGTGGAGCAATTGTGTGTGAAAACAACGCTAGAAAGTGAACCAAGCGAACCGAGTTTAACTACTAGTACTAAACCTAAATTCATAAATCTTAATGCGTTCGGGGAATTACATCTTGTAAGCGAACCTCAAGGTGGTTCTTTTGAATAGAATCTGATAACTAAGCGGACCTGTTACTTAGTGAAACGAGGAATTTTTGGGCTAGCTAAGCGAACTTGCTATCCTAGGGTTGGTGATAATCTGTGACTAATAACAATTGGAAAAGAACATAACTTGAATTATTGTTTTGCAACGAAGAACGGTTCCTTGATCTTGTCTCTCTTATTGATTTTCCTTTATCTTTTAATTGCTTTGTTTATTTACCTTGCTTTATAAAATCTAAAACCAAAACCCCCTTTTTGTGACAATTAAACAACTAAAAACTCTTGCTCCTCGTGGGAACGAACTTGACTACACTATATTATTTGTTAATTAGGTGGAAAAATATTGACTAATTTGTTTTGGTTACGACACACATCAAATTTTGGCGCCGCTGCCGGGAGCAGCGGAGCAACTTTAGTTGTTTTTATTTTATTATCGGTTTATTTTTGTTTCTAACTTTGTTTTTTCTAGAATTTTTATTTCAGGTACTAGGTTTCCATGTATGGTGGACAAGAGCAAGCATATTACGACAATCAATATGGTTTTCAACCTCAACACTATGTTAACTTCCAACCATCCTTAGGTTACAGACTTTATGGATATTCTCATACATATCAATAACCTTATGACGGGTATGTAAGTGAACAATCACTAGGAGGGGAGGATAGTTATGCTTCTAAACATATGTGTGATCTCCTTGGTGTAAGGCAAGCTAGTTTGAGGGAACTTCAGAGAAGGTTCTATCAATTGATCGATGAAGGCCTAGCATCAGATGAAGAAATTCTTGAAGCTAAAAGAGCTTTAAGAATGGAGCGTGAAAAAAGTTATTATATGGGTTACGATGATGATTTTGAACCTTTTGAAAATCCTTGTAACAAGGATAAAGTTATTCCAACTCCGGATCATAATAAGGATCATTCACCTATTCAAAGGGAGGAGATTGGGTGTGACTTCCCTATTGTTATAAACGATGTAACACCCTCACAAGAAGATCTTACAATCTATACCGACGAAAATCATTTCAGTGAATGGCCCGATTCCGATGATGAGAATGTTAAAGAGATGATGCTAGAGGATGAAACCAAATTGATTGATTTTGTGGAAGACCCAATTGAACTTGCCAATAATTTTAATGATGCCGAGACTTTGGTTAAGGTAGAAAATAACGACGAATGGTTGCAAGATTTGATAGAGGACCACGATATAAAAGAGGTAAGTAATTCATATGAATTCTCTAAGGATGAAGAGGATTCCGCAAAACAAGAGATTGTGCAAGGTTTGTCTAACCCTTTGCCTATTGATTCTTCTCCTTTACCTCTTAGTGGTTTGAATGTATGTGCTTCGAAAGTATTTTTGGATGATTTTGTTTCTAGATATCCACCATTGGAAACATTTGATGATAACACTATGCAAGTTTGCCAATAGGAATACAAGGAAGTTCTAAATTTCTATGTTTTTTATACACTTCCGAGTGTGGACAAGAATAAGTGTGGGGGAAATTTTTATCGGGCGATAATTTCACTATTGTTTTCTTGTGCTAATATTTGTATGAAGCTAGTGTTTGCAAAACATGTACTATGGGTGGTGTTTATGGGTAAAAATCGTTTCCGCCGATTTCGGTAAATTCGGTAGGTGAGTGAGAAACTGGTTTAAACCTTAAACAAATGTGCTGCACGTGAGCACTTTATAGATTCGAGAGATCAATCTGTACAAGTCCGGCCTAAACCAAGAAATGGCCGTTCCAGACTTGCTTCGGTCACAAAGTGGAGGAGAAGGGTTAATTTGGGGAGGGAAGCAAAGAAAGGTATTGAGACCAGAATAATTCTGAGAGAGTAGTATCTCGACTTGTATCAGAAAGTGAAAGCTTCAGAAGCTTGCAAGAGATGAAAGCTTTTTTGGAGAGCTTACAAAGTTGCCTTTTCTGAGAGTGTTGTGTTTTCTCCCGACCGAGACTTGTTGTCTGGTGGAAATAGGTAAGACCTATTTATACAAGTCGAGATTGAAACGTACCCTGGCCTCATGAAGGAAGAGAGTAAAGGGTGAAATAATGGGAGGAGGTGGTAACCGCATGGTATTTATGGGTGAAAACGTTTTCACCATTATTTCCTCATTTATTTGACCGCTTTATTCCTATTCACGCTTTCTTAATGTGAGCGTAGTGTACGCTGCATGCTGTGACCGCCAAACCAAAACCCTAGAAAGCATCCCCCAGTTTGTGTTGATGTCTCGAGTGTTGGTTGCACCTTGAGTGCAAGTGGCGCTACTAGTGGCGCGTGTGGCATGTGCCACTGGCATGTGCGGAATGCCTTTGTTGCGGGTTGCACCTTGAGTGCAAGTGGCAATGCCAGAGCTGCTAGTGGCGTGTGTGGCATGTGCGGAATGCCTTGGTGGTAGGTTGTACGTTGAGTGTAAGTGGCAATGCCAGAGCTGCAAAGAAAATCAAAAGGTGAGAGTTATTGAAATTTATGATATCGAGACAATACAAGTTGTGAAGGGTCAAGCGGTAAAGTACTTTTCCCACGGCCATGGTTTGTTTTATTTTCATTTTGTTTTATATTTTATTTTTCTTATCATTAAAAAAAAAAAAGTAAAAAAAAAATGATGATAAGAGAAAGTTTTTGGTTTTTATTTATTTAATAAGCCGTGGGGAAGGAAAATATATAAGGAAGTTTCAAGCGACAAGGATTTAAGGTAAAGAGTTACAAATTGTCAAGGATCTACGAAGGTCGAGAGTTTATCATCAATAGTTGAAGCCGAAGACCAAGACCAAGAAGATAAAGACGAGGAGCGGAAGACGTTTCTATTGGATGATGTGAGAGTGATGTTATCATCATTGCAATCGGATGTGAAGGTGAGTAAGTAATCTCATCCTCGATAATAGTGGTTGATTTCCTTTCTTAGAGATCGTCAGAAAAATTATTTTTCAAAATGTTAAAAGTTGTGGGTTTTTAAAATATTTCGGAAGTTGTCCTTCCCACTATTCAACGTATTGCAGGATTTCACCCTTGATTCCTACCTACACACATGTGAGAACCATAACTTTTGAGTGCAATTTCATAAAACCCTTTTTGGTGAGGCAGAAGTCAAGGCGAAATGCTTATTGATTGCTCTCAAACATGCGTTCTCTCATTATGGTGTGGTTATTTCTCACTCAACATTTAAAAATGAGAATATGTTCTTTAGTATTTCTAACTTCTTATTACTAGCATGCAGAAACTCTATAACCTCATAGCTCTTTGGATGCTTGGGACGCTGGAACGCTTTGAAGTTGTAAGTTTTAGTTTGATTTGCTCGAGGACTAGCAAAGTCTAAGTGTGGGGGAATTTGATAGGTGTAGAATACACCATATTTATTATCTATTGTTTATGCTTCCTTTGCTATGTTTTCTTGTAAATTATGTATTTTATGTTTGTTTTGAGTTTTATAGCTACTTTGGAGTCATGCGGAAGAAAAGAAGAAGAAACTATCCAAATCGAGTTAAAAAGGGCGAAAAGGTTATTTCACAGGCGAGTGATATTGGGAGCCAGGCCAAGGTTAAGGGATAGCCCTTTTGTGTTTATAAAGAATTGTTAAAAGCACCCAAGAAGTTACTCAGGGCATCCATCTGGGGATTGTTCTTATCTGGGGTGCAAATAGCTGTCCCAGTTTTAAAACCCAACCCTAGAATCGAGAAATATCTCTTCTTTTTGCATTGGAAATATATGGAAGATAAAGAGGCAGAGGAAAGTTTCTATTGAACAACATCAACCGTTTACATAGAACAATATCCTATATATACATGTAGGAAGAAAATCCTAGATACTATATTGGGCCGCACACCCATGGGCTACAAGCTCTACAACACTCCCCCTTGTGCGGTCCGGCAGAATTTCACATGCGGTGCTTCACATATAGTGCTTCGAATGTAGTTCTTCAAATGCTGTTCTTTCCTTAATGACTTGTGCCTAAATCAATTTCCTCATTAAAACTTTTAAAAGGAAAAACCCAGTGGGACAAAACCTTGGTACATCTCTTCACATGTAGTACTTCACATATTGTCTCGTATTTTACATGTAGTTCATTACATGCAATACGATCTTCAAAGATCGACGAGTCTAAGTTAATTGCCTCGTTAAAACTTCGTCAAGGAAACCCAAAGGGACAAAACCTGAACTAAAGAAAAAGAGTACAATATTAAGCAAACTTAGAACATAGTTGGACTCGAATATGTTGCCTCATTAAAACCTTGACAAGGAAAATCCAGTGGGATAAAACCTTGACGAAGGGAAAAGAGTACAATGTGACAGATGTAAGTAAAGGTGATCTGTTGCAGATGATCACTTTGTTCCGTTGAAGTTGACTAGTTGCTTCACAACTCCTAAGACAGAAAATCCTTGTGGGAAAGAGAATAGCCTTAGTTGGGAAATTACTTCCCGGTGTTTGTTGTTATCTCATTAAAAACCTGCCGAGATTGGGGTATACCCAGATTAATTGGGGTATACCCATTTTGTTCCCATCCAAAGTAGTGTGCTAAGGGGTATCTAAAAGATGTTAAAAGACCAAATTGTCCATACTAAAAAACCTTGCCGACCAAAACATATAAAAAAAAAATCAAAATCTTTCTTCTAAATAAAAAAAAAAAAAAAAAAAAAAAAAAAAAAAAACGAAGAATCAAAACGAACCAAAAGTCGGCAGGGTATTTTTGTCGACCTTGCCGACCAAAATATAGTCGGCAGGGGGTATAAGGTTGAATAACATGGCGACTTTTCATCTCTGAATTTAGTAATTACATGGTCGGCAAGATATCCATCTCTATACCTTGCCGACTAAAAATAGTCGGAAGGTTATGAAATTAGTACCTTGCCGACAAATCATGCATTTGTAACACCTTCTTTGTATGTCAAAAATCTTATAGTCGGCAGGGTATTTTTTATCGACCTTGCCGGCCATATGTTGTCGGCATGTTCTTCATCCGCAGACCTTGCCGGTCAGATATAGTCGGCATGTTCTTCATCCGTAGACAATGCCGGCTGTAATTGGTCGGCATCTTATTAAAACGTCTACCATGCCGGCGGAACATAGCCGGCACCTTATTCAAACGTCGATCTTGCCGACCTTTCACATTTTCAAAACAATTTTTTTTGATCCAAATCGAACTCATAAGACGGGTTAAAGACTACTGAAATCATAATTTCAAAATTTTAATCTAAACTCAATTAATTAAGTTAATCATATTTTTTAGTGTTAATTAAACAAGGGCATATTAGCCATTTAGAAAATACAAGGTTATGGGGTGGCTTGGTTTTACTTCAAAATGACCCGATTTTGTCTTATTGGGTATACCCCAATTAGTTTGGGTATACCCCAATCAAGCCAGGATTAAAAACCTTGCCGAGCAACAAAACTCTGTGGGAAAAAGTAACCTCGGTGAAGAAAAAGAGTTCAACACACCATTAGATGCTCCCCCTGATGTCAGATAATTTTCATTAGTCTAATGCAGTCAAAAAGAGTTCATCACACTTTACTTTGGTGACTTGGATGTTTATAGAACCATGTTGTTGATTCTGGAAGTTATGTTGCTTAACAGACTATCGTGTTTCATTTCTTTGATTCAGATATTTTCAATAATATCAACGCGATCTTTATGTCTTCAACGTTCAACATACTTGATGCTTTTAGTATTGTCTCGCTAAAAACCTTGTCGAGTAACAAAAACCCTTTAGGGAAAACTATTCTCGATCAAAGGGAAAAAGAGTACAACACAGCTTTAACTTCGAAGTAAATTATGTCGACATCATATCCTTGGATCCTCCCCCTGATATCGGCATCCCCCCCTGATTACTTTCAGAGTTGTTCAGGCTGTTCCTTTAGTCATGTACTTTTCGAAACTGAATATCGGTAATGACCTAGAAAATAGTCTACCGTATCTCCCCCTGATTACTTTCGTTGGAGAAGAGATTATTGTTCCTTTATAATCAACAACCTTTGGATTGCACTTTCGTTAGCATTCCTTTTTATGTCTTTGCATGGATAAAACAAATTTATGTCAATGGTTACTTTTAAGCATATGATTACATTCACAATACCATTCCAATGACGTTGCGTTGACGCTGAGCTATATCTAGCTAACAAGTTCATTGAGGATGTAACATTTGGTCGAGTACATTATGCTAAGTACAATAATGCGTCTATTATACTTAGATAAGGAAAGTTCATCTCCCGTCCCAACTTCGTCATCTTCCTTTAGACGAATTGGTCATTTATGTACATTTGAAACTCGACTAATCATGGGAGTGCTAGCAGCATGCACGTCCTTGTTAAATTGCCTGACAATGGACATATGCAAACTGGTGGAATAATATACCACAAGCTCGGTCTTCTAGTTTAGAACATAGATAAGATCGAGATTTCCCAAGATTTTCATCTCAAATTCAGATTTTAAATAGCTTGTAAGATCTATTATTCCATTAAGAGTATTTATCATGTCCATATCATCGACATAGATAGCTATAATTCTGAATCAAGAACTTATTTAATACGCATGGCACGAAACCTTACTTGTTTATCCCTTCCCAATCAAATAGTCACTTAGACGGGTATACCACATCCGCCTGATTGTTTAAATCAATAAGTGAGTGTTCCAGTGTAAATTCAAACATACTCTGTGGTTTAGAGTCATTCAACTTGGGAAGCAAAAGGCCACCATTCACTTTTGCAAATATCTTTGAGTCTAAATCTCCCGAGATATAACCACATCTACTATGTTTAAAATTCTATTGAAGCTACTAAGCAAAATAATTAACTAAACATTATGGTGTTCAAAAGAGTAAGCGATCCAGGGGTTTGTGAGAAACCTCGCGCCACAAGGTGATTCTTTATACTTTAAGACCTCATTCTTCTCACTACACTTTGTGACAAATAACCACATATGTCCCACAGGCTTTACACTAGGTTGGTTAGCACTACCACACCAAATACCCGTACATTTTTCAAAGAACTAAGTTCTATCTGGATTGCGTAGGCCAAATATGCTATTTATTTGAAATTAATCAAAAATAAAGCATGGTTCGATCTCATTGTGCTCTACTTCTGGAGCAACTATTTATGGATTATATCGTCATTGTGCATGCATGATCCTTCCATTGACTCATATGCATTCTCATAATCCGGAAGGATTTCATTGTTCTCTAGAATCATTTAAAACTTCAGAGCGTCCTCCATTATGATTCATGCACATATTCAGAGACAATCTTATGAGATGATTTCTGATGATATAAATAAGTTGTGCCTTACTCACCTACTTCCTTTCTAGGTGAGGATTGATCAAACCAAGTGGTCTCTCCAACTTCCTTTATGGAGCCATGACCTCAACCACACTTCCACTGAGTGTAGTTGCAACACCTTAGTCTATGGTGTATATCCCGTATTGAGGATTTATAACTTTGCATGTAGGTTTGCAGCTGGTATGTGTGATCTCATCAATTTAGCAATATCAGTGTACATTCTGAAAATCGAATATTCTTTATCACTTCACATTTACATTTGTGGAGTACAAGAATCAATATGAGACACAGTGGGAATACACCACGACAATTCCTGTCGTTCCCTTAGAAAATACTTTTTCTTATCTCCCCCTAATGACAGGAAGACTGTCTCATTAAAGTGATAACCCGCAAATCTAGCGGTAAGAGATCTCCTGCCAAAAGTTTTAAAATGCGGATAATTGTTGGGAACTCATTTCCAACATAACTACTTAACAGTTTTGAAGACCCATCATAGTACGATGTGGAGTCGTAATGGCACATATATAGTGCAACCAAAAATGCGTAAGAACACGAATGTCAGGCTTAAATCCAGTTACCAATTGGTACGCAGAAAAGGTTGACTAATATTGGGTTCTAAAAACGAATTAAGTAAGATGCGTGTAATATTGCATATCCCCAAAGCAATAAAAGATAGGTTGGTACGCATACCTATTCCTTAGGCACCATCTGTAACATTTGATGGTAGCCTCTGCGAGACCATTGGGTATAAGATGCTCTATATTGATCCTATTAAACATGCAATATTCATCAAGTCCTTTCGATGTAAATTATCTAGCATTAGTAAGGGTGGTGAGCCTTTTCACTTTGTATTGTGTAATATATGCTAGGAGTTTTTAAACGCGATTTTTTTTGGGGAACTATAACTAGTCCAAAATGTCAAAACATTCACCAGAGCCATAAGTCACTTTAATGGTCCGCATTATGCATGAATATTTTTCTAAATTTCACCTTTTTTTCTTTGTAATATGGATTGTTTACCGTTTGCATCTTAGGATGGTCTAGATCCTGTTTTACTGAAGACTTCGTAAAATGAGCGATATTCTTTCTTACTTAAAAGCAATGTGGGGGGGGAGTTAGAAAACACTTATTGAGAGATATGCCGTCATTTCACATTCTGTCAATCTTTCTCCCGTTTTTGTTCACTCGAATAAATTGATGTTCGTGTGAGAACTTTCAAAATGATCATCATGTCACAACCAAAGTGGCTTTGTGGTCATTCCCAAAGCCTATATGAGTCAATTCCCAACATTTCATTGTCGGAGTCAAAATGGATTCAATAATCCAAATACTATAGTGATTTACATTTCACTAGATTGACTCACTAGTTTCTCTAATATAAGAGACTATAAAAGATGCATTCAATTACATTCTCATCACTATGAGTTCCCACATGATATCCACTTGCATGGTTTTCTATGGAATTTAACAAGGTGTAATTATCTCTTGGTACATGTAGATATTTTGTGACGTCTTTGTTCTATCTTGAAAAACAAATTTTGAGTAGTTCTTCGCTCGATGATCCAATCCTCGTAGTAATAGTTCAACAACTAGTTTAAATTCCTTAAGCTAGTGGAAGAAAAACAACTATGAGTTAGACACTGGGTTTTGAGAGTTTTAATAAGTGGTGTGGCCTTATTACGTAATAAAAATGGGATTCAATTCAAGTACTTTAGAGTGAATATATATTACGTGTCACATAATATATCTCAAGTTCTTTAGAGAATTTATGTCTCGTGTTTTCATTCCATAAGTGCAGATATTGGATCTAGTTCAACTCAATAAGATAGTCAATTGGCCTAAGCAAAGTTCTTGTTGCCATTAAAGTTGATGTGAAAATTGGTTGCTACCATGATACACACATTACATTGTATATACCAATACCTATGACCAGGTGCATTTCCAACTCTTTCATTTATGATGGGAGCTACAATTACATTTTAGCTGATCTCATACTCGGTTGATACTTGTGTATTGGTGTTATTACTACCGAAGACAAAAGTACATCTTTGTCTCATGATACATATGTCCCTTTTCACATGCTTTATATGAGTCGGTACGTCTAACCCTCATTACTTTGGGGTTCTTTCCATTTTCGATTTTGCTACATTTAGCATAATTTGAGAATATTCATTATCTCAAATAACCCGTAAATCTAGCGGTAAGAGATCTCCTGCCAAAAGTTTTAAAATGCGGATAATTGTTGGGAACTCATTTCCAACATAACTACTTAACAGTTTTGAAGACCCATCATAGTACAATGTGGAGTCATAATGGCACATACATAGTGCAACCAAAAATGCGTAAGAACACGAATGTCAGGCTTAAATCCAGTTACCAATTGGTACGCAGAAAAGGTTGACTAATATTGGGTTCTAAAAACGAATTAAGTAAGATGCGTGTAATATTGCATATCCCCAAAGCAATAAAAGATAGGTCGGTACGCATACCTATTCATTAGGCACCATCTGTAACATTTGATGGTAGCCTCTGCGAGACCATTGGGTATAAGATGCTCTATATTGATCCTATTAAACATGCAATATTCATCAAGTCCTTTCGATGTAAATTATCTAGCATTAATAAGGGTGGTGAGCCTTTTCACTTTGTATTGTGTAATATATGCTAGGAGTTTTTAAACGCGATTTTTTTTGGAACTATAAATAGTCCAAAATGTCAAAACATTCACCAGAGCCATAAGTCACTTTAATGGTCCGCATTCTGCATGAATATTTTTCTAAATTTCACATTTTTTTCTTTGTAATATGGATTGTTTACCGTTTGCATCTTAGGATGGTCTCGATCCTGTTTTACTGAAGACTTCGTAAAATGAGCGATATTCTATCTTACTTAAAAGCAATGTGGGGTGGGGGGTGGGGGGTGGGGGGGGGGAGTTAGAAAACACTTATCGAGAGATATGCCGTCATTTCACATTCTGTCAATCTTTCTCTCGTTTTTGTTCACTCAAATAAATTGATGTTCGTGTGAGACCTTTCAAAATGATCATCATGTCACAACCAAAGTGGCTTTGTGGTCATTCCCAAAGCCTATATGAGTCAATTCCCAACATTTCATTGTCGGAGTCAAAATGGATTCAATAATCCAAATACTATAGTGATTTACATTTCACTAGATTGACTCACTAGTTTATCTAATATAAGAGACTATAAAAGATGCATTCAATTACATTCTCATCACTATGAGTTCCCACATGATATCCACTTGCATGGTTTTCTATGGAATTTAACAAGGTGTAATTATCTCTTGGTACATGTAGATATTTTGTGACGTCTTTGTTCTATCTTGAAAAACAAATTTTGAGTAGTTCTTCGCTCGATGATCCAATCCTCGTAGTAATAGTTCAACAACTAGTTTAAATTCCTTAAGCTAGTGGAAGAAAAACAACTATGAGTTAAACACTGGGTCTTGAGAGTTTTAATAAGTGGTGTGGCCTTATTACGTAATAAAAATGGGATTCAACTCAAGTACTTTAGAGTGAATATATATTACGTGTCACCTAATATATCTCAAGTTCTTTAGAGAATTTATGTCTCGTGTTTTCATTCCATAAGTGCAGACATTGGATCTAGTTCAACTCAATAAGATAGTCAATTGGCCCGGCAAAGTTCTTGTTGACATTAAAGTTGATGTGAAAATTGGTTGCTACCATGATACACACATTAAATTGTATATACCAATACCTATGACCAGGTGCATTTCCAACTCTTTCATTTATGATGGGAGCTACAATTACATTTTAGGCGATCTCATACTCGGATGATACTTGTGTATTGGTGTTATTACTACCGAAGACAAAAGTACATCTTTGTCTCATGATACATATGTCCCTTTTCACATGCTTTATATGAGTCGGTACGTCTAACCCTCATTACTTTGGGGTTCTTTCCATTTTCGATTTTGCTACATTTAGCATAATTTGAGAATATTCATTATCTCAAATAACCCGTAAATCTAGCGGTAAGAGATCTCCTTCCAAAAGTTTTAAAATGCGGATAATTGTTGGGAACTCATTTCCAACATAACTACTTAACAGTTTTGAAGACCCATCATAATACAATGTGGAGTCGTAATGGCACATACATAGTGCAACCAAAATGCGTTAGAACACGAATGTCGTGCTTAAATCCAGTTACCAATTGACTAATATACGCGAGAAAGGTTGACTAATATTGGGTTCTAAAAACGAATTAAGTAAGATGCGTGTAATATTGCATATCCCCAAAGCAATAAAAGATAGGTTGGTACGCATACCTATTCCTTAGGCACTTATTGAGAGATATGCCGTCATTTCACATTCTGTCAATCTTTCTCCCGTTTTTGTTCACTCAAATAAATTGATGTTCGTGTGAGACCTTTCAAAATGATCATCATGTCACAACCAAAGTGGCTTTGTGGTCATTCCCAAAGCCTATATGAGTCAATTCCCAACATTTCATTGTCGGAGTCAAAATGGATTCAATAATCCAAATACTATAGTGATTTACATTTCACTAGATTGACTCACTAGTTTCTCTAATATAAGAGACTATAAAAGATGCATTCAATTACATTCTCATCACTATGAGTTCCCACATGATATCCACTTGCATGGGTTTCTATGGAATTTAACAAGGTGTAATTATCTCTTGGTACATGTAGATATTTTGTGACTTCTTTGTTCTATCTTGAAAAACAAATTTTGAGTAGTTCTTCTCTCGATGATCCAATCCTCATAGTAATAGTTCAACAACTAGTTTAAATTCCTTAAGCTAGTGAAAGAAAAACAACTATGAGTTAGACACTTGGGTCTTGAGAGTTTTAATAAGTGGTGTGGCCTTATTACGTAATAAAAATGGGATTCAACTCAAGTACTTTAGAGTGAATATATATTACGTGTCAAGTTCTTTTAGAGAATTTATGTCTCGTGTTTTCATTTCATAAGTGCACATTGGATCTAGTTCAACTCAATAAGATATTCAATTGGCCCGGCAAAGTTCTTGTTGACATTAAAGTTGATGTGAAAATTGGTTGCTACCATGATACACATTACATTGTATATACCAATACCTATGACCAGGTGCATTTCCAACTCTTTCATTTATGATGGGAGCTACAATTACATTTTAGCTGATCTCATACTCGGATGATACTTGTGTATTGGTGTTATTACTACCGAAGACTAAAGTACATCTTTGTCTCATGATACATATGTCCCTTTTCACATGCTTTATATGAGTCGGTACGTCTAACCCTCATTACTTCGGGGTTCTTTCCATTTTTGATTTTGCTACATTTAGCATAATTTGAGAATATTCATTATCTCAAATAACCCGTAAATCTAGCGGTAAGAGATCTCCTTCCAAAAGTTTTAAAATGCGGATAATTGTTGGGAACTCATTTCCAACATAACTACTTAACATTTTGAAGACCCATCATAGTACAATGTGGAGTCGTAATGGCACATACATAGTGCAACCAAAAATGCGTAAGAACACGAATGTCGAGGCTTAAATCCGGTTACCAATTGGTACGCAGAAAAGGTTGACTAATATTGGGTTTTAAAACGAATTAAGTAAGATGCGTGTAATATTGCATATCCCCAAAGCAATAAAAGATAGGTTTGTATGCATACCTATTCCTTAGGCACTTATTAAGATGAGATCCTATTAAACATGCAATATTCATCAAGTCCTTTTCAAATTATCTATTTAATAAGGGTGGTGATCTTTCTCCGTTTTTTTTGTTCACTCAAATAAATTGATGTTCGTGTGAGACCTTTCAAAATGATCATCATGTCACAACCAAAGTGGCTTTGTGGTCATTCCCAAATAAATTGATGTTCCTTTCAAAATGATCATCATGTCAGTTTATGGTTATCAATTCCATTTCAACATTTCATTGTGATTTACATTTCACTAGATTGAGTCAAAATGGATTCAATAATCCAAATACTACTTGCAGTGATTTACATTTCACTAGATTGACTCACTAGTTTCTCTAATATAAGAGACTATAAAAGATGCATTCTTTCTCCCGTTTTTGTTTACTCAATTACATTCTCATCACTATGAGTTCCCACATGATATCCACTTGCATGGGTTTCTAATATAAGAGACTATAAAAGATGAATTTAACAAGGTGTAATTATCTCTTGGTACATGTAGATATTTTGTGACGTCTTTGTTCAATCTTGAAAAACAAATTTTGAGTAGTTTTTCGCTCGATGATCCAATCCTCGTAGTAATAGTTCAACAACTAGTTTAAATTCCTTAAGCTAGTGGAAGAAAAACAACTATGAGTTAGACACTGGGTCTTGAGAGTTTTAATAAGTGGTGTGGCCTTATTACGTAATAAAATTGGGATTCAACTCAAGTACTTGAGAGTGAATATATATTATGTGTCACCTAATATATCTCAAGTTCTTTAGAGAATTTATGTCTCGTGTTTTCATTCCATAAGTGCAGACATTGGATCTATTTCAACTCAATAAGATAGTCAATTGGCCCGGCAAAGTTCTTGTTGACATTAAAGTTGATGTGAAAATTGGTTGCTACCATGATACACACATTAAATTGTATATACCAATACCTATGACCAGGTGCATTTAAAACTCTTTCATTTATGATGGGAGCTACAATTACATTTTAGCTGATCTCATACTCGGATGATACTTGTGTATTGGTGTTATTACTACCAAGACAAAAGTACATCTTTGTCTCATGATACATATGTCCCTTTTCACATGCTTTATATGAGTTTGTACGTCTAACCCTCATTACTTCGGGGTTCTTTCCATTTTCGATTTTGCTACATTTAGCATAATTTGAGAATATTCATTATCTCAAATAACCCGTAAATCTAGCGGTAAGAGATCTCCTTCCAAAAGTTTTAAAATGCGGATAATTGTTGGGAACTCATTTCCAACATAACTATAACAGATTTTGAAGACCCATCATAGTACAATGTGGAGTCGTAATGGCACATACATAGTGCAACCAAAAATGCGTAAGAACACGAATGTCAGGCTTAAATCCAGTTACCAATTGGTACGCAGAAAAGGTTGACTAATATTGGGTTTTAAAAACGAATTAAGTAAGATGCGTGTAATATTGCATATCCCAAAGCAATAAAAGATAGGTTGAGTACGCATACCTATTCATTAGGCACCATCTGTAACATTTGATGGTAGCCTCTGAGAGACCATTGGGTATAAGATGCTCTATAATGATCCTATTAAACATGCAATATTCATCAAGTCCTTTCGATGTAAATTATCTATCATTAATAAGGGTGGTGAGCCTTTGCACTTTGTATTGTGTAATATATGCTAGGAGTTTTTAAACGCGATTTTTTTTTGGAACTATAACTAGTCCAAAATGTCAAAACATTCACCAGAGCCATAAGTCACTTTAATGGTCCGCATTATGCATGAATATTTTTCTAAATTTCACCTTTTTTTCTTTGTAATATGGATTGTTTACCGTTTGCATCTTAGGATGGTCTCGATCCTGTTTTACTGAAGACTTCGTAAAATGAGCGATATTCTTTCTTACTTAAAAGCAATGGGGGGGGGGGGGCGTTAGAAAACACTTATTGAGATATATGCCGTCATTTCACATTACACAATCTTTCTCCCGTTTTTGTTCACTCAAATAAATTGATGTTCGTGTGAGAACTTTCAAAATGATCATCATGTCACAACCAAAGTGGCTTTATGGTTATCCCCAAAGCCTATATGAGTCAATTCCCAACATTTCATTGTCGGAGTCAATATGGATTCAATAATCCAAATACTATAGTGATTTACATTTCACTAGATTGACTCACTAGTTTCTCCAATACATTAGAGACTATAAAAGATGCATTCAATTACATTCTCATCACTATGAGTTCCCACATGATATCCACTTGCATGGGTTTTTATGGAATTTAAAAAGGTGTAATTATCTCTTGGTACATGTAGATATTTTGTGACGTCTTTGTTCTATCTTGAAAAACAAATTTTGAGTAGTTCTTCGCTCGATGATCCAATCCTCGTAGTAATAGTTCAACAACTAGTTTAAATTCCTTAAGCTAGTGGAAGATATGCCGTCATTTCACATTCTCATCAATCTTTCTCCCTGTTTTTGTTCACTCAAAAAATTTATGTTCGTGTGAGACCTTTCAAAATGATCATCATGTCACAACCAAAGGCTTTGTGGTCATTCCCAAAGCCTATATAAGTCAATTCCCAACATTTCATTGTCGGATTCAAAATGGATTCAGTAATCCAAATACTATAGTGATTTACATTTCACTAGATTGACTCACTAGTTTCTCTAATATAAGAGACTATAAAAGATGCATTCAATTACATTCTCATCACTATGAGTTCCCACATGATATCCACTTGCATGGGTTTCTATGGAATTTAACAAGGTGTAATTATCTCTTGGTACATGTAGATATTTTGTGACGTCTTAGTTCTATCTTGAAAAACAAATTTTGAGTAGTTCTTCGCTCGATGATCCAATCCTCGTAGTAATAGTTCAACAACTAGTTTAAATTCCTTAAGCTAGTGGAAGAAAAACAACTATGAGTTAGACACTGGGTCTTGAGAGTTTTAATAAGTGGTGTGGCCTTATTACGTAATAAAAATGGGATTCAACTCAAGTACTTTAGAGTGAATATATATTACGTGTCACCTAATATATCTCAAGTTCTTTAGAGAATTTATGTCTCGTGTTTTCATTCCATAAGTGCAGACATTGGATCTAGTTCAACTCAATAAGATAGTCAATTGGCCCGGCAAAGTTCTTGTTGACATTAAAGTTGATGTGAAAATTGGTTGCTACCATGATACACACATTACATTGTATATACCAATACCTATGAC
Source organism: Papaver armeniacum (assembly GCA_023531295.1). NCBI lineage: Eukaryota > Viridiplantae > Streptophyta > Magnoliopsida > Ranunculales > Papaveraceae > Papaver > Papaver armeniacum. Next base: position 200,376 of record JAJJWW010012042.1, on the reverse strand, counting down.
TAGGTGCATTTCCAACTCTTTCATTTATGATGGGAGCTACAATTACATTTTAGCTGATCTCATACTCGGATGATACTTGTGTATTGGTGTTATTACTACCGAAGACAAAAGTACATCTTTGTCTCATGATACATATGTCCCTTTTCACATGCTTTATATGAGTCGGTACGTCTAACCCTCATTACTTCGGGGTTCTTTCCATTTTCGATTTTGCTACATTTAGCATAATTTGAGAATAATCATTATCTCAAATAACCCGTAAATCTAGCGGTAAGAGATCTCCTTCCAAAAGTTTTAAAATGCGGATAATTGTTGGGAACTCATTTCCAACATAACTACTTAATGATTTTGAAGACCCATCATAGTACAATGTGGAGTCGTAATGGCACATACATAGTGCAACCAAAAATGCGTAAGAACACGAATGTCAGGCTTAAATCCAGTTACCAATTGGTACGCAGAAAAGGTTGACTAATATTGGGTTTTAAAAACGAATTAAGTAAGATGCGTGTAATATTGCATATCCCCAAAGCAATAAAAGATAGGTTGGTACGCATACCTATTCATTAGGCACCATCTGTAACATTTGATGGTAGCCTCTGCGAGACCATTGGGTATAAGATGCTCTATATTGATCCTATTAAACATGCAATATTCATCAAGTCCTTTCGATGTAAATTATCTATCATTAATAAGGGTGGTGAGCCTTTGCACTTTGTATTGTGTAATATATGCTAGGAGTTTTTAAACGCGATTTTTTTTTGGGAACTATAACTAGTCCAAAATGTCAAAACATTCACCAGAGCCATAAGTCACTTTAATGGTCCGCATTATGCATGAATATTTTTCTAAATTTCACCTTTTTTTCTTTGTAATATGGATTGTTTACCGTTTGCATCTTAGGATGGTCTCGATCTGTTTTCATGAATACTTCGTAAAATGAGCTATATTCTTTCTTACTTAAAAGCAATGGGGGGGGGGCGTTAGAAAACACTTATTGAGATATATGCCGTCATTTCACATTCTGTCAATCTTTCTCCCGTTTTTGTTCACTCAAATAAATTGATGTTCGTGTGAGAACTTTCAAAATGATCATCATGTCACAACCAAAGTGGCTTTATGGTTATCCCCAAAGCCTATATGAGTCAATTCCCAACATTTCATTGTCGGAGTCAATATGGATTCAATAATCCAAATACTATAGTGATTTACATTTCACTAGATTGACTCACTAGTTTCTCTAATACATTAGAGACTATAAAAGATGCATTCAATTACATTCTCATCACTATGAGTTCCCACATGATATCCACTTGCATGGGTTTTTATGGAATTTAAAAAGGTGTAATTATCTCTTGGTACATGTAGATATTTTGTGACGTCTTTGTTCTATCTTGAAAAACAAATTTTGAGTAGTTCTTCGCTCGATGATCCAATCCTCGAAGTAATAGTTCAACAACTAGTTTAAATTCCTTAAGCTAGTGGAAGATATCTGTCATTTCACATTAAATCAATCTTTCTCCCGTTTTTGTTCACTCAAAAAAATTTATGTTCGTGTGAGACCTTTCAAAATGATCATCATGTCACAACCAAAGGCTTTGTGGTCATTCCCAAAGCCTATATAAGTCAATTCCCAACATTTCATTGTCGGATTCAAAATGGATTCATAATCCAAATACTATAGTGATTTACATTTCACTAGATTGACTCACTAGTTTCTCTAATATAAGAGACTATAAAAGATGCATTCAATTACATTCTCATCACTATGAGTTCCCACATGATATCCACTTGCATGGGTTTCTATGGAATTTAACAAGGTGTAATTATCTCTTGGTACATGTAGATATTTTGTGACGTCTTAGTTCTATCTTGAAAAACAAATTTTGAGTAGTTCTTATTCGATGATCCAATCCTCGTAGTAATAGTTCAACAACTAGTTTAAATTCCTTAAGCTAGTGGAAGAAAAACAACTATGAGTTAGACACTTTGGGTCTTGAGAGTTTTAATAAGTGGTGTGGCCTTATTACGTAATAAAAATGGGATTCAACTCAAGTACTTTAGAGTGAATATATATTACGTGTCACCCAATATATCTCAAGTTCTTTAGAGAATTTATGTCTCGTGTTTTCATTCCATAAGTGCAGACATTGGATCTAGTTCAACTCAATAAGATAGTCAATTGGCTCGGCAAAGTTCTTGTTGACATTAAAGTTGATGTGAAAATTGGTTGCTACCATGATACACACATTACATTGTATATACCAATACCTATGACTAGGTGCATTTCCAACTCTTTCATTTATGATGGGAGCTACAATTACATTTTAGTGATCTCATACTTGGATGATACTTGTGTATTGGTGTTATTACTACTAGAAGACAAAAGTACATCTTTGTCTCATGATACATATGTCCCTTTTCACATGCTTTATATGAGTCGATACGTCTAACCCTAATTACTTGGGGTTCTTTCCATTTTCGATTTTGCTACATTTAGCATAATTTGAGAATATTCATTATCTCAAATAACCCGTAAATCTAGCGGTAAGAGATCTCCTTCCAAAAGTTTTAAAATGCGGATAATTGTTGGGAACTCATTTCCAACATAACTATAACAGATTTTGAAGACCCATCATAGTACAATGTGGAGTCGTAATGGCACATACATAGTGCAACCAAAAATGCGTAAGAACACGAATGTCAGGGCTTAAATCCGAGTTACCAATTGGTACCTTGAGAAAAGGTTGACTAATATTGGGTTCTAAAAACGAATTAAGTAAGATGCGTGTAATATTGCATATCCCCAAAGCAATAAAAGATAGGTTTGTACGCATACCTATTCCTTAGGCACCATCTGTAACATTTGATGGTAGCCTCTGCGAGACCATTGGGTATAAGATGCTCTATAATGATCCTATTAAACATGCAATATTCATCAAGTTCTTTTGATGTAAATTATCTAGCATTAATAAGGGTGGTGAGCCTTTGCACTTTGTATTGTGTAATATATGCTAGGAGTTTTTAAACGCGATTTTTTTTTTTGGGAACTATAACTAGTCCAAAATGTCAAAACATTCACCGAGCCATAAGTCACTTTAATGGTCCGTATTGCATGAATATTTTTCTAAATTTCACCTTTTTTTCTTTGTAATATGGATTGTTTACCGTTTGCATCTTAGGATGGTCTAGATCTGTTTCTGCGAAGACTTCGTAAAATGAGCGATATTCTTTCTTACTTAAAAGCAATGGGGGGGGGGGGAGTTATAAAACACTTATTGAGAGATATCGCCGTCATTTCACATTCATCAATCTTTCTCCGTTTTGTTCACTCGAATAAATTGATGTTCGTGTGAGAACTTTCAAAATGATCATCATGTCACAACCAAAGTGGCTTTATGGTTATCCCCAAAGCCTATATGAGTCAATTCCCAACATTTGATTGTCGGAGTCAATATGGATTCAATAATCCAAATACTATAGTGATTTACATTTCACTAGATTGACTCACTAGTTTCTCTAATACATTAGAGACTATAAAAGATGCATTCAATTACATTCTCATCACTATGAGTTCCACATGATATCCACTTGCATGGGTTTTATGGAATTTAAAAGGTGTAATTATCTCTTGGTACATGTAGATATTTTGTGACGTCTTTGTTACATCTTGAAAAATAAATTTTGAGTAGTTCTTCGCTCGATGATCCAATCCTCGTAGTAATAGTTCAACAACTAGTTTAAATTCCTTAAGCTAGTGGAAGAAAAAAAACTATGAGTTAGATACTGGGTCTTGAGAGTTTTAATAAGTGGTGTGGCCTTATTACGTAATAAAAATGGGATTCAACTCAAGTACTTTAGAGTGAATATATATTACGTGTCACCCAATATATCTCAAGTTCTTTAGATAATTTATGTCTCGTGTTTTCATTCCATAAGTGCAGACATTGGATCTAGTTCAACTCAATAAGATAGTCAATTGGCTCGGCAAAGTTCTGTTTCCATTAAAGTTGATGTGAAAATTGGTTTCTACCATGATACACACATTACATTGTATATACCAATACCTATGACCAGGTGCATTTCGAACTCTTTCATTTATGATGGGAGCTACAATTACATTTAGCCCGATCCCATACTCGGTTGATACTTGTGTATTCTTTGTTATTACTACCGAAGACAAAAGTACATCTTTGTCTCATGATACATATGTCCCTTTTCACATGCTTTATATGAGTCGGTACGTCTAACCCTCATTACTTCGGGGTTCTTTCCATTTTCGATTTTGCTACATTTAGCATAATTTGAGAATATTCATTATCTCAACAAGACAAGAGAATCTCACTATACATGTCAACCACGTACTTTAGGTTGAACATATTACTAAAGATAGTTCTCTTATATCACCTTTTGACTCATATCACCTTTTGTGAGTTCTTTCACAAAAATTGGAATACATGTGATTTTATTTCCAACATATCTTTTGAAAATACCGACTCTTTAATAGTCGAGCAAATGCATTACATCCCACAAAACATTCAAATTTAGGGAGAACATATCATTTACACAATAATGGTTCTCAAGTACTTCTAAACCTCAAATGAATACCTTTTGGAATCGGGTTGGTACAACCAATTGTACAATAAACTGCATTCAACTATAGCCAATATCATATTCAAGAGAACTAGAAACATTAACCGAAATTCTTAATGAACGAGATCAATAGTCATAATTGAAATCGACGTTTGTATAATATGGACTTATCTTGAGATAAAAAAAAATGTTCTAAAAACAAATAAATAAGCCCAATAAATATTTCATTCATTACATACCTCAAGCTTCGGTTCCCACCATACTTAGACCTAACCTAACGGTATTGGTCGCGCACGGCCTAGAACCTAAAACCAGTCCTGGAACAGCACATTCTATGGACATGACCGGTTCGAGAAATCTCGAGGGGATTTGTGCATCTAGTACTTTTGAAAACACTTATTGAGAGATATGTCGTCATTTCACATTACATCAATCTTTCTCCTAGTTTTTGTTCACTCAAATAAATTGATGTTCGTGTGAGACCTTTCAAAATGATCATCATGTCACAACCAAAGTGGCTTTAAGGTTATCCCCAAAGCCTGTATGAGTCAATTCCCAACATTTCATTGTCGGAGTCAATATAGATTCAATAATCCAAATACTATAGTGATTTACATTTCACTAGATTGACTCACTAGTTTCTCTAATATATTAGAGACTATAAAAGATGCATTCAATTACATTCTCATCACTATGAGTTCCCACATGATATCCACTTGCATGGGTTTCTATGGAATTTAACAAGGTGTAATTATCTCTTGGTACATGTAGATATTTTGTGAGCGTCTTTGTTCTATCTTGAAAAACAAATTTTGAGTAGTTCTTCGCTCGATGATCCAATCCCTCGTAGTAATAGTTCAACAACTAGTTTAAATTCCTTAAGCTAGTAGAAGAAAAACAACTATGAGTTAGACACTTTGGGTCTTGAGAGTTTTAATAAGTGGTGTGGCCTTATTACGTAATAAAAATGGGATTCAACTCAAGTACTTTAGAGTGAATATATATTACGTGTCACCCAATATATCACAAGTTCTTTAGAGAATTTATGTCTCGTGTTTTAATTCCATAAGTGCGGACATTGGATCTAGTTCAACTCAATAAGATAGTCAATTGGCCCTTCAAAGTTCTTGTTGCCATTATAGTTGATGTGAAAATTGGTTGCTACCATGATACACACATTACATTGTATATACCAATACCTATGACTAGGTGCATTTCAACTCTTTCATTTATGATGGGAGCTACAATTACATTTTAGCTGATCCCATACTCGGTTGATACTTGTGTATTGGTGTTATTACTACGAAGACAAAAGTACATCTTTGTCTCATGATACATATGTCCCTTTTCACATGCTTTATATGAGTCGGAGTACGTCTATCCCTCATTACTTGAGGGATTCTTTCCATTTTCAATTTTGCTACATTTAGCATAATTTGAGAATATTCATTATCTCAACAAGACAAGAGAATCTCACTATACATGTCAACCACGTACTTTAGGTTGAACATATTACTAAAGATAGTTCTCTTATATCACCTTTTGACTCATATCACCTTTTGTGAGTTCTTCCACAAAAATTGGAATACATGTGATTTTATTTCCAACATATCTTTTGAAAATACCGACTCTTTAATAGTCGAGCAAATGCATTACATCCCACAAAACATTCAAATTTAGGGAGAACATATCATTTACACAATAATGGTTCTCAAGTACTTCTAAACCTCAAATGAATACACTGGAATCGGGTTGGTACAACCAATTGAACAATAGACAACATTCAACTATAGCCAATATCATATTCAAGAGAACTAGAAACATTAACCGAAATTCTTAATGAACGAGATCAATAGTCATAATTGAAATCAACCGTTTGTATAATATGGACTTATCTTGAGATAAAAAAAATGTTCTAAAAACAAATAAATAAGCCCAATAAATATTTCATTCATTACATACCTCAAGCTTCGGTTCCCACCATACTTAGACTGAACCGGAACGGTATTGGTCGCGCACGGCCTATGTAGTAGCAGGTTTTCCCACACTACACCCCTCACTATATTTTGGTTAATTAGTCCATTGAAAGTTGTATAATTGAGAATGTTTATTGATTAATTTCATGAGTTGTCTACCAGGAAAAGTAGAATTACACTTAGCAAGTAAAACACTCTTAAACTTTCTCTCTCCTAATGACTTGCCCAACAATTCCAAAAAGATCTCTCTTTACAACGAGACTCACTCAACCCTTTATATAGGGCGATACATAGTGGATGACAGCTAATCTATCCTTTTATTTCGGAAATGTTCCGCGAAGTGTCGCAGATGTACAAACATTTATTCTCGCGACACTTCTTAACCCTCGCCCGGTTCCATATCTTTCTGTTTGTTTTGTGTGTCGTTGTTCATCGCGTCATTTATTTTAGGCATGTCTGCATCGCCTCGGACGTCATTGTTTATTAACCCCATGAGCCACGCATGTTGCGATATTATGATCCTACATCTTGCCTCTTTTTCCTTGAATATTGCTTGAAGAGCGATTTTTAAGGAAAAATCTGTTGTTGTAATAATCTTTGGTCTTGATGAAGGAACGAGCGGAAAGAATATTGTACTTGAAAAGTACGTACTTGCCTCTATTCTTTTGCGATGTTCAGAAGTTTTCGTCTCTGTCTCTCCTCATACTTTTCTTGCGAAGGAAGAATATCATGAGAGCGATGCTTTTTATTCGGCTGCGACCGCTTATCTTTATCTGTTTCGACTCCGTGCACGCTTTTTAACCATTAAAGCCGTTTTTAGACACGTCTCTTCCAACCGTTTATTCTTGACCGTTCATGTCTCTTCTCGCATTAAATGACCTCGTTTTTCTCGAGGATCTTTTTCCTATATATAGTTTTCTTTTCCCCTCCTTTTCATTCTTTAGTTTCTCTCTGCAACTTCTTTGATTTTCTCCTTCCAATTTGCGCGCTCATCTTTGCAAATCTTCTCTTCGACTTTTCTAGCACCGATCTTAACCTTTAACTTCTCATCCATTCCCATCCGATAATGGCTGCCATTAGTCGTGTATACAAAGTTTCTTTTGATGAAGTTCAACGAAGTTGCTCGAGAAGGGTTTCACTCTATCGACCATCCCCGATCAAGAACCTTCATCTATTCTTTACGCAAAGCTTTTCTCCGATCATCAATGTGATGATCAAAAGATTATAGTCTCGCTCAGTCGACTTCTCGCGGGACTTCCTATTCCCTTGTACAATCTGAGTTGCCTTTATTTTATGAAATTTTGGCCCATGAAAAATTCTCTCGGGCTGTTTATCAATTAAGTGGCGATTGTATTACTTTGATGCTTGAGTTCGCGAACCGCAGTGCGAGCAAAGGATCTTTATATACTAATTGCAGTCGGAAATCCCAAATTCGCAGACTTGGAAATAGCTGTTGAGAAGTACACTTTGGGAAAACTTTTTGAAAATTACTCGGTGATAACTATGGTGAATGCGAAATCTCATTTGGGCGTTAAGAAAAAAAGGATAATGTCTCACGAGGATAAATTGGTCATGCGGGATATTGATTGGCACCGGGTAATAATACTACTCCTCGCCACTCCAAAGATGAGAAATGGTGGGTTGTACCCTTGATTTTAAATGGTCCTTATATCACGGGCCCTTACGTTCTTCTGCGAATCTCGCGAGGTATCATCCTTGGGAATTCAAATGGCACGAGAAGAAGAAAGAGGTATGTTTCCGACTTCAAATTTGGTTTTCGTAACTTTCTTTCTATGATTGGGTTGAGTTTGTGAAATCTCTCGGATAGCCGGGTTGAGAAGAAGCTACAAAAAGGATCCGTCGAGAAGATACTCGACAATGCTCCGATCGCTTCAGTGAAGTAAGAATCACTTCCTTTCTTCTTATTTTAAAACAATATTGTTGCCTCTGTTTCTTATCTTTACGCGTATGCGAAAGGTTGGAGTTGAAGAAACTATTGCCGCGAAGATTAAAAGTAAGGGTAAAACGTCGCTCGCCGCTGTAAATCCTCTTGCCCCCTTAACTAAGAAGCGAAAGGTCCAATCCTCTTCTCGCCTTAGCTCAAGCTCTGAATCTCTGACGAGGATAACCATGAATCGAATTCCTCTCTCGCCAAGAAGATTCCATTGACCGATTCTTCCATGGATCGGTTATCCAACATCTTCTCGAGGCACTGTTTCCAAGGAATGGGAGATGCTCCCCTAGCTTCTCTTTGCGGGACTCTACGCAAAATGTGTGTAATCTTTGCTTTACTAGAAGGCAATGATTCTTTTAATGGAGCTTCTAGGGTCGTGTCTCCTGACTTGTTGAATGCACTTGGATCTTTGGTACGTATGCAGTCACATTTTCCCCTTTTATATTTTTAAATATATGTATATTAATGATTCTTCTATCCTCTTTTATAGGTTGGAAGAACTTCCTTTGTAGTCGCCTCGGATCTCGAGAGAAGACGCGGCAATCTTGAGAAGAAGAACTCGCAATTGAGCAAGAAGATTCGAGAATTAGAGATTAGAAAGGCTGCGTCGTCTCGCGATAAAGACGAGAGAATTCAAAAGTTAAATACTGAGCTTGACTCCCAAAAGGATAAAGTGTCCTCTCTTCAGAATGCTAATCGGCAACTTTATGGTATAAGATTTCACTTCCTTTTATTATTTCTATCTTATCGGTCGCATACTACTACCTAATTTATTACCTTCGCAGATGTATATAATCTCTCCGATGAGGCTATTCTTCTCCATACGTTTCTGAACCCATGGATAATGACCTTCTCCTCGCATACCTCAATCAATCTCTAAGTAGTTCCTCGAGATAAAATTAACCTCCTTTCATTAAAGGATCTTCGGTCAAACATCAGCTTTTAAAGATCGAACACAGATCTAATTTAAATTTAACTAACCGCTTTAAACGAATGTACCTTGATTCCGAGAAGACAATCAAGATTTTAAGAAAGAAAATTAGTGACCTCATAGATGAGAAACGATCGCATTACTAACGAGGTGCACGGGCATTAGCAGAATTCCACAAATCTCTTCTTGGTGTGCAAATTGAACGAGATGAACTCCTTCATCAAAATACTATGCTTAAAAACGGCGAGAAGAACAAGTTCGTTCTCTTCTTGTTATCGATAATGATGATGAATTCGCACAGGCTGCGAAAGTTTTAGATAATGCCGGGAATAACCTAGGTGTTGATGTTAGTCTTCATGCCGAGCATACTTCCTTGATTAAAGATATGATATCGATAGAGAAGGTTACTTATTATACCTTACTTGCTTCTTACTTACGTGGTATTGCTTGTAAATTATTAACTTGTTGTTTCTTATTTGCGAGAATGAGAAGAGGCTTCAAGTTAGAATTAGAGAGCTTGAATCCGAAAAAGAACAGCTCGCTTCGGGAATTTTCCAGCGAGAATTGAAGAACTTCAAATCGAAAAACAACAACTCGCCGAAGTCTCTCTCTTCGTAATAACAAGTATTCCAGGTTGAAGAAACAATTTGAAACAACGGTGGAGAACTTTAATAATGATTCTGTTCGTTTTGCAATGGAGCCATGGAGTATGTTTGTAAGCACCATAACATCCCTCTGCATACATATCCACGGCTTCTTGAAAAGGTTCCGAGAATCTACATTTTCGATGTTTCGATAGTGAGGCTGAAGAAGAAAATTACGCGATGAGAATAATAAAGCTGATGAATCGGATGAAGAAGAAGAATCACCAAAGATATAACTCTTTTTGTTTTCTTTTCTTTGCGTGTAATATCCGTACATTCTTTGTATCTTTGTTATAATGAATTTCTTGGATTTTTTTCCCCATGAATTCAATCTTAAATCCCCTTTTTGGTAGTTCTTCCTTGTAATATAATTGGCTAACATTATTGATGTATAACTCTTTCGTCGGAAGATGAATAACAATGTTCCATCTTTTCCATTCCCATACTTGCCTCTGTTATTTATCTTCGGATGGAAGATTTTAGTTGTCTTCTTGTATTTGATAATAATCTTATTGTTAATTGAAATGTATCATCGCGGCCAGTCAGGTATCTTCATGAATTGAGTATTCTATCTCTTTTTGTGGCGACAAGGTCGCACCGCCTTTACATTTTCATGTGATGGCTCATTGACCTGCCTTATCATTTTTGTGTGGTCTTAGAGTTAGACCTCCCTAATTAGAGGTCCTCCCACGCCACCTTTTATGGCGACAAAATCGCGGGACGTCTTTACACTTGCGTGTAAAGACCCATTGATCTTGCCTTATCATTTTCCAAGTATTTTTGCCTCTGCGGGATGTTTTAGTTGCGACAATATGACAGGCCTAGATATCCTTGCGAACATAAAGCCCCATGACATTGCGTCGTGCGGCCAAATCGCGGGACGTCCGTACACTTTCGTGTAAAGACCCATTGATCTCGCCTTACCCTCGCGTTAGTATTATTGCCTCTGCGGGATCATTGCACAAATATGACAAGCCTAAGTCTCCTTGCGAAAACAAAGCCTCATGACATTTGCGTCTGTTTTGACACCCCTCCTAATGGAGGCGTCGCCCTTATCATCTCCCCGGTTGCCCCTTCAAGGAGGCGAAACATCGGCCATACAAGACTAGCTCCTCCCATCCGGTCTTAACAACAACTAAGTTGTTTCGCGAGTCTCTTATCCCTTATACCTATAGGGTTTATGGTTACGAGACTGCACCCTAAGTGGAGTTTTCTTCGGGCGAGTGCAACGCATGCCAAGACTTGCCAAGAATGGCCGGGGTAGGTTCATCCATCCGGGCACTGCAGCTCAACCGTGTACCTCGGCGCCTTGAGCATACATGCGACTCTAGGAAGAGACCCTCAGTCGCCCAACCAGGGTATAACCTACATATATAGTTGGGAATCCAAGGTACCTCTTAGGATAGGCTTTCATGGGCCCCAAATTTTCATGGTTCAGGCTTCGGGAGGCGGTGTAACCTTCCCCCCACTGAACCACGGCGAGAGATACCCCCTTATATGACGCACTTTAGGTCTTACATTTGCCTCTTACGAAATGTTATTCGCGAACTAGGGTGTACGCCATAAAGGTTCGTCCCATTCATTTGCGCATTTATATTTGTTAAATCATTCAATCATTCATGTTTCATTATTTGCGATATTTGTTTTAAGTATTCGCATGATTCCATTTCACTTGTTGTATTTCACTTTTCTTTCTTAGTCGTATTCTCATTTTACTCTTGGTTTGCGAGATCCTCGCACATCATTACTTAATTTGTTACTTTGCATCCTGCTTTTATTGATTATTCACTTCTTATGCCTTTTGTTACGCATATCTTTTGCTTCTTCATTGTTATAATATTGGTGCATCTCTAAGTATTCACCTCGCGGGGTATGTTCGACTCTCACTTCTATAGCATCTACCATCGATTTTCCTTTCTCTGTTCATTTCTCACATGTTGCTTCCAACCCTTTCTTTTGGCACTTCTTTCTTGGCAGTTTTCTATATCGACCTCATGGCACCGTGTTGAGACTCCTTCCAATCTCCTTGTATGATACAATGCCACTTGGGTGTGGAAATTTTATGCATTGATGGTATGTTGAGGCGACCCCAAGATTTCATGAAGCCATGGCCTCCCAATTAGTGCATTATACGGGGATTCCACATCAACCACGAGAATAAGACATCGGTTGATAATCCTTGTAGAGGTATGCTCATGTGAACTTCTCCCTTTGGTTTGTTTGCAGTGCCATTAAAGCCATATATCTTGTATGTCGAGGGATCAAATCCTCATCTTTTCCTCCCATCGTCTTATAAGTATGGTAGAAGAGGATATTCACCGAACTTCCGGTGTCGATTAGAATTCGGTTGATCGCCCAGCAAGCTTCTCGCCTCATCATCTTCTCCATCGATGGGTTTCGGGTTAATCTCTAGTTTCACAACCAACGGGCTATCATGTGTTTCTCTTCCTTTTGGTACTTCATCTGCAGAGAAAGAAATAGTCTTCAACGCCACTTTTCTAATCAAGGCGTTGTTCTCGCCGACTCATTATTTCCTTATCATTAGCATCTCTCGCGAAGACTCTACTAAGCACGTTGTCATGAAAATCCTCGATGGTGCGATAGGAATGGACGATAGAGTTGCAGTTCAAATTCTTAGCTTTTGTTCCTACTTCTATCACAAATGTTTCTTTTCCTTGGCCGACACCATTATTGTGCATCTCTGGTGGTGGTGGTAATGTCGACTTGTTTCTTCTCCCCTTAGAAAGTGATTGACTTCCCCGATCAATCATCCTGAGAATAATTCTCTTTATGTTTCTCAATCGTTTGTTTGATGCCCATGGAAGCGATGGTAAGAACAAAACTCATGACTTCTATCGCTTTGGCGGTGGTTCCATTCCAACATTCCAAGGTCTTTGTACATTTTCCATCACAAGTATAGCTTCCCAAATCTTTTCAACGCTAGCATTCAATGGAGGCATCTTAATGCATTCCCATCTTTTGTTCTATGACTTCTACTGCCCTCCACGGTTATTTTGCCTTCGTCCACCATAAGTTTCTTGCACATGATCTAGCCTCGAATCTTATTATTCTTTGCATTACGGTTGTAATAGTTCCTTTCACGTTCAAACTCTTCTTGATCGTGGCTTCCCATGGCTACTACCTTCTGCTGTCCCTCATCGGCTCTCCTTGCCTCTTGTCCTTGCTGAAGTGCTCGCCACTGTATTTATGAATTGAGGTAACAAACTTGCGTTTGCGGCGTTAGAGCTTGTGTTCGCGATTTGGATAAGAATTCATTTCATTTTGTCTTTCTTCTAAGGCAATATATTCTTCTGTAATTCTCGCGATTACGCCATTGTGATTGTATTTTTGACTCTAAAAATTTGAATGTATAACAAGTTAGTCGCGAAGGCATTCACAAATGAGAGTATGAGATATCTCTCCTCAACCCGTCCCCGCCATTTCGCTACACATGGTCCTCCATCTTCTTTGTCAATTGTCTTAAGCTCTCGCCAATCCTTTGTTTCAACCCGAATACATCTTCAATACACAGTCGCGAAGAGTTGTTACTTATGTATGCTCCCGGGAATGTGGCTTGTAAATGATTGAATGATGTGATTGTGTTCCTTGGCAGACCTTCAAACCATTTTAGTGCTTCTCCTATTAAGCTTGACGAAATATTTGCATAATATGGCATCATGATTCTCCCATTGTAACATACATCTCATGTAAGCCTTAATATGTTGTATCGCACGGGTTGTTCCATCAAAGATGTTGGTTAATGCGGGTAGATTGCACTTAGGAGGTATTCCTCCCATCTGTACTTCTAGCGTGAAGGGGTTCTTCGCGGCCTGCGATGGCTTGTCCGAGTTGTCTCCTTCCTCCTTCCCTTCTATTATTCAATCATCCTCTCATTTCAGCTAGTTCTCTTAAGATTTGTTCATTTGCCTCGAAATTTGCTTCTCTTTTGGTCTTTTAGCTCTGCTTCTCTCCTTCTTCGCTCGTGCCTATTTTGACCTTCCTGCTCATTATTTTCTCCTCTTCTCTCCTCGCGACGCTCTTCTTCGTCTCTTTCGTTAATTCGCACGCCATTATATCGGTTGTTCTCTCTTCTTGGTTGCCTCTCGGCTCTCATCATCTCGCACCCTCTCATACTCTTCGTTAATATTTCTATTGGTACGGTTTTGTTCCTCCTTCTCTCGCGGTTGTCATGGTTATTCACGGATTGCTTCTTCCATCTCTTGATTTTCCATTTCTGCTCTTATTCTTTCTCTTTCGCGAGCTAGTCGCGCTTGTTCAATGTAGTGTCTCTCAATGTCATCCTCGATCTCTCGGTTTCTTCTCAATTCTTCTCTCCCGTGCAGGATTATTCTTCCTTCAAGAACAAGTGGGTCATTCGGCCCTTGAGTTGCATGTTTTCTTGATTTTCCCTATTTCGCTCATTTTGAAGATTTTCGTGAGGAATATAACGATCTTCTATTTCCCTCGTTCTCTCGCCATGCTCTGCGTATTCGGATTTTGTGTTTCTTCCCGGCACTTTCTGTTGGTAAAACTCTCCTTCTTTCTTCTCTGTTCGATCTAGAACTTGATCTCACGCTACTTCTAGATCTCCTTCTTTGCAACCTCATATTTTCCATCCTCAGTTCATGATTTTGTCTTGTCAAGTTTGCTCGCTCCTCTGCTTCTAATCGTCTCTCTTCGTGTATTGTTTGTCTCACTCTTTCTAACGCTGCCATTTCTTCGTTTCCTGGATTCATTTCTCCATTCATCCCTCGCTCTCCTTGTCCATTGTTCACCAGCTCTTTGCTCCTCTCCTCTCTCGTCTTCAGAATCAGATCTCCAAGTATGCACACTTACTCTATCATAATCCACAGCCGCGTTTGCTACTGGGGAGATTGGTGGTTGGTTTTGACCTTCTCCATCATTTCTCATATTCATCCTTGATGATTCTCCTGTTTCATTCCTCCTTTCTCCAGCAAGTCTCCCACTTCTTCTTACAATCGTTGGTTGCTCTTGTACATTTCTTCTTCTAGCCATCTTTCTTTTCAATGAATTCTTGAGTATCTTTTCCAAATCTCTTCTCTGTTAATCCAAATTCTTTCCAATTTCTTCGTCAATCACTTTGCTTTCGTCCTCAGTTTCTAGCGCATATGTAGTAGCAGGTTTTCCCACACTACACCCCTCACTATATTTTGGTTAATTAGTCCATTGAAAGTTGTATAATTGAGAATGTTTATTGATTAATTTCATGAGTTGTCTACCAGGAAAAGTAGAATTACACTTAGCAAGTAAAACACTCTTAAACTTTCTCTCTCCTAATGACTTGCCCAACAATTCCAAAAAGATCTCTCTTTACAACAGACTCACTCAACCCTTTATATAGGGCGATACATAGTGGATGACGACTAATCTATCCTTTTATTTCGAAATGTTCCGCGAAGTGTCGCGATGTACAAACATTTATTCTCGCGACACTTCTTAACCCTCGCTTTAGTTCCATATCTTTTCTGTTGTTTTGTGTGTCGTTGTTCATCGCGTCATTTATTTTAGGCTTGTCTGCATTCGCCTTCGCGACGTCATTTGTTTATTAACCCCTTGCCAGCCCACGCATGTTGCGATATTATGATCCTACAGCCTAGAACCTAAAACCAGGCCTGGAACAGCACATTCTCTGAACAGGACCGGTTCGAGAAATCTCTGGGGGGGATTTGTGTATCTAGTACTTTAGAAAACACTTATTGAGAGATATGCCGTCATTTCACATTCTCACAATCTTTCTCCCGTTTTTGTTCACTCAAATAAATTGATGTTCGTGAGACCTTTCAAAATGATCATCATGTCACAACCAAAGTGGCTTTATGGTTATACCCAAAACCTCAGTATGAGTCAATTCCTAACATTTCATCGTCGAGTCAATATGGATTCAATAATCCAAATACTATAGTGATTTACATTTCACTAGATTGACTCACTAGTTTCTCTAATATATTAGAGACTATAAAAGATGCATTCAATTACATTCTCATCACTATGAGTTCCCACATGATATCCACTTGCATGGGTTTCTATGGAATTTAACAAGGTGTAATTATCTCTTGGTACATGTAGATATTTTGTGACGTCTTTGTTCTATCTTGAAAAATAAATTTTGAGTAGTTCTTCGCTCGATGATCCAATCCTCGTAGTAATAGTTCAACAACTAGTTTAAATTCCTTAAGCTAGTGGAAGAAAAACAACTATGAGTTAGACACTGGGTCTTGAGAGTTTTAATAAGTGGTGTGGCCTTATTACGTAATAAAAATGGGATTCAACTCAAGTACTTTAGAGTGAATATATATTACGTGTCACCCAATATATCTCAAGTTCTTTAGAGAATTTATGTCTCGTGTTTTCATTCCATAAGTGCAGACATTGAATCTAGTTCAACTCAATAAGAAAGTCAATTGGCCTGGCAAAGTGCTTGTTGCCATTAAAGTTGATGTGAAAATTGTTGCTACTATGATACACACATTACATTATATATACCAATACCTATGACCAGGTGCATTTCCAACTCTTTCATTTATGATGGGAGCTACAATTACATTTAACTGATCCCATACTCGGTTGATACTTGTGTATTGGTGTTATTACTACTAAAGACAAAAGTACATCTTTGTCTCATGATACATATGTCCCTTTTCACATGCTTTATATGAGTTTCCAGACATCTAACCCTCATTACCTGGGGTTCTTTCCATTTTCAATTTTTGCTACATTTAGCATAATTTGAGAATATTCATTATCTCAACAGGACAAGAGAATCTCACTATACATGTCAACCACGTACTTTAGGTTGAACATATTACTAAAGATAGTTCTCTTATATCACCTTTTGACTCATATCACCTTTTGTGAGTTATTCCACAAAAATTGGAATATATGTGATTTTATTTCCAACATATCTTTTGAAAATACCGACTCTTTAATAGTCGAGCAAATGCATTACATCCCACAAAACATTCAAATTTAGGGAGAACATATCATTTACACAATAATGGTTCTCAAGTACTTCTAAACCTCAAATGAATACACTGGAATCGGGTTGGTACAACCAATTGTACAATAGACAGCATTCAACTATAGCCAATATCATATTCAAGAGAACTAGAAACATTAACCGAAATTCTTAATGAACGAGATCAATAGTCATAATTGAAATCGACCGTTTGTATGGACTTATCTTGAGATAAAAAAAATATTCTAAAAACAAATAAATAAGCCCAATAAATATTTCATTCATTACATACCTCAAGCTTCGGTTCCCACCATACTTAGACTGAACCGGAACGGTATTGGTCGCGCACGGCCTAGAACCTAAAACCAGGTCTGGAACAACACATTCTCTGGACAGGACCGGTTCGACTCGGCTGGACATGACCAATTCGACTCGGCTGGATAGAACCGGTTCGACTCGGCCGGGTTGGACCAGATAGGAACGGGGAACGGAACGGACTTTCCTTCTCCCTTGTTTCAGCAGATGATCGCATAATCAATCGCACAACATAATGTAACCATTAATAAATTGAAAAATGTAATCCACAGTATGAGCAATATAAATATATTATATCATCAAAAGCGATTCCCATTGATTATGGAATTTGCAAACGGATCAATCCCGCAACAATATAAACATTATTTATAAATATAAACAATAAATATCCTAAAATGTAATCATAATCACTGTTGATTATGGGATTTGCATACTGGTTGATTATGGGATTTACACAAATACACAATACGAGATCAAATCAGACCACCGATTCTAATAGACTGAATGTATAGCATAGTCATGGAAGAAACGAAGAAATAAAAAAAAAACAAGGAAAAAAAATATATTGGAGAATGTATATCCAACTTAGCTTATTTGTAGGTAACGATTCCAATGATCCCAACGATCCCAACGTAGTGTATTTGATTGATCCTTTAGGGATTTGATAGCAAACCACAATAAATAAATAAATCAAAACCCATTGTCGCGGGGTTAGAGATCGTGCATGATAACGTTTTGCAGTGGAAATATAGGGAAGATAAAGAGGCGGGAGGAAAGTTTCTATTGAACAACATCAACATTTACATAGAACAATATCCTATATATACATGTAGGAAGAAAACCCTAGATACTATATTGGGCACACACCCTTGGGCTACAAGCCCTACAACACTTCTTCAATTATTTGCTCTCGAAATCGAAAACAAGAACGAGCAGCAGAGCTGCTACTATAACACCTGAAACAGCAAAACCAAGAGAGGAGATTGAGATTCGAAAAAGATCGAAATGCAAAATATTGTTCTTTGTTTCAACACAGAGAGGATGAAATTGAGGATTCTTGTGGATGAATCGGATCGAGAATGAAATGGAAGAAGGCGATTTGGTGTCTTTGTTGAATCCAGAAGAAGAAATGGATCTGGGGATCGTCTCTGCGGTTGAATCTCGAGTCTGTGATGATTTAAAGTAATGGGTTTTTATAGAATTCGCTATTGGTGGTAGTTGCTGCTATAGAAGCAAAGATGTTGATAAATTTCGAAGAAATTGGGGCTTGATCTTGAATTGAAATCGAAGAATGTGGGTTTTACGTGAATGTACTCGATTGACCAGGATGGTTGCGGTGTGACATAAACCGAAATGAAGCTACGAGAAGCGAACTAATACCAAATAATGTTGAAACTGCAGTTGGAATTAACATAGTGGTCGTTGAGTGAAGCAGAGAAGAAATTGGAAATGTTTTCATGTCACGAGAGATGGGCAAAGGGATTTGTGTTGGATTGAGAATGAATAGAAGATGGGTTTGCTTTTGAATCTGAGATGAAAGAAGAGATGGTTCTGGCCGAGAATCCGATGCTGCTGTGATGGATTGTATGGATGAATAGAAGATGGGTTTGAGTTGGAAGAGATTTGAGTTGAAGACTGACTTGCAGTAGCAGAATGATTGAGCTAATTAGATGTATGTTAGGATCTTAACAGGTGAAGAAAGAAAGGCCTGAAATTGGCTGGAAATGCCCTGAAAACAGAGGAGACTCTGTCGGATTTTCTACTCGGCGAGTCAACTCGGATGACCGATCCAACTCAGCTGAGTAAGACCCGCTTATCCGAGTAAGATGCTTTGACTCGGTGTCCGACTTCCCTTTCTTTGACCCCTTTGACTAATGGTTGACCATATTGACCGTTATTTATAATGGCACCGTGACATAATATTCTCATTGACGGAGGAGAAGATTCCGATTCTGGCGGCGCTATTCCTAATGACTTTTGGGCCGATTCCGTGGTATCGGGATTTCTCCGTGACCCAATATGTGCATAATTTTGTGAAGAGTATTCTAGACTCATGGGTGTGAAGACTTGGATTTGGAATTGGATGTGGAATTTATCTTGAACTTAAATTTGGAAGAGAAGAGGAAGAATTTTATCAAGTCAAGGACTTGGAGATTGAATGGGAAAAGGATCATAATCCTAAGAAGATTGCTAACAAGTTAAAGCCTTTAAATTGAAAAGTTCTCTACTTTTCTCGCCACACTTTTCTACACTTCTACACTTTTACACACACAACACTTCTCTTTTCTTTATTCTTTGTGTGAACTCCTTAGCATGAATAGATAATTTTATTATTGATTGAGGATGAATTCCTATTTCTTAACATGTTTTGAGTTTTGTTTTAAAATCTACCTTGAAGTTTTTCACATGATTATCGTTTGTTTTTATTAATAGGAATGTTTATACATTCATGGTTGTTTGATAGATTATTTAGAGTACATGCTGAATTGATTTGTTAACTCAACCTAAAGCTAGTAGAAGTTAGGGAATACGTAATCGTTCTCGACACTTTACACAAGTAGAAAACACGAGACCTTGCAGAGGGATTCTGTGGAGTAATTGTGTGTGAAAACAACGCTAGAAAGTGAACCAAGCGAACCGAGTTTAACTACTAGTACTAAACCTAAATTCATAAATCTTAATGCATTCGGGGAATTACATCTTCTAAGCGAACCTCAAGGTGGTTCTTTTGAATAGAATCTAATAACTAAGCGGACATGTTACTCAGTGAAACGAGGAATTTTGGGGCTAGCTAAGCGAACCTGCTATCCTACGGTTGGTGATAATCTGTAACTAATAACAAGTGAAAAAGAACATAACTTGAATCATTGTTTTGCAACGAAGAACGATTCTTTGATCTTGTCTCTCTTATTGATTTTCCTTTATCTTTTAATTGCTTTGTTTATTTACCTTGCTTTATAAAATCTAAAACCAAAACCCCCTTTTTGTGACAATTAAACAACTAAAAACTCTTGCTCCTCGTGGGAACGAACTTGACTACACTATATTATTTGTTAATTAGGTGGAAAAATATTCACTAATTTGTTGTGGTTACGACACGCATCAACACACACAAAAACACCATAAAGATTGAAATTTTAACCAAATTAACTTAATGTGCTACACTAATTTTCCATCAAACAATCGAATTGAAAAAAATCAAAATGTGGGGGTTATGATTAAATTGACTTACCAGAACTCATAGTTTCTCTATGGGATTTGTTCTGCCATGGCAAGAAATAATTAGGATTGCTTGAAGGTATACGGATTCTCCTTTACTTCAGTTGCAGATACTAGCGGTATGAAGAACAATAACGGTAGTAGGTGATCATCAATTAGATTAAGTTAAAATCATATTCCATCCACCAAAAACATCTTGGAGAGAGTTTAAGAAATATAGAAACATGATTTGTTTGTCTAATTCGAAAGATCGGAAACTACCACCATTTCCTATTCGGTTTTTTTTTTCTCTATAGAAATAGAAGAGGGTAGTTTAGTCCAAAAAAGAAGCAGTGAACTCGCCGGGTTAGGCTGAGTCGCGTACGCACATGGTTGATACCTTTTGGAAGAGTTAATATATATTCGTACCTTTATCCGGAATAAGTAATATTCCCGAGGTTCGCTCTTAATAAATTGCATTTACTAAAAGAAAAATCAAATAACACTACATAAAATTTAAACGTTAACAAATTTACATAACCAAGCAAATTTTATAGTAACTAAAAGAGAAAAACACAACCGAGAAAAACATAACCGTTTTTTCAAAACAGTTATCCTAATTTTTCTCCAACTTATTTTTCCTCCATCATCTTCTTGTTTAATCTAGATTTACTCTTGGATCTGAGATTTCAGATTCACCGAGTAAATCTAGGAAATAGTAGTTTTTTTTTTTTTTAATAAAAATATCGTGTTCTTAGAATATTTAGGTTTTAGATTTCAACTACTTGAATCTTCCTTCTAAGTTATGTTCTCACTGTCTACGTTTTAGACACAAAGTGGAAAGTTGTGATGTCCTTAAAGGTAGACCATTAGAAGATATTTATGATATCTCAGTTGATTCTCCTTATCCTAGTGATGATATAAACTGGCTGAATGACGAGCTTATTCAAATTTGGAACCCGAAAAACAATTTCGATAGCCGTGGGAAGATCGTACCAGGTGAATCATTCTTTCACAACCTAGTGTACGTGAAACCTTTATTGACATCTTTAGAACCTATGTAGAAGAAGAACCGTCCTTTCAAGTTAATCATCCATCATATGAAGTTTTAAGTCCTTTTATTATTAAGGAGGATATGCCTCAAGCATCATCATCTGTGCTAGGAACATGAATTTTCCTTTTAACTTACCAGAGAATTTTATACCTCTCTGCCGAATCGGAGGATGAATCGTTCGATCGCTAACTCGGGAAACTTTCGAGTAATCGGCTTGAGTCAAAATCGTCTGAATCGGTGCTTCTAATGGGCATGGCCTTTTGCGGGATATTTCTAATCCGGATCAGCAAATTAGAATAAGTCCCTCTCCACCTGTGGGAAGAAGACTTTCATTCTCATCTTTTGAAAATTCTAGGGATTCTTTTGAATCCCAAAATTCAGCTTTTTCTTCCTTATCTCCCAAATTTCGATGGTGTTAATTCACCCAATCCCAATAATAAAAGTTGCATTGCATCCAATTTTCAAACTCCATTAACTCTCACCAAAAATCAGCTATTAAAATATCAATTTCAGGTTTTTTTATCCTTTTCATCATCAGAGAATCTTTGCTCCATTCCTTCAGAAGATGGAAACTTTTTGCAAATCGGTCAATACGGGTCCAATATCCTCAATCACAAAACTCAGTCAAGTGCGTATATATCAATCCCATTCCTAGGCTTAAACCCTTTGAAGAAACAGGAGGAGACACAGGTACCTCTCATAAAAGTCAAAACTTTAATTTTAATTGTTTTTGAATCAATTTCAATCTCTTACAATTATATGCACATCTTAATAATTCTGAA
Organism: Papaver armeniacum; assembly: GCA_023531295.1. Lineage (NCBI taxonomy): Eukaryota > Viridiplantae > Streptophyta > Magnoliopsida > Ranunculales > Papaveraceae > Papaver > Papaver armeniacum. The sequence continues at coordinate 177,953 of JAJJWW010012042.1, read as the reverse complement.
GCTCCATTTCCCCTATAAACTATATTGCATTTTGGATTTATTACTAAAATATAACCTCAGGGCTTATTTCCTGAGTAGATCTAGTGAATACGCACATCTGTTCCTGCTCATTTCCTTAGTAATTCCTTTTACAGAGCCTTTATCACTTTTTGTTTTCAATTATGGAGATATCACTGGAATGTTCAGGGCTTGCATAAATCCTTTAACTCGTAACCATTTAAAAATCTTATTAACCGGGAAAGCCCGAAATCCTCTTTTCGAAGCTAAGAACCAAAGCCGATTTGTTAAAACACTAGTATCATCCTTTCCTAATTACCATATAGTAGACCCCATAGGTACAACAGGGGGGCTTGTTGTAGCTTGGATTGATGGTTTTTACTTTGAAATAGTTCACTGGAATATAAACATGATTAATATTATTGTTAACTATGCTTTTGACACCAAAAAATGGGCTCTAACCTTCTTTTATGGTAGTCCTTATCCCTCTAATGGAAACATAGCTTGGGATTTCTTAGAAGAAAGAAGTGTACAAATAATTAGGAGAAATATGCCATGGTTAGTTATAGGAGATTTTAACATGATTTTTAATCAATCTGGGAAGTTGGAAGGTCTTCCCTTCAATAAATCCAACAACGAATATTATTACAACATTTTAGAGAGAGCTGGCTTGTATGATTTAGGTTTTTTTCAGATCCAGACTACACTTGGGATAACCATAGAGAAGGCAGTCACAATATTCAGGAAAGGCTAGATAGAGCAGTAATTAATGCTGAGTGGCACTCTCAATTTCTTAATGCTTCTGATGCGTGTCGTAACCATAACAAATTAATTAATATTTTTCCACCTAATTAACAAGTAATATAGTGTAATCAAGTTCGTTCCCATGAGGAGCAAGAGATTTTTAGTTGTCTTATAATGTCACAAAGGGGGATTTCGTTTTATAAAGCAAAAGAAAATAAAGCAATTCAAAAGATAAAGTTGAAATCAATAAGAGAAGTTAGATCAAGGAATCCTTCTTCGTTGCAAAACAATGATTCAAGTTATGTTCTTTTCCACATTTTATTGGTCACAGATTATCACCAACCGTAGGTAAAGCAGCTAGATCGATGCTTAAACCCCTAAATCCCTTGTATCACACGGGATACGAAGTTCTCGACTACCGGATTCTATTTACCAAACCACCTAGTAGTAGATCACTCAAGATGTAATTTAAATAAACGCATTAAGATTTATGAACTTATTAGGTTGATATTAGTAGTTAGACTCTTAGATCAAGGTCTACTTGCTAACGTTGTTTTCACACACAATTGCTCCACGGAATCCCTCCGCAAGGTCTCGTGTTTGCTACTTGTGTAAAGAGTCAAGAAACGATTACTTATCCCTAACTTTCACTAGATTTAGATCAAATTAACAAATCAATTTAGCGTGCACTCTAAACAATCTATCAATCAACCATGAATGTATAAACATTCCTATTAGTAAAAACAAACGATAATCATGTGAAAAACTTCAAGATAGAATTGAAACAAAACTCAAATCATATGTTAAAAACTAGGAATTCATCCTCAATCAATAATAAAATTAGCTACTCATGTTAAGGAGTTCACACAAAGAATAAAGAAAAGTGAAGTGTTGTGTAAAGGTTGTGTAAAAAGTGTGTAAAAGATGGTAGAGAACTTCTCTATTTATAGGCTTCAATACTCTCCAAATCTTCCAAGGAATAGAATCCTCATTCCATAATAACACCACTTTCCCAATTTGAGCCTAATTCCAATTTCAAGTTCAATTCTCCAAAGCCTCCAAATTTTCATCCAATTCCCAAATCTAAGTCTTCACACCCATGAGTCTAGAATACTCTTCACAAAATTCTGCACAAATTGGGTCACGGAGAAATCCTCGTGCAACCGGAATCGCTTGAAAAGGCGCCTAATAGTGACGCCTAGGTCATCTGGATTCTCTTCTCTCGATAACGGAATATTTCGTCGTAACTAACGGTCAAGATTGTCAATCGCTAGTCAAGAGGGTCAAGGAGAAGAGAGTCGCCTACTAACTCACCTGGTCTAACTCGTCGATTACGTCTTAGTCACCGAGTTGGATCGGAGAATCATCGAATTAACTCGCTAGTAAGAAAATCCGCAGTACCGTTTATTTTCTGGTGTTTCCCGAGGCCAAATTCAGGCCATTATTTTCGCTTCTCATGTTAAGAATCCTAATATACATCTATTCGATCACAACCGAAATCTTCAATTGAGCTTTTACGCCTTCAGTACAACCTATATCACCACCATTCTTAAAACCCATTTCTTCTTCTCTGAATCACAAAGATCATTCTTATCTGATTTTGTTGCATCAATTCCACATCAAACCCCAGCTTCTATTGCAATTATTCATTACCACAAACCCATTCATTCCTGCTACTGTGATATCGCCATAAGCTCAGCACCACTTCAATACATCACCTCCTGCAAATCTCAATACCACAACCACCATGCCCCTGTAATAATGCAGCACCACAGCAGGATATGCTCGAATTCATCCCAGATTCGAACCAAGGCTGACTCATTCAAACCTCAGACCACCACTAGCTTCTCCAGAAACTTCATGAATCTCTCACTGAAATCTCATAAGTCCCCATCATCAATTCCATCGAAACTCTCGTTGCTGCCTCTTCCAGATTCAACCCAAAAACCCATTTCGAATCAAACCCTATTATATATCAAATCCATGACTGTATCCATCATCATCAGCTCCCATTGTACTGCCACATCAACAGATTCCAACTCTGGTATTCTAGCAACGCCACAGACCCATTTTCTCCATCACCCATTCCTTCTTGCCAAATTATTACAGCTGCAGCTCACCTCCATAACTTCAATCTTCAACTAAAATCTCTTCCAACTCAAACCCATCTGATTCATCCATACAATCCATTACAACAACATCAGATTCTCGGCCAGAACCATCTCTCCTTTCATCTCGATTCAAAAGCAAACCCATCTTCTATTTCATCATTTAGCAGACTCGTTCTTCTTCTCGATTCACAAATCCCATCTCACCAGAACGCATATAAAACCCTAATTTCTCTTCATCTCATGACCATAGACGCATCTTCATCCATCTCAATTGTAGAGACCGCCAACAATATCAACATCTCAGCCATTATCAAATCCCTTTGAGCAGCACCACCCTTGCAAATTGGTTTCAATCTACCAATTCGTCACCAACCCATGTTTGTTCTTCATATAACTCATCCATTTCATCATGAATCCATCGATAGCAACAATGGGCCGCCGCAAATCCATGGTAGCTCTCATCATCTTCTCTCGATTTCTCTACAGATCGAACCCCGTGAAATCAATCACATCAGCAACAGCCAATTCATCATAACCCGAGAGTTCTTCTTTATGTTCATCTTCTCTGTGTTCTTCTCATGTCCTCGATGTCGATTTCGATTTCCTCCATCTTCCCCGGCTCGCCTCTATTTCTCTTTCTCAATTTCATCAAATGGGAAGAACTAAATGAATGTTACACAAATCGATCCCAATTAGGTTTTATGTGGGGAAGGCTATTTGCACCCACAGTGCTAATGGATGTGGACACCCCGAGGATAGCCCCATAACCTTAGTCAGGCTGTCTTTAACACTCCTCCTAAAGAGAGTTTCCCCTTATCCTTGACTGGGCTCCAGATAGTGTTCTCCCATGAAATGACAATTTTGCCATTTTTACTCAAATCGGTTGATTTCTTCTTCTTTTCTTCTCGTGTGACTCCAGAGTACCTAATAACTCAAAAACATGCATAAAATACATATTTACAAGAAAAAATAGCAAAGAAAGCATAAACTCTAGATAGTAAATATGGTGTATTCTACACCTATCAAATTCCCCCACACTTAGACTTTGCTAGTCCTCGAGCAAATCAAACTAAAACTTACAACTTCAAAGCGTTCCAGCATCCCAAGCATCCAAAGAGCTATGAAGGCATAGAGTTTCTGCATACTAGTAATAAGAAGTTAGAAATACTAAAGAACATATTCTCATTCTTAAATGTTGAGTGAGAAATAACCACACCATAATGAGAGAACGCGTGTTTGAGAAGCGATCAATAAGCATTTCGCCTCGACTTCTTCCTCACCAAAAAGGATTTTATGATAATTGCACTAAAAAAGACAGCTTTTTATGGGTCTCACATGTGTGCAGGTAGGAATGAAGAGAGAATTCCTACAACACGTTGAATGGTGGGAAGGACAACTTCCGAAATATTTTAAAAACCCACATCTTTTAACATTTTGAAAAACCATTTTTCTGACGATCTCTAAGAAAGGAAATCAACCACTATTATCGAGGATGAGATTACTTACTCACCTTCACATCCGATTGCAATGATGATAACACCATTCTCATGACATCCAATAGAAACGTCTTCCGCTCCTCGTCTTTATCTTCTTGGTCTTCGTCTTCAACTATTGATGATAAACTCTTGAATTTCATAAATCCTTAACAATTTGTAACTCTTTTTACCTTAAAATCCTTGTCGCTTGAAACTTCCTTATAGATTTTCCTTCCCCGCGGCTTATAAAAATAAAAACAATGATAAATTTTTCTCTTGTCTCATTTTTTTTCTTTTCTTTTTTTTCAATTTTTATTATTTTTTTTTTCAATTTTTTTTAAGGAGACAAAAGAAATAAAATATAAAACAAAGTGAAAATAAAACAAACCGTGGCTGTGGGAGAAGTATTTTACCGCTTGATTCTTCACAACTTGTATCGTCTTGAAATCATAAACTTCAATAATTCTCACCTTTTAATTTTCTTTGCTCTCGTAAATAAGTCTTCATACTTGGATATAGAATTACCTCATTGTATTGTAAGTCCTCAACATATATGAAAAAATCTGCTCTTTGTATGTTGCTTTACTTGAATATGAAATTTGCTCTTTTTCTCGTTCCGTTGCTTGTAAACCTTGAACGTGTTCAACCCTCCTTGTATATTTTGATGTCGCTCCTTGTTGATGATGATGGTGTTTCTATGGAGCCGTTGTTGTCGAGAGAGAATGGTGCTAACTGCAAATCAAATTACAAGAAGGAGGCTTTCATCTATAGACGTCACCCTCATGATTGACAAAATTAGCACTCAAGAGATCAAAGAGTAGTGCTTCTATTGGTGGGAGGTTGGGTAGTTCACCATTCTACCCGGAATTAACGTAAGGTGACACACACTCAAAAGAAATCTCTTTAGTCAGCTACAAAGAAAATTTGGTCGGTGCCTCACATGATATAAATACGGGTAGTCTCCACTAATGATTGATCATCAACTCTAATAATGCATTCCCTTTGCACCTAATTTGCATCACCGGCATGATTAAATCCATTATTTAACACTCTAACAAGTAAGAAATCCGAATGTAGTTCCCTAACACTCCCAAGTTCAATTATGTCGGTCAGAATTCTCTATGTAAACATACCTAGAAGTATGCTAGTGACTCTAAAATCTCTACAAGTTGGAGGTTTTATGCAATTTTTTTTTAAATACATGCTTAACCACTCCCCCACACTTAAAAATTACATTGTCCTCAATGTAATTGAATCGTCCTAGTAAAGTCAAGGTGGAAAATTTTAACATGATATGGAACAAGAAAAATAAACAAAAATAAAAAGCAAAAGGATAAGAAATACAAAACCTATGGGTTGCCTCCCATTAAGCGCTTTTTTAAAGTCGACGGCCCGACTTAGCTCTTGCAAGATTCATTAGCCCGCATCAATCTCTTTAACGGGAAAACATGACTTCACATCACTTGGGTATCTCATTGTCTCGAAGATATTGAAGTGGATGAGTGCACCATAAAACTCCATAGTCAAGGTGCCATTTTGGACATCAATCTTCGTTCCTGGTGCTTAAGAATGGTCTACCCAAAAGCAAAGGTGTAGACTTGGAAGAATATTCTCATCATTCATGTCTAAGACATAGAAATCGGCCGGGAATACAAGCTCATTGACCTTCACCAAAACATTCTCAACAATCCCTTTCGGGTAAACATTAGATCATTTAGCAAGTTCAAGAACTACCCCGGTCTCTTTAAGAGGACCAAGATTCAAAGAATCATAAATCGAGGAAGGCATAACATTAACCGATGCTCCCAAATATAGCAAAGCTCGAGTAAACCTTGTTTTACCAATTGTGCAAGGTATAGTGAAACTACCGGGGTCTTTCAATTTAGGTGGGAGTTTCTTGAGAATGAACGCCGAAGCATTCTCCCCCCAAACTCATGACTTCATTCGCTTTTAACCTTTTCTTCTTCATGCATAACTCCTTTAAGAACTTTGCACAACGAGGAATTTGACGAATAGCTTCAATGAGTGGAATATTGACTTGTACTTTCTTAAGGATGTCCCAAATATCCTTGTATTCCAAGTCTTTCTTCGACTTAGCAAATCGGCTAGGAAACGGGGGCGGAGTTGTGAAAGTAGGAACCGTCTCCTTGGGTAGGTTGGTTGGGGATGTATTCTCCTTTGGTGCGGTTTCAATTTCCTCTTTCTCATCATACACCTCATCTTGTTGATTTGGTTGCTCCACTTGTTTCCCACTCCTCAAAGTAATCGCATTAACGCTCTCTCTTGGATTAACAAATGGTTGTGAAGGAAGCTTTGTGGATGCTTGAGCTTTCAATAGGTTCACAACGGTCGCTAATTGCCCCACTTGAATTTCCAAATCCTTGATTGCCGAATCGGTCTTTTGTTGGCTTTGTTGTAACATAAAAGTAAGACCTTGCATGCCTTGCATTAACGCATTGAGCTTGTCATCACTCGAAGAATCACGTTCCTTGACTTGTTGTGGTTGGAATTGTTGTTGAGGTTGGAAGCGTGATTGTTGGAATCCACCTTGTTGCTCATACGGATTAGGAGCTGCCGCTTTCTTATTTGCATAACTAAAGTTAGGATGATCCTTCCAACCGGGATTGTAAGTATTGGAATATGGATCGTACCTTGGCCTTTGATTTGGATATAAAGCATTTACTTGTTCGGTCTCATCATCCAGAATAATTACCGCGGCCAATCGTTGCATTACCCTCTCTATGCTACCCATCCTTTGATCAAGATGTGATGATGAATCACTAACTTCATGCACTCGCCTAACCATTGGTTCTTCTCTTGTGTAGAATTGTTGCGAGTTTGCAGCCATACTTTCAATCAACTCGGTAGCTTGGGCGACTGTCTTGTTCACTAGTGCACCACCACCCGCGGCGTCAAGAAGAGATCTATCACTTGGTTGGAGTCCTTCGTAGAAGTATTGGAGTATCATAACATCACTGAATTGATGGTGTGTACAACTTGCCACCAATCTCTTGTATCGCTCCCAACATTCATACAATGACTCTCCCACATTTTGCTTCATCCCACAAATCTCCTTGCGAATTTGAGTAGCTTTTGATGTGGAAAAATATCTCTTGAGGAAAATTTTCTTCATCCCATTCCATGTTGTGATACTTCCGGAAGGCAAATAATACAACCATTCCTTAGCATTGCCCCCCAAAGAGAACGGGAAAGCTTTCAACATTGCTCCATCCACATTAGTCTCCGGTGGAAGCATGGCCATGACTGTGGTATAAAAGTCCATAAGATGTTTGTTTGGATCTTCATTCACCATGCCATGAAACTTTGGTAACTCTCTAATCAACCCCGGCTTGATCTCGAAGGTTGAGTTAGTTTGGATACACCATTGGTGTGTATCGAGCTTGTGAGAAGCTAGGTCCTTGAGTGTCCGATCAGCCATTGCTTCTTTTTCTATGTCCGAATATGCGAACTCACTTGATGAAGAAGGAGGAATCGGAGTGTTAACCGCTCGAATGAAATCCTTTAGTTGAGCGCCGGATCGAAGACGTATTGGACTCGGTCTGCCCTCTTTAAGCATTCACCAAAGGTATACTACCTGAAACAAGATTCTCAAAAACTAAGTTAGATACGGTATAGAATCTAACAAAGCAAAAATAAAGCAAAAAGAAAAATAAAAACAACTAAAATCGTCCGCTGCTCCCCGGCAGCGGCGTTAAAATTTGATGCATGTCGTAACCACAACAAATTAATTAATATTTTTCCACCTAATTAACAAGTAATATAGTGTAGTCAAGTTCGTTCCCACGAGGAGCAAGAGATTTTTAGTTGTCTTATAATGTCACAAAGGGGGATTTCGTTTTATAAAGCAAAAGAAAATAAAGCAATTCAAAAGATAAAGTTGAAATCAATAGGAGAAGTTAGATCAAGGAATCCTTCTTCGTTGCAAAACAATGATTCAAGTTATGTTCTTTTCCACTTTTTATTAGTCACAAATTATCACCAACCGTAGGTAAAGCAGCTAGATCAGTGCTAAACCCCTAAATCCTTGTATCACCGGATCATTGAAGTTCTCGACACTCTGATTCTATTTACCAAACCACCTAGTAGTAGATCACTCAAGATGTAATTTAAATAAACGCATTAAGATTTATGAACTTATTAGTTTGATATTAGTAGTTAGACTCTTAGATCAAGGTCTACTTGCTAACGTTGTTTTCACACACAATTGCTCCACGGAATCCCTCCTTAAGGTCTCGTGTTTGCTACTTGTGTAAAGAGTTAAGAAACAATTACTTATCCCCTAACTTTCACTAGCTTTAGATCAAATTAACAAATCAATTTAGCGTGCACTCTAAACAATCTATCAATCAACCATGAATGTATAAACATTCCTATTAGTAAAAACAAACGATAATCATGTGAAAAACTTCAAGATAGAATTGAAAACAAAACTCAAATCATATGTTAAAAACTAGGAATTCATCCTCAATCAATAATAAAATCAGCTACTCATGTTAAGGAGTTCACACAAAGAATAAAGAAAAGTGAAATGTCGTGTCGTGTAAAGGTTGTGTAAAAAGTGTATAAAAGATGGTAGAGAACTTCTCTATTTATAGGCTTCAATACTCTCCAAACCAAGGAATAGAATCCTCATTCCATAATAACACCACTTTCCCAATTTGAGCCTAATTCCAATTTCAAGTTCAATTCTCCAAAGCCTCCAAATTTTCATCCAATTCCCAAATCTAAGTCTTCACACCCATGAGTCTAGAATACTCTTCACAAAATTCTGCACAAATTGGGTCCCCGGAGAAATCCTGGTGCAACCGGAATCAGCTTGAAAAGGCGCCGGAATAGTGCCGCCGGTCATCCGGATTCTCTTCTCTGATAACGGAATATTCCGTCGTAACTAACGGTCAAGATGGTCAATCGCTAGTCAAGAGGGTCAAGGGAGAAGAGAGTCACTACTAACTCAAATGGTCCGACTCGTCCGATTACGTCTTAGTCACCGAGTTGGATCGGAGAATCATCGAATTAACTCGCCGGAAGAAAATCCGCAGAGTACCGTTTATTTTCTCGTGTTTCCGGCCAAATTCAAAGTCATTATTTTCAGTCTTCTCCTGTTAAGAATCCTAACATACATTTATTCAATCACAACCGAAATCTTCAATTGAGCTTTTCTGCAGTTCGTACAGCCTATATATCACCACCATTCTTAAAACCCATTTCTTCTTATCCGAATCACAAGACCATTCTTATCTCGATTTTGTTGCATCAATTCCACCTCGAACCCCACTTATATTGCAATTATTCATTACCACAAACCCATTCATTCCTGGTATGCGTGATATCGCCATAAGCTCAAAGCACCACTTCAATACATCACCTCTTGCAAATCTCAATACCACAACCACCATGCCCCGTAATAATGCAAGCACCACAATGGGATATGCTCGAATTCATCCCGATTCGAACCAAGGCTCGACTCATTCAAACCTCGACCACCACTAGCTTCTCCGAAACTTCATGAATCTCTCACTGAAATCTCATAAGTCCCCATCATCAATTCCATCGAAACTCTCGTTCTTGCCTCTTCCGATTCAACCCAAAAACCCATTTCGAATCAAACCCTTTTATCTATCAAATCCATGACTGTATCCATCATCATCACTCCCATTGTACTTGTCACGGCAACATATTCCAACTCGTATTCTAGCAAAGCCACGAGACCCATTTTCTCCATCACCCATTCCTTCTTGCCAAATTATTACAATTTTTGACTCACCTCCATAACTTCAATCTTCAACTAAAATCTCTTCCAACTCAAACCCATCTGATTCATCCATACAATCCATCACAACAACATCAGATTCTCGGCCATAACCATCTCTCCTTTCATCTCAGATTCAAAAGCAAACCCATCTTCTATTTCATCATTTAGCTTCGTTCTTCTTCTCGATTCACAAATCCCATCTCACCAGAACGCATCTAAAACCCTAATTTCTCTTCATCTCATGACCACAGACGCAGCTTCATCCATCTCAATTGTAGAGACCGCCAACAATATCAACATCTCAGCCATTATCAGATCCCTTTGAGCAGCACCACCCTTGCAAATTGGTTTCAATCTATCAATTCGTCACCAACCCATGTCTGTTCTTCATATAACTCATCCATTTCATCATGAATCCATCGATAGCAACAAAGCACCGCAAATCCATGGTAGCTCTCATCATCTTCTTTGATTTCTCTACAGATCGAACCCCGTGAAATCAATCACATCAGCAACATCCAATTCATCATAACCCGAGAGTTCTTCTTTATGTTCATCTTCTCTGTGTTCTTCTCATGCCCTCGATGTCGATTTCGATTTCCTCCATCTTCCTGGATGCGCCTCTATTTCTCTTTCTCAATTTCATCAAATGGGAAGAACTAAATGAATGTTACACAGTCGATCCCAATTAGGTTTTATGTGGGGACGGCTATTTGCACCCACAGTGCTAATGGATGTGGACACCCCAGGGATAGCCCCATAACCTTAGCTGGATGTCTTTAACACTCCTCCTAAAGAGAGTTTCCCCTTATCCTTGACTGGGCTCCAGATAGTGTTCTCCCATGAAATGACAATTTTGCCATTTTTACTCAAATCGGTTGATTTCTTCTTCTTTTCTTACATGTGACTCCGAGTACCTAATAACTCAAAAACATGCGTAAAATACATAATTTACAAGAAAAAATAGCAAAGAAAGCATAAACTCTAGATAGTAAATACGGTGTATTCTACACCTATCAGCTTCTTCTAGCCACGAGTGCTCGACCACTGCCATATTATGCTATAACATAACAACTAAACTAGAATGGGTCTTTAAATTTTACGATACTTGGTTGAAAGAGAATTCCTGTATTCAATTTATAAAAGAAACATGGAAAGATCATAATACAAAATACATCTTTCAAAGTCTAGTGACTAATTTGAACACTCTAGGAGCTAACTTACTGGACTGGAAAATAATTATCTTTGGGCTTTCCTCAAAGAAGATTAAAAAACTTCTTAAAGACATCCATCGAAAGGCTTAAAGCAGGTAGATATATTGAGCATCAATAAATAAGATTAAAAGAAAAACTAATAAAATTAGAACTCCTCTATGATACTCAATAAGCCATAGCAAAGCAACGATCTAGGGATAACATTATTAAACTAGGGGAAAGAAACACTAAATACTTTCATACAATTACCTTGACAAGAAGAAAATGGAACAACATAGAAAATATGCTAAATGCCAAAATGTGGCTATTAGAAATAGAACGAGCCTAGTACAATTTTAATCGATTATTTTCAAACCCTTTTTACTTTGAAACTCCACCGCACCAACTCTCAAATGATCACCTGTTTAAGGATATCATCCCGGTTTATCTACTCAAGATAACTCTTGCATCTTTGCTACCCCTACTAGGGAGGAAATCTTTTAGTTTAAAAAATATGAAACCTAATAAATCTCCGAAACGGAGCATGGCTTCCCAGTTAGTTTTTCTTGCACACTTGGGACACAGAAGGCCCTCAAGTCACTTTGACAGTCCAAAACTTCTTTATACATAAGAAAATGCACTCTGAAATAAACATGAATCATTTTTTAATTCCAAAGATAAAACAACCTAAGACTCCTAGCCATTTTAGGCCAATAGGACTATGTAAAAAACTGTATATAAAGTAATAGCAAAGATTATCGCCAATAGAATTAAACCTTTTATGGAAAAAATAATTTCCCCCCTATCAATCAACCTTTCTCTCCTCTAGAAAAATTTCTGATAATATTATAGTGTCCCATGAAATTATTCATTCCTTCAATCTGGACTCCATTTGAAGCATGGAGTGGAAGAAAACCATCGGTAAGGCATCTCAAAGTATTTGGTAGTGTGTGCTATTCTCAAATTCCAAAGGTGAAGAGAACAAAGCTTGATGAATCAAGTGAGAAATGTGTATTCCTTAGCTATAGCCTCCAATCGAAAGGCTATAGGTTGTATAGCTTGAAGAGCAACACAATGATCACAAGACGTGATGTCTTATTTGATGAAGGAACTTCATGGATTTGGGAAGAAGGTAAAATTGAGAAGAGAACCATATTTGTTGATGAAGAAGAAGAAAATTTAGCAATAAATGAAGATGAAGAAGGTGAAGAAAATGAGGAAGAACTACCTCAAACACCTCCAAATACAAGGCAATGAGCATCACTAAGTATGTCACCAAGTACAAGTGCATCAACATCACCACCATCGGCACCAAAGAAGATGCAAAGGTTGAGTGAAGTGTATGAAAGATGTAACTTTTGTAAGGTTGAACCGGAGAATTTTGAAGAAGCATCAAAATAGCCAGTTTGGATAAAAGCTATGGAAGAAGAATTTTATGTCATTGATGTGAATGACACATGGAAGAAGGTAGCAAGGCCAACTGACAAAGAATTTATTGGTGTGAAGTGGATTTACAAGGTGAAGTACAATGCGGATGGAACGGTTCAAAGATACAAAGCAAGGTTGGTGGCAAAGGGCTACTCACAACAACCCGATATCGACTACAATGAAACGTTTGCACTGGTTTCTCGTATTGACACCATTCGAGCCGTGATTGTTATGGCTTCCCAAAAAGGTTGGTTACTTTATCAACTTGATGTGAAATCAGCGTTTTTAAATGGAGAACTCGAAGAAGAGGTCTATGTAGAACAACCACAAGGTTTTGTGGTGGAAGGAGAAGAAGACAAGGTGTACAAGTTGAAGAAAGCTTTGTATGGACTAAAGCAAGCACCAAGAGCTTGGTATAATGAGATAGATGGGTACTTTAAAGTGCAAAATTTCAGAAAAAGCAATAGTGAACCTACACTATATGTGAAGACTCAAGCTACGCGCATTTAAAACAGGGAGACGCAGGATAGGAGCAGCAGAAAAGGAGGCGTGGCCATGCCTTAGGCCAGCCGGCGCCATTTGCCATTGGCCACGCCCCATCTTAAACCGGCCATATTTCCCTCGACCAACCAGGTCGCCTTAAACTCGCCACGCGCACATAAGTTATGGTCGGGCCCATACTTGCCGACCCCTTTTTCTATCGACCAATCAGGTCGCTCTAAAGCCGCCACACTCACACCATAAGTGTAGCCACGACCATGCTTGGCCGTCCCCTCTCCTTCCTACCGACCAATTAGGTCACTTTAAATGCGCCACGAGCACTAGAGGTCAGGCCGCGCCTCATGTTTGGCCGACCCCTCTCCTTCCTACCGACCAATTAGGTCACTTTAAATGCGCCACGAGCACTAGAGGTCAGGCCGCGCCTCATGTTTGGCCGACCCCTTTTCTTGACCAATCAAGTCGCTCTAAACCCGCCACCATACATTAAAGGCCAAACGCACCCAGTCGCGCTCCATACTAATCGGCAAGCCAAATGCGCCCTGCCACAACAACATATTATTCGGCATGCCAACATGCCACTCTGCCGCAGTAACATGCCGCCAAGCTCTAACTTTAGCCATGACGCCAAAACATAGCCTTGGCCATGCCGCCAAGCTCTAACTTTGGACATGGCGCCAAAACCTAGCCTTGGCCACGCCGCCAAGCCCTAACTTTGGCCACGGCGCCAAAACCTAGCCTTGGCCACGCCGCCAAGCTCTAACTTTGGCCACGACGCAAAAACCTAGCCTTGGCCACGCCGCCAAGCTCTAACTTTGGCCACGACGCCAAAACCTAGCCTTGGCCACGCCGCCAAGCTCTAACTTTGGCCAAGGTGCCAAATCCTAGCCTTGGCCACGCCGCCAGACCCTAACTTTGGCCACAGAGTCAAATCCTAGCTTTGGCCATGTCACAACGCCACGGGTATGGCCATGCCACAACGCCACCATGCTGCAGCCATGCCACACGCACTAATTACGGTTTCGACATGCCAAACCCTAATTTGGAAAAAATTGCTACGCCAACCAAGCCAAATAACGTTTCCCAGAGCGTTGGGATCGATGTGGCAACAGGGCCAATGTTGCCAGAGCCATATTTGGGTCTAACACCAATATGCCAAAACAGCTGCCACGGCTACGCCAATGGCATGCCGCTATGCCACGGCTACGCCAGGCGCCACTATGCTAATGGCGCCACTTTGCTACACAACAAAGACATGGCCATAATCAACGACTACGTTTCCTCATGAGATACAATCTCAGCCATCAAAGTTCGCCACTGAACTGATGAACTTGCGGTAAGTTCCAGGCAACCAGCTAGTGGCCATGGCTACGCCCGGGCGCCACTTACACCACCGTGCCACCGGCATGCACGAGGTGTGCCGGTCATGCTTTGCAATGCCACTGACGTACGCCAAAAACACCACTGTGACATTATCAGGCGCCAATAGAAGGTAGCCATAATCAACGGCTACCCTTCTTCATGAGATGAAATCTCAGCCATTCAAGTTCGCCACCAAACTGACGGACTTGTGGAAAGTTTTAGGCGGCCGTCCAAGGCAAGCCTAATAGCATCACATGCTATTTTCATATGGCAAGTCTCTTGACTTTGACTTGCCACACATAGCAACCTGTTACACATTTTCCACTAAAACAATCGAGACATAAAACATGTCACAAACTGGGGGATGCTCATCAGGGTATTGGTCTAGCGGTTTACAGCGTGCGGCGTTCAATATGCCCGTTATAAGAAATTGTCATGAAGTGGGATAATTAGTGGTGATGAAAGTAACGGTGTAAACTAATTCACTTCCTTCATCATGGAAGCATAATGCCTGACGGTTACACGTTACTCTATTCTTCCACCACTCAATCGTTTCCATTTCCTACGAGACCATGGTACGTTTCAATATGACTTGTATAAATAGGTTTCACTTATTTACCACGAAACAACAAGTTTTTGGTCGGAAACATCACAGTATCCAGAAATCACCAAAGAACTGATGCCTTTCATTCCAGTTCCCACTTTCCGATACAAGTCATAAAATAACCACACCTTCAGAATCAACTATTTTGGTCTCAACACTTTCTTCGCTTCCTTCCCTAAGACCAACCCTTCTCCTTCACTTTGTGACCAAAGTAAGCCTGGAACGACCATTTCTTGGTTTAGGCCGAGATTGTATGAGTTGATCTCTTGAATCAAAAGTACTCCGTGCGGCGCATTGTTTAGGGTTTAGATTCGTTTCTCATCCACACACCTAAAATTACCAAAATCGGCGAAAATGAGTTTTCACCCACGACACCACTACATCAAGGTTTTGCGAAATGATAGAGGCAAAGAATACAACAATAAAAACTTTGATAAGTTTTGTGAAGATGAAGTCTTGGAAAGGCAATTAATCGTAGGCTATACTCCTCAACAAAATGGTGTTTCGGAGAGGAAGAATCAAACCGTAATGGAGATGGCGAAGTCCATGCTTCATGAGAAGGGTATGCCTAAAGTGTTTTGGGCCGAAGCCATCACTTTAGGCATCTCAAAGTATTTGGTAGTGTAGTTGAGCTCAAGAACTACTTGAATGAAGGCTTTAGGCCAGCCAGATTTACAAGTTTTTTTCTAGCAGAAGTCGCGTATTGGGCCTTCTCCAGATTTACACGCATTCTAATAGAACCATGTTTTAGGGAATACCTGAAAATTTCAGGACATACTGAATAAAGACAAAAATGGATTGTAAATAGTAAATCCAAAAGCCCCTTATCCAAATATTTTAAGGAATGGCAAATTTACCCTTTTGCATTAGTGTTAATAATATGGTTAGCTCTTAATAATTTGATTAGTGTTTAATGTAAATGATGAGACGAAGATGTTTGTGACTACTTTTCTATCTTGCCTATCGGAGAAATAAATCTCGAGTCAATTTTATAATTGTACTCAATACGATAGAAATAGCAAGATCAGATCACGCAACTACAAAGAAAATAGTTGGGTCTGGCTTCACAATCCCAATGAAGTCTTCAAGTCGTTAACCTATAGGGTCTCGGTAGAAACCTAAGGTTAAAGGAGAACCAACTCTAGCTTATACAACTAGTATCACACATGAGGTGTGGGGATTAGGTTTCCCAGTTGCTAGAGTTCTCCTTTATATAGTCTCCAAATCAGGGTTTGCAATCTAAGTTACCTTGGTAACAAAGCATTCAACATTCACCGTTAGATGAAAACCTGATTAGATTCAAGCTAATATCTTTCAACCGTTAGATCGAACTTAGCTTTTTATACACAAATGAAATGCACGTTCATTTAGGTTTGTGTAACCGTACCTAAACGTGTACACTTAGTTGGTTCAACAGTAGTTAACCAAATGGTTAGCCATATGAGCACTTTCATATCAACCTTATTCATCTTCACCATAACTAGTTCAAATGACTCAAAAGAACTAGTTAGAGAGTTGTTCAATTGCTTAGGTCTCATAGAAGTATATAAGACACGGTCGAAGCAAAAACGATTTTGATTCACTCGAATCGATTCTTGTACATTATATCCACGGTTTGCGAATATGCATTCCTTAGTTTATATATGTCTTAGTTCACGAATAAACCGTTTCTAGAAAATAACCCACTCAAGTATGCATACCTGTACGCATACTTAAGTACCCGGATTGAGTTTGTTTTCAGTTCACAAACTCCAGTGAGAATTCACGGGATGTGATCGAACTTCCCGTGAAGACGCGGACTTTAGTTCGGTTATCTGAGCAAAGACAAAGTACGCATACTTTGGTTCAAGGATTTTGGACTTACACAAGTATGAGTTCACATACAATGTTTATATCCATTCAAGGTTATATATTCTAAACTCTCATTTCAATCATTGAAACATTCTTATAGGATGTTAAATAGAGGTTATTCACACATTATTTTTCATCAAAGCGATTTTCAAGATATTGAAATAATCAACATGACTTTCGTCACTTGTAAAGATGAACTTGGCCAAAGCGAAAGCTTACCAACACATATATCGAGAAATAGATAAGCGAGATAAACTCGGCTCGAAATAGCAAATGTGTATAATTGAAGTCTATATAGCAATACGAATTTTGTCTCAAGATAGGAGATAGAGTAGATAGACTTTTGAGTGATAGATAAGTTCAAGTATCCACATACCTTTTAGTTGATGAAGTTTCACCAGTTCCTTGAGTAGTTCTTCGTCTTTGCATGATGAACGCCGTGGAGTCTTGAGCTCAACTACACTTTTATCCTAGTCCGAGACTTAGCTATAAGTAGACTATAAATCAAGACTTATAGTTTTGGCAACTAAACTTGACAAACAAGCTTGAGATAGCAACACTTGCGAGTTCGACAGAGCAGTGCTCTAACAATCTCCCCCTTTGTAAATTTTAGTGACAAAACTATCAATACATATGAAATAAAAAATAAATAAACTTTGCAGCTTCTCTTCCACATGCATGATCTCCTTGGTTCTTCAACATTACTTGAAATCTTCGTCACTTCCAAGTACTCCAATGATTCCAAAGATATTCAAATCAGCATCATCGTTGTTGAAGATCCGTAGCCATAACAATGAGAAAACAAAAGATCACAATCATTATTACACAGTGTCATAGTATTATTACACAACATCAAAGTTCAATTGTATCACAACTTTGACAACAATACTATGGTGATATGTATCACTCCTCTTTAGTCAATACTTCATCTCACATGAAAACCACTCCCCCTTGCATAATGATCCGATAGACATATGTATATGTAGTGTGAACTACATATTAATTATCCCCCTTTTTGTCAATGAAATTGGCAAAGGTACGAAAACTAGTGGGATCCTAATGAAATTTCCATAGAGACACTTCATGACCAAAAGAAAGCACATATCAACTTTTTAAATGCAATCATATAGCCGAAACTAAATGCATTCATCAAGGAGTTTATAAATATACAAGATCACCCCTATAATATTCTACATCCGCACTCCCCACAAAGATTTGGCAATTAAGCACAAGTTCAATTAAGAACTCTCCCCCATAAAATTTCATTCCCGAAAGAACAACAAGAGCGACCTTACTTTCACAAGAAAAGAAGAATTTCTTTGGAAAACTACAAATCACATAAGAATATGAATTTGTATCCAACATACTCAATTAAATTAACTACAAGAGAACCCATGATTAATTTAATCGGAAATGCTCAACATAAGAGAACTTACGGAGCCACACAGTATATACATAAAAAATATGGATCAGAAAAGACAATACTGCGGAATAAACAAAGATTCATTCTATCTTTCATCACTATTTGCACAATGACATACAATAGACTTAATCTTTGTAAATAAAAGTTTATCCTTTCTTCCATCAATATTTGCATAATGACATAAAAGGCTTAACTTTTGTTTGTAAAAAGTCAATCTTTTATCAATACTTGCATATCGACACATGAAAGACTTAACTTTTGACCACGTATGGGACAATCATAGTTCACGGACGCAAACACACATTCCCATAACAAATTGCAATATATAAAACCATAAAGATTAATACTGCAAAATCATCTTTCAAATAAACTTTAGGATTTAAACAAATAAATCTAAAAACATTGAAGATGAAAATCGTTGGAAATAGCTATGTGTAATCACAATAATGTGTAATCAAATGTCTTTTGGTCAAGTGGTGAATAAAGCTAAAAGCAAGTGCTTTGTGGGTGGTGTTTCAGAAGTGAGAAAAACTTAAATTGCTGAATTTTTGCAGATGGAACTGTCAAATTTCCCTGATAAATATTTGGGAGTGATTTTGAATCCAGGGAGAGTTAAGACAAATCAAGTTTGGGGGATAGTTGAACCGATGCAAAAAATGTTGGCTGGATGGATTGGTGATAAACTAAGATAGTCAAACATATATACAATCTAAGGGTGGAGAATATAATCTAATGGCTCATAAATGTGGGACAACAGTGTTCTACGATAATGATGAAAGTAAATGACGTTTTTTTTCTCTCCTTATTATCGGTATTTTTAAGATATTCTCTATGTTGTTAAGGTTTTTAAAGGTTACCATTAATTTAGGAGATCAAAAATAAACAGAAAATATACGAAGATTTAAATGAAGGGTAATTCAAGATTATAATATTTAACTTAACTTACGGTTTTGCTAGACACACCGAAAAATTTGCACTGTGATTGTATCGAGGAAAATCGCACGAACATAATGGATCGTTATGTGCAGTGAGATAAGGAAAGGGCAGGAGTGGACCCCACCCCTCTCTCACACGGTATACTCATGGTACAAACTTTTCGGTGTGTAAATCATTATTGCTTAAATTAGTTAGAAACTGCAAAAAATGGAAAAGCAAATGTCGGATTCTTATTGGTCCCTCATACCCCTTCAAATGACCAACACATTGGTTTGGTACCCAATATTTGAAAGGTGGAAGAAGATAAGCTTTTTCATGAATGATTAGTTGGGGGATATAAAAACTAATTTGGGTATATTTTACTGTAGCTGCCGGCATGGTTTTTCAATGCCGGCAGTCCATCGACCATGCCGGTTTTCATTGAAAACTATGCCGGCACATATCCTCCAATTAATTTTTTTATCCCCCAATTAATCATTCTTTTTCATTGGGGTAAATATGTAAGTTCAGTTTATTTTTTAATGTAAATTACAAAAAATAGAAAATGAAATTGTCAAACAAATAACTTAACAGTCAACAACAAGTTTAGGTACAATCCCTTAATATTTCAAATATTGGGTACCAAACCAATGTGTTGGTCATTTGCTGGGTACCAAACATTAAATATCCCATCAAATATTTATCCAATTTGAATGAGGTTGTCAAATAAATAAAATTCAGGAGTAAGCCTAACAAGCTAGTCTTATATTGTTAAAATACTCTTTATCCAATAATAAAAAAAAATTAGAAAAAAAGAAGAGAAGAAAAAAAACAATCCTGTTATAGGGGCGGCGGGTTTTATTAGAGGGGCGGCAGTGTGATAATAATGTCCCTCTAGTTGGTTAGGGGATGTCCTATAGGGGTGTAAATTGACTAGATTACCCTCCCCATTTTTTAACCTAAATCAAAGCTAAATTGAAAAATTGTTTTCTTTCTTCTTCTCTTCTCCTCCTCCCATCAATTGTAACCTCCATTAAAACTCGAAATTTCATCGTCTTCGATTAATCGAAGATTCAAAAATTAATCAAGTATGGTGTAATGACTTATATGATGTATGATTTTTTGAAAAACCCAGTTACGATTTGGTTTATTTTGTTCGATTTAAGTTTAATTTCTATCAAAAATTAGGGTTATAGATGAAAATTGAAATTCAAATTTCTGGGTTTATGTGAGTTACAATTGATTTTAACTCAATTACGAACCGTAACTGGAGATTTTGATGTTGTTACGGTTGGTAATTGAACTATTCCCAACCGTATGTTCTTATATCTGAGAATTTTCTTCAGTTACGTTTTTTTTTTAACCGTAATTGAACTTACGATTGATGTCGATACCAGAATTACGAACCGTAAATAACCCTGGAACCCAGGGTTCAGAAAGGTCACCAATACGGTTCATAACTAAAATTCGAGATGAACCAGAAATACCGTTCGTTGGTACCATTTTGTTCTGACGTTGGTAACCATTTTAGTTTACTGAACCGTAACTAAGTTATCAACACTAAACTATATAAGTTTTTAGTTTTTTTTGATAAATGACACTCCATGTAATCTTTTTTTCGAATAAAATATGCATTTGGTTACCAACCGAATTGGTTTTACGATTTTGAAATTATGAATTGATAGATTAACCTTTTGGTTTTCCCCAAATTTAACCAGATTACGGTTGGTAGTTCATCTTTTGGGCAGCAATCTTGCGGCCGGCACGAACCAAATACAACCTTGTAACTAAGATTTACATTATTGGTTATGAGCAAAATTCCAACCGTAATTAGCTCCATCATCTCGAAAATGGAATTTTTTTTTTTCCTCCAAAGTCTAAAAAAAACACAAAACAAACTCGATTTTGTTTTGATTTAGAGTTAATTGAAGTGAAACTTAATCATCAACACTAAACTATATAAGGGTTAATTAGTCATTTTTAGTTTTTTTGGATAAATGACACTTGAAATTACCATGTAATGACCTTTTTTTCCTATTACCCGCCGTCCCTCTAATAAAATATGCCGCCCCTATAACAGGATTGAAAAAAGTGCGTCACAAATAAATAAAAATAAGACTAAAATTTTAAACCATCCAAATGGAGAACGTCTAAACTTTTTCTTCCGCCCACTGAAGATGGGCATCCTCATTGTCAACATTTAATTCAATGTGCTTTTTGCACAGGTTCTCCTCTATCTTTCGGACAAAGGTCTTTGATCCTTCTATATTCAATTAAACAAAATCTTGTATTTCTCGGTAGCTTCATGACGGTGGTCACCTCGTCCAAAAGACTCACATCGTAATGTTCTTGAGTTGGCGCTGGATCGTAAGAAGACGTTAATAGTTTTGGGAGGTGGTGCGGTTATCCGGTTCAAAAAGAACGGTTCTTCATCGAAATAGGTTCTTCTTGGACGGCAATTATTACCCGATGTGGATCGTACATTGAAATCCTTCAAACACAGTCATCAAGGGTCCATAGTATAATGCAACAACTTCATTTCTCCTTGGGATTAAACCTTGATTTCTATCCTCCGAATCAAATATCACCTCTTCCGCACACCGTTATCCACTTTGACGTAAGAGTTGTCTTTGAACAAAGAAGTGAAAGCGTTAAATCCAAACCTTTGCAAAAGAAAAAGAAAGTTTAGTAAGAACCTGATCTTTCGAGATTTGCAAATATAAATGTTTTAAACAATAAAATTTTGTGTTTCCGTTAACTTGCTTTGAGTGCCCTGAAGATTTTGTCAACTCATTATTCAAGAAGGCAGTATCCAAAAGAACATCTCCACCATCTATTCCTTTTGGAGGCTCACCTTCTTTCAAAGGCATGTGAAATCTTAGTGATCACCCTCTTCTTCGTTAGGTTGATTTGAAATCTCCATCTCCTTCTTCTTCTTGTTCTCTTCCTCTTCAACAATTTCATGTTCGATCAAAACATGGGAATTTTGGTTTAAAGTCTAAAATAATGGTTCGACCTTTGTGTTTTGATTTTTGAGACAATAGTTTATCACCAACACGAGGAGGGTTTGAATTGCTTTCCAGGCTGCTTTCTTCTTTGCCATTCGCAACTTAAGAGTGGGCCCGCAACTCATGCACATGGACACGACGTGGCAGTTTTAAATGGATATTTAGGGTTTCCTTAGGTGCCCCCAAGGTCTTTAGCCTCCTGTATAAAAACATCTCTGACAAACAAAAAAAGAAAAGCTTCAAGTCATTTTCTTCTCTGATGCTTCTGTAGCAAATCTAGCCGGTGCAATATCTCTCTATTGATTCAGATCTATTCTGGAAATGATAAGTTAGTCTTCTGCTATATCTTCATCAAATCTAATTGAGTGAAGATTAGTAGGAAGCTGAGATTCACCAAAACTCATTCTGCTTTTTTAGATTTGTGTGTTTTTAAATGATTTCTTGAAGTGACCTTGTTTGTTTCATTTCTTTTCTTATACTTTTGTTTCTCTTGATCTATTTCTACATCTAGAATGATCAGTGATTGATCTGTATATGTGTTATTATCTACATCTAATCTCATAAATGTAGGATGATACATTATGAATCACTTATCGGCTCTGTATCAACATATGTTATATTTTGTGATATTATCTGTATCAGATCTATGGATGTATGGTATGGTCACTTATCTTCTATCATTAATTTTATTAGAATTAATTTTTTTTTATTGGATTTTTTTGGTTGCGGGCTTTGGGATGAAGCACAAGTTATTGGCCCAATAGCCAAGTCCGTTCTAATCAGGGAAATGTCATTTCTATGATAGAAATGTGACATTTTGTGAGTTTGTCTATTTAAGTACAAGAATTAACGCACCACCCCGAAAACTTGTTGATTCTACAAAAGTTTGTAGATCCAACGTGGCGTCCTGCAAACTGCTTGTACATCAAACTGATGCGTAAATCATACAACAAATAATTACTCCTTATTCTCTCTCGTTAACATGGGAAGTTCAGATATTTAGAAGTATATATTTAAACTTTAATTACCATGATATCCTCGGATAATTTTTTTTTGTGAATTACTGCCAAGACACAAAACAGGGGGCAAATCTGGATATTCAAATTGTGCAGCTTCACTGTAGATGAACAGTGCTTTATAATTAGTATAATAGTAATAGATAATAGATTATTAGAAGGCAAATTCTGATTCTCTCTCCTAGCATTAGCAAGTTCCTGGTAATTTTCCCTCTTTTCTCTTCAGTTCTGAGCGATTAAGTTTATAATCTTCAAATTTTGTCTGCTGTTTTGTGTGTTCATTTTATTATTTTGTTTATGCAGATTTGTTAAATATGCAGACCCGATCAATAACAAGATCACAGACGAAATTGTAATTATTCTAACCCTGTTTTAGTGAACCCTAAGTTTTTTCAATCTGTGATTCGTTTTTGTTTTTTTGGAATTTTAACCTAATTCAGTTTAGTAGATTCATTGTTTCCTTTCTGTGATTCATTATTTGTCAGGATTTCACCAAAGCAACATGTTCCTGGTAAGAATCAGATTGTTATGAATGCTTCTCCACCCGTGAAAAGGTAACTCAGTGTAATACTTTCTTGATTAGAACAATTAGGTTGTGACTTGTTGTTGTTAGCTCTTGTTAATATATATTTCCTATTTGCTTTTCCTGTCTGTACCAAATTTGTGTTATTTAATGGTGAAGAATATCTCTCCCACTACTAAGGAGGATGAACTAAAAGCTGTGTTTGAGATATATGGTCCAATATGTGATATGTTTGTTATCAGGGACATAAACCAGCTAGCAAAGACTGGGCTTGTATCTTTTGAAGACCCGAAAGACGTAGATGTTGCCGTATTTTCGTTTAGCAAAAGTGGTTACTCTAAGGATGGGTATGCGTGGACTGTTGGCCGCATTGCAGCCAAAGTCGCAAAAAATGCTCTTGCTGCCCATGCGTTTAACATGCATCCTAGTCAAAGGTATGGAGCAATGATAGGAGATATATTGCCATTTTGCTTGTTACTGCTCACTCTGACCACCCATCTTCAAATGTCTTTCACTTTTTTTTATGTATTTTTCTGGATTTAATAACAGGATTATTTTCTTTTTGAAGGGCCTCACTTGACAGTGCAGTCAAAGCCAAGACTGAAACCAAGGCAAAGCCTCAAGCATCGAAGAAGGCTGAGACCAAGGCAAAGCCTCCAGCATCGAAGAATATTAGAAAGTCTGAAGTCAAGACAAAGAAGGCCCAAGCTGCAACGAAGCCTGTCTCTCTTGATTCAGATTTCACCCAAGCTAAGGGAGAGTTCCATTGTAGTATGAAAAAGCCCATCAAAATGAAGAAATTTGAAGAGTTGGATGCTGAATCTTTTCGCTTGAAAGAGGTCGACTATCTGTCTGCACAGATATCAAGCCTTATTGTTCAGAAAACCGAGTTGCAGGCTGAAGTTTGCAACATGGAAAATACTGTGGGTACACTTGCAGTCCAAAAAGCTTCATTACAGGCTGACATCTGGAACTTGGAAAGTAAGCTGGGTAAACTTGAAGTTGCTGACAAGCTTTGTGCTGTTATGTCCACTGTTCTCAGCTACATGTCTGCTTAGTTTTTTTGCACTCCTGAGCTAGGCTTCATAATTTTTGATTTGTTACTCTCTTGATGTTTGGGATTCATCTGCCCCATTTTAGTTAGTTTTTTAGTTTTTCAGCTCCAGATAATAACAACAGCAGTTGGTAACTTTTAATTCATCATCTTTCTTGATGTTTGGGATTCATCTTCCCCATTTTAGCTATTTTATCTTTTCAGCTTCAGATTATAGCAACATCAGTAATTTTTTTGATTCTGTATCTTCTACATAGCCACTGATTTCTAAATCTAAATCTAGTTGCCTTCAGAAGCTGAAGCATTCTCTGATGATAGAGATGTTAAATCTTTGTAGGCTTCATAATTGTAAAAGCTATACTTAGTTTTCATTGTCTTCCTGCATTGATGGGCATTGGTCTACGGAATGGCGCGTCTTTGGTGACCTGTCCCTTGCCTTGTCTTCCTGCATTGATGGGCATTGGTCTACGGAATTGCGCGCCTTCCTGCATTGATGGGCATTGGTCTACGGACTGGCGCGCCTTTGGTGACTGTCCTTGCCTTTTACAACATAGTGACAGATATCATTCATGGAAGCTTTTATTACACCTAAAAACCATTATTGTTAAATTGTTAATGGATCACCTAAAAACCTAAACTCATACCGTTTTCATTAATCATTACAATTTGGCACGGGATTTTGTGGTGGCGGCAGTGCCGAGCACTATCAACTTGGTTAAGTCATTTTAATGTTTTCTGCTGGTGCCATCTTAATAGTCGACTAATATGGTTGTGATGTTCTAATATGGTGGTGATGTTCTGGATACTCCATATGGTTGTGATGTTCTGGTGATACTCCATATTTTTTTTTTGTGTGAGCCAAGTATAACCTTCATATTTGTACTTGCAAATAATTCACTAAAATCAAAAGAAATCAATTATTTAGGAATCTGTTTTATCATATGTTTTTCTTCCAAGGATTTCACATAGGTGTATCCCTGATTAACAACCCAATTTCCATAATAGATGATGCAATTATATGAACGTTGACAGTTGAGCAACACCCATTTTTTTTGTTGGCACAATCTGTTGGCCATTAGACAAAAGAGCATTATTGATATGTTTTCCTGTGTTGGCTATCCCTTGTCTTCAATCTCTGCCGCCTTTTCTGCCACGTCGTCGTTCCTAGGAAAAAAAGATTGCTTTCTAAGTCCTCACATTTTGGTATATAGGAATGTTCATATTTTCAAACCCTGAATATGCTTTTGATATAAAACCTTTCACATCGGCACATAATGGCATGGAAGACGCAATCTTTCACATCGGCGCATTTTGGCATGGAAGATGCAAGTTGCCTTTCTGTTCAGGATTCTCTCCACCTGCAAAATCATGTGTATAATGAACATTATTTTCCCTAGGTGAGCAATCTAAACATTGTTCGAATGTATAATCTTGTTAGGCAACAAAATGGTAAAAAAGCAAGTAAATCCAAAAAAACAATCCGTTCATTAAATTCATTATAATTCCTTTCATTTCTCAATTCACCCAGTGCATACTTGTAGCTACTCTGCAAAAGCCTTATTTCCTCTATTCTGCTTTCTGGCCTCATGTTTGCATCGGCTGAACAATGTTTAAACGGCTCCATAAAAACTTCTAATTGATGCTCCAACAATATCTTTTCTCATCTCGCGACCATTTTGGACCTTATCTCGCAACACATTCCAGGTTGAGTGATCTAGACTAAACTGATTTAGCAAATGAAAATAGTACTAACAGTAACCAGTATGAATAGTGAAGCACTATGCCTCCATGTGCATGCATTTTTGATACACACTGAACCCTACAACAAAAGGTAGTTATTCTCTTTGAGTTCTCTCTATAAAGTAGAATCAAGTTAAGTACTGTCTCAAGTCTCAACTAATCCATTGTTGTAATTATACTTTTATATCAAAAGACTTACCACTACTTGGTCCCGCTCTGTGCTCATTGTTAGTTGCATCATCCTTTGTTGTTCTTCGCATTTGATAAGCTCTACGCCGTTGTTCAAGGATCCGTTGTTAGACATTTAGCAAACAGGTGATGTTCCATCATCAATTGTAACAGAAACATGGATAGAACAACAATCAAATTCCAAAACAATGGAATAAATTCAATGCATGAGTTTCATCTTCATGTCTGAAATTCCAAAACTTACTATCTAAATTCCAAATTTGCCGCTAGTTTTTAGAAGAAAATGGATATAACAATAAAAATTTATATAGAAAATAAGCCCCTTTCCCTTTAATTTGCAAGCTGAGGTTAAGAAATTCAGTCAGAAAGTAATGTAACCCTCACCTGAACTCCTCAAGCTTGAGTAAACTCCTTTCCGACACACTCTAGGTTCAACACTTGAAAGTCAGACATTAGTTAGTTTTGTATAAATACATGGCTCCTTCAAGAACCCCAAAGCAAAAATGAAAATGGAATAAATTCAATGCATGAGTCCCACGTCTGAAATTCCAAAACTCAGTATCCAAATTCAAAATTCGCAAAAATTCAAAATTCGCTTTTTAGAAGAAAATGGATATCACAATAATAAAATTAACATACAGGAAAAAGCCCTTTCCTTTTAATTCGTGTTGAGATTAAGAAATCCAAATCAAAAAGTAATTAAGCCTTATTGCAAAATATTATAGTTAATTAAGTTTTAATCCATTATCAAGTGGCTGGTACTATGGTACATGTAAGCCCTCAAACTTATTGAGATTTACTGTAGGTGGTCAAATCATATGAAAGGATGGGCTTAAGAAAAGCAGTAAGAGATGAACACTTAAAGTCATTTTCCTCACCATTGCTTCTTCAGCTGTCATAGAATTCAAAACACTTCTGTATCCATGAAGCCATGGCATAGCTATCTATACCTTCTCTCTGAAATCAGAGCCTAGATTATCTTCCAAAGGAAAATAGGGTTTTCACTCATTAAGCTCTTCTTACACGATCATTGGGTATTTAATCACCCCATCCTGGTTGACTTAATTCAACAGTCAGGATTACATCCATCTAACTCACACTTCTAGGAATTAAGCTAACCTAACTCTAATTCAAAACAAGTCCAACAGATTAAGAATACAAGCCCAGAAATAAATCGCCTTACAATGTATTAATTCCCGCAGCCCCATTACATGAGCCCAAGACTCTAAGTGAGGACATGAAAATGCCTCCCCATTTAAGCATCCTTGTCCTCAAGGATGAAATCAGGAAATTGAGCTTGTATGTGCGCTAAGTCCTCCCAGGTGGCATCCGCAGGTGTAGAATTAGACCACTGAATTAAAACTTGAGGTACTGATAAGCCACCACGGAGTGTGAATCTGCGCTGTAAGATAGCTTCTGGTTCAATGACAAAATGTCCATCGTGATCAACAAGAGGCAGTTGTGGCAAGGTTGCTTTGCAAAGAAGACCAATTTTCCTCTTGAGTCATGAGACATGAAATATGGGATGAATGCGAGAACCCACTGGAAGTTTCAACTTGTAAGCAACAGCACCAATGCGCTGAAGGATCTCAAATGGCCCAAAATACTTAGAAGAAAGCTTGAAGTTCCTCCTAATGGCAACTCAAGTTTGTCTATAGGGTGAAGTTTCAGAAATACTATATCACCAACAAAAAATTCCCTGTCTGACCGCTTTTTGTCTGTGAAGAACTTCATTCTGCTTTGAGCGTTAGACAAATCATTCTTGAGTAATTGGAGCATAACATCTCTCTCTTGTAAGTAATCTTCAACAGTAGCCACAAAAGTAGGAGTAGGAATGGGAAAAACTAAATGAGGTGGTTGATAACCATACAACGCCTGGAATGGTGACATTTTGAGACTGGTATGATAATTGGTATTAAACCAATACTCTGCTAATGCCAACCACTGAAACCAATGCTTAGGTTGTGACCCTGTCATGCAAATATTGTTCTACACATGCATTTGTTCTTTCAGTTTGACCATCCGTCTAAGGATGGTAAGTTGAACTCAATTTCAGGGTAGTGCCTAAGGATTTAAACAATGCTTGCTGAATCGACTTATAAATTTTTGTCTCTCATCATGACAATAGTATTAGGCAGACCATACATCTTAAAAATGTGTGAGAGAAATTCTTTAGCAACTGTGATAGCAGTGAAGGGGGTGGCTAAGTGGGATAAAATGGCTATACTTAGTCAGGAGATCTACCACTACTAAATGACATTGTTGCGAAAGGATTTGGGCAAACCTTCGATGAAATCCAAAGAGATGTCTTTCCATGCTGTGTCAGGGATTGGAAGAGGTTGCAGAAGTCCACCGGGGAAAGAATTTTTACCTTTAATGCATTGACAGATGTCGCAAGTGGATACATACTTGATGATGTCTTGTTTCATTCGAGGCCAAAAGAAGTGTGCCTTTGCTATGTTATAAGTGCCTACAATGCCAGAATGGCCACCAACTGCAGATGAATGGACTGAATGCAGAATAGAGGAACGAATGTCATTACCTGTGCCAATATATAATCTCTGCTTGAACCTCAAAATGCCCTGTTGGTATGTAAAATTAGGTAAAGCTGGAGAGACAAGTAACTTCTGAATAAGTTGTTGGGCCACATCATCTCGAAGTATAGCTAGAGATAACATCGCTTGTCCATTGGGGTTGAGAAATATTAATGCGTAACAAGAAGCATGTGGAATTCGAAAGTGCATCAAAGAATCGTATTTTCTTATCCTTTCTTATACCCGATGACAAAGTCGAAACCTATTAGCTTAACCAACCATTTCTCAACTGTAGAGCCGAGGAGAGTCTCGATCCATCAAAAATTTCAAGCTTTGGTGATCCGTGTTAATGACAAACTAGTCAGACTAAGGTAATACTTCCACTTCTTAACAACCATTACAATGGCCAATTTTTTTTTCTTCATATGTGGATAAAGCCAATGCCTTAGGTCCCAATGGCCTGCTATAAAATGCAATTGGTCTGTTATCTTGTAGAAGCACAACACCCACACCCCTTGAGCAAGCATCAGTCTCCAATGTGAAGGTTTTGGTGAAATCCGGCAAGGCCAAAACTGGGGCTTGAGTCATAGCTGATTTGATAGAAGTGAAAGTTGTAAGTGCATCATCTGTCCAGAAGAATGAATCTTTTTTAACATTTCGTGAGTGGTTTGCATATAACCCGTCAAATCCCTAAGAACCCACGTAATTGCTTCAAATTCCCGTGGTTGAGGCCAATTGAGCATAGCGTCAACTTTATCGTGATCTGCAGCTACACCATTTCCAAAGTGATTAAATGTCCTAAGTACTCGAGTTGTGGCTGAGCAAAGCTGCACTTGGAGAATTTGGCATACAAGGAATGTTGGCGTAATAATGAAAAAACTAGAGTAAGGTGTTTCAAATGATCTCAAGGAAGAACTGTATACAAGAATGTCGTCGAAAAAGACAAGGATTGCGAAGAAATGGTTGAAAAACTTCATTCATCAATTCCTAGAATGTCGCAGGTGCATTCGTAAGGCCGAATGGCATGACACGAAACTCATAGTGTCCATGATGGGTGCGAAAAGCAGTTTTCGGAATGTATGGTGGGTAGATCAAAATCTGGTGATACCCTAACAATAAATCAATCTTTGTAAAGATAACTGCTCCATTCAGCTCATCTAACAACTTGTCTATTAAGGGAATAGGAAATTTATCCTTCACAAATCAAGTCATTGAGCTTCCGATAATCAACACGAACCGCCATGTTTCGTCTTTCTTCTTCACTAAAAGGATTGGAGCAGCAAAATGGTTGTGGCTCTTTTGAATAAGCCCTGCAGAAAGCATTTCCTGTACAAGTTGCTCCATAACATCTTTATGAATAAAAGGACATTTGTATGGTCTCTGAGAAGGAACTGTGGAGTTAGGATTAAGTGGAATCTTATGATCTAGTGGATGAGAGGGTGGCAGTTGTGTAGGTTTTGAAAAGACATCCGAAAAGGAGTCTATTATTAAGGTAGAAACCTCACTAGGAATGGGTTGTATAGGTGTATCATGAACATGAAAAAACTGTCCAATTAAGGTAGTTGCCTTATTTTTGATAAATTTCTTAAAGGAAGTAGCACTTAAAAGACTAAGTGAAGGTGTAGAAGAGCTACCTTGTAATGTAATATGACAGCCATGATGCATAAAAGAAATGGTGAGCTTAGAAAAGTTAAAGAGCACATCACCGAGTTTTCGCAACCAATCTGCACCAAGTACCATATCACAGCCGCCGAGAGGAAGAGCGCGTAAATCAGTAGAAAAGTTGTAACCCCTGCATTTCCCAGTGAAGGTTACGACACATGCCCTTGATGATGGTGCTATCTCCATTGGCAACAGTTACAAGCATAGCGGCTGTAGGTGAAATGTGGACATTAAGCTTGTCAGCCAGGTGAGAATCGATGAAGCTATGCGTACTGCCTGTGTCGATTAAAACCATGATAGCTTGCTGACGGAGATGGACTGAAATCCGAATAGTTTCGTGAACAGATTGGCATGTTAAGGCGTGTAGCGAAATCTCAATAGTGGTGTCAGAACTATAAGGAGAATCTATTATAGGTTCCTCTGGTGAGACATCACTGTGATCACTGAGGTCTTCTTCACCAGCAACAAGCATAAATAGTTGTTGAGTTTTACAAACATGACCAGTCCTGTAGAACTCATCACAGTTGTAGCATAGGCCCTTATCTCTGCGAATCTTCATTTGCTGAGGGGTAAGTTTTTTTATAGGTGGAAGTGGTGGATCAGTTTTAGTGGGTGTTGTAGGATGAGTAATGAATGGGGGTGCAGAGGAAGTAGAAGGTTTATGAAAATTAGAGGAGGAAGAGAAGTATTTTTTAGAGGTGGATGGGTTTGGAGGGATGGAAATGGGTGATGGAAAGAATGGCCTAGCAGGGTTTTTGACAGGTCTAGAAGAGTTCATAAGGGAAGCTTGTTGCATTCTTGCTAAGTAAAAAGATCTAGAAGTATCCTCTGGTCGAAACATTTGAACTGTGGTACGAATTTCATCTTTCAAACCACTAATAAAGCTCAAGGTATAGAAGGACTCAGGTAATGTAGGATTATTGGCTACCATATAGGCTTTGAAATGCTCAAATCGATCATAATAGTCTTCCACAGTAGTAATCTGAGATAATTTGTTAAAGATACCAACATAATTATCAGTTGCCACATCCTCAAATCGAAGACACAGAGCTTGAACAAATGAATCCCAAGACATTTCATGCTTACCTTGTTGATAATTTAAGAACCATGGATCTACTTTAGAGTCAAAATGAATTGCAGCCATATCAACTCTATCTGAATCGGCCAAATTATGGAAAGAAAAATATCTCTCACATTTTTGAACCCAACCCCTTGGATTAGTTCCATCAAATCGTGGAAAATCAACTTTGGGTGTTCTAGAAAACTTACTAGGAGGGTTAGATTTCATCACCTCATAATTTCCTTTAGCTCATTTCCTTGAATCGTTGCGAGATTCGTAAATTAAAACCTGGATCCATAGTTTCCTCACCGGCTCATCAGTTGCAGGAGGAAGAAGGTTTTGTAAGGCAGTGAAGATTCGATCGAAGTTATCATTTGTCCCAGCACGATGAGCAGATGCTTCATTAGCGAGAAGCTTTAATTGGTCTTGAATTTCATGTATAGCAGCGGAATTTTCCTGAGCAAGTGTATGAACACTGCTAATGGTGTGGTTTTCACCGACTGTCATGATTTCGGTCCCAGAATGAAGTATGATACCAATTGTACTGATCTCAGTACAAGAAGGGAATGAATTACTTGGTAGCAAGCTATCTTCTCTCTGAAATTAGAGCCTAGATTGTCTTCCAAAGGAAAATAGGGTTTTCATTCATTAAGCTCTTCTTACACAATCATTGGGTATTTAATCACCCCATCCTGGTTGACTTAATTCAACAGTCAGGATTACATCCATCTAACTCACATCTCTAGGAATTAAGCTAACCTAACTCTAATTCAAAACAAGTCCAACAGATTAAGAATACAAGCCCAGAAATAAATCAGTTTACAATGTATTAATTCCTGCAGCCTTACATGAGCCCAGTACTCTAAGTGGGGACATGACACTGTCTCCCCCCAAGTATTTGAAAAGCATGGAACATATAGTATTAGTTCCCCGACAAATCTGCCAACTATTAGTAGAATCAAATCAAATTAAGGGTTTAATCAACCCATACTCATACTTAACTCTTCAACTCATATCCAGAATTTAACTTTAAGTTTTAGGGTTTGCATATAGAGTTTGTGAATTGAAAGCAAAGATTTAGAGTTGATGAAACCCTTACCGTTAACAAAGTTGGTGATGGTGGTTCAATCAATCCACCCAATTTCGATGTAGAAAGCAGAGGACGAAGTTGGTAATGGTGCTGGTGGTTCAATCAGTTCACCCAATTTCGAATTTAGGGTTACAGGGTAAAGATGATTGAGTATTAAATCAACGAAATCCAAGCTCTGTACTCTTGAATCGAAATTGAGTAAGCATTAATCGAGAGTTAGAGTGTGAGTTGATGAAGATGAAACTGGTCGATTTCGATGAAGAAGAAAGGAATCGAGATCGAGAGAGAAGTTTTTTCTTCAACGTTTTTGTTTTTTGTTTAGGTAGAAAGAGTAATTGAGATACATATTCGCCCCTGGATTTAGTGAAATTTACGATAAAAACTAAAGGTAACTCAAAAATACGGAGGGGCAATCGCGTCATTACGTTTAGCGTATTAGTCTATATTGCCCTTAATCTGTAAGTATTTACGTTATTTTCAGGCAGGAAAAAATTCAAGGAGGGGCTTTTTTGTCCTTTCATCGTTGAACCAAAAATTTTGGTTACACCAAACAAACCATTTTGGAACGGGGAAGCTCTGCGAATCGGGCGACTACTGAGTCGACTCAATCTCCTCCATCTACAGCGTATTGAGATCCAAATCCTCTGCATGTCCAAATAACAGGATTAAAATCCATTGAATCTCTTAAATCTTCTGTCTTTTGATTCATTTTTTTCAATTATTTGAATTCTCTTTTAATCTTACCTGATTCTCTTCCATGTCAGGCTAATTTCTTGGTTTACCGGCCATGTAGCCCCATTAGGGGCCGTTTAATCTACCGTAGTATCTGTTTCTACCTCCTATGGCGAACTTCATCCTCCACATCTTGTCGCTTCGTGTGTAGATGCAACCGCATGCGGGGTTTCCCATTTTTGATCTTTAATTATCCATGAATCAGAAATCAATCTATAGGGGTTTTCATCATCCACCTCAAATCGATAAAATCAAGGACTTCTCTATCCTCCTTCAAGGTTTGATTTTTTTAGAATCATCTTTATTCTAGCATCGTGGGAAGCTACCGATATGTATTTAATACCTTATTTGTTTGCAATTATTGTAATTGGCTATTGTTCCTTATCTCCAATTTTTAGTTTTTGTCCCTGGGTCATTTTCTTCTATCCAAATTTCGTTAGTGCTCTTAATCTATTTTTAGCTAAAAGTTCCTCTGATTCTCCAATTGTTGGTTTATTGTCCGTGGGTCTTTTTCATCTTATGATTGCCTTCCAAGGGTTTATTTGTATTCGTATTTTGTAGAACTCGTCCTAACCCCGCATAAAATCATTTTAAGTAAGCTTCATCCTTTCATTTGTTTGTTTTAATGTTTCAAAGAAGTGTTGATTGTATTGCTGGTCTTTATAGAAGTTGACGTTCCCAAGCTTTTTCCTCATTGTGGCCTAACTATTTTGGGACTGTGTCGGATCAATGAACTAAGGTCCGGTTTTTTCATGTAAAATAGTTATCACCCAGTGGCTTTGTTGTATTTGTGTCGGCTGTTCGTAGTTTTCGTCGCTGTATTCTTACTATTTTGGTGTTTTGTCAGACTAATTCTCGTCTGGTTTCAAGGTTTCTTTCTTGTAAAATAGTTATACACAACGATTTTCCCTTTTCCTGGCCAGCAATACCCAGCAATCATCCTTTGTTTTGTGTCTAAAAGTGTAGCTGTTGCATCATCTCATGGGGTGGTTCCCTTTTGAGACATTTTTGTTTTAGTGTTTCTCTTCTCTTAATCAGATTTATCTTTGGTTCTGTTCATTTGAAAGTTATCTTTCCCATCAATTTTTTTTAGAACATTGTTTTCTTCTTTTGCCAATTTTTGATGCAGCTTTTAAACATTACAAACTTAAATAATTAAGTAGCGTTTCCCCTAGGTCCCTTGATCTCAACAATGAGTTTGGTCCATTTGTTTTCTTGTGATGTAACCTCTTGATAGGTATTTTTTCAATTTCTTGACCCCATCAATTGCTCTTCTCTTTGGCAAGTAATTTCCTCTCTCGCACGCCTACTATATAACAGATACTATACAGATTTTACGGATTCCTTAATGTGGTTACTGGGTTGGTAAGTTGTTCCCTTAATTCTGTTATTTATTGAAATTCTACTTCTATTAGTTATCTTTTTATTTTCTGTGTGTTTTCTTGTTGTGGTTGTGAGCTTCCTCTACATGTTCCCAACCTTATTGTTTACACTACTTGTCAAGGCTCATTCATTGCTTTTCTAATCCTTAATTTTGTCCTGCTGTGTATTTCTATTACCATTATTCAGAGAATTTTCTTGGCCTCCACCTTTCCTAAAATTTTATTTACTGTTCATAACTACATTTTAATTTACTCTTATTCCTTCACTCTCAACTTCCTAGATCTAGTAGTCTCACCCCTGTTTTAGAGTTATGAAAATTCTCTCTTGGAACGTCCAAGGAATTGGACCTCCAATTACTCAGGATCACTTAAACCACCTCAACCAATTTTATAGGCCAGACATAATCTTCCTTGCCGAGACAAAAGCACCGATGTCTCGAATGGAACTTTTCCTGAAAAAATTCAAATTTGCTGATTGGTTTATAGTACCTTCCGTGGGAATTGCAAAAGGGCTAGCAATAGCGTGGCACAACAACATAGAAATGCATCTAATTTCATCAAACCTAAACGTGTGCCATTTTGAAACAAAAATTGGAATAACTGAGGTGATAATTACTTGCGTTTATGGTGCAGTTGAGCCGGAAGCTAAATTTGAACAATGGTCGTATATTGCTAACATTGCTCAACAGGTCAACAAACCTTGGTTGCTAATTGGCGACTTAAACGTTATTCTAGACCCAGATGAAAAAAAAGGTGGAAATAAAACAAGTTCAAGTAGTAAATCTTTCATACTTCGGACAATTGACTCTTTGGGGCTTCAAGATGCGGGGTACGAAGGAGCGCCATATACATTGTCAAATAATAGAGAAGGTGGTGCCAACATATGTGAAAGAATTGACAGAGCTTTAACATCCTTCCAATGGACGTAAAATTTTCCAGACACAAAGGTGAGTCATTTGCCTAGAGTTGGTTCTGATCATACGCCGCTCCTTCTTGATTCAAATCCAGAAAAATAAAAATTACAAAAACCATTTAGATGCATTAGATCCTGGCTGTCACATCCTACTTTAGCTTCGATAGTTGCCAACTCTTGGAATTATCACTCCAAAGACTATCCGGGACAGAACATTTATTCAAGCTTAAACTATTATCCTCGGATTTATCTCAATGGAATTCAGATGTGTTTGGAAACATACATAAAAACATTAAATCCCTGAACAATAGGATTGAAAGCCTACATAGATCTGGAAATTTCACCGAAAATCTAGATAAAATTAGACAAATCCAAGAAGAATTAGGCAAATGGTACAAAATAAAAAATGATTACTATCATCAAATTTCAAGAGACAAATTTTTCAAGGAATATGACCAAAACACGGAATACTTCCATGCAACAACTTCCAATAGGAAAAGAATCAATTCTATAAACTCTCTTAGAGAACCTTTGGGTCTTTGGCTTTCAAACAGAGATCAAATCAATACCCTTCTGGTAAACCATTTTACTCAGATAGGCACATCGCAGAATAACAACTCGGTGGAAGACTTATCAAGTTTTATTGAACCTTGCATCTCTGAGGTCGAAAATTCATCGTTAATTGCTATTCCTTCAAAAGAAGAAATTTGGAATACAATTTCCAAAATGAATCAAGTGGGAGCTCCAAGACCAGATGGGTTTCAACCAGGCTTCCTTAAAGCCAACTGGGATATAATGGGCCCGGATATAACCTATACTGTTCAAGAATTTTTCAAAACCGGAATCCTAAACCCAGAATTAAATCATTTCTTCGTAACCCTGATTCCTAAAATAGCCACCCCACAAATCCCAGCAGATTTTAGACCCATAAGCCTGAGTAACACAATATACAAGATCATATCCAAAATTCTAGCTAACAGGATAAAACCTATCTTAAACAAGATAATATCCCCTAATCAGTCTGCATTTCTTCCGGGGTGACAAATCACTGATAACATTATCATTGCTCATGAGCTTATTCACTCTATGAAAAACTCAAAAGCTACAAAAGGAAATTTCGCTTTAAAATTAGACCTCTCTAAAGCCTTTGACAGAGTAGAGTGGAATTTCATCAAATCGGCTCTTTCAGCGTTTGGTTTTGGTCATTCGTGGGTTAACTTCATAATGCAGTGCATTTCAACCACTTCATTTTCTATACTTCTAAATGGCTCTCCGGGTCCAATTTTTTCCACTTCTAGAGGTCTAAGACAGGGTGATCCACTTTCACCATACCTATTCTTAATATGCATGGAGATTCTTTCTAGACTCCTAGAAAAAGTAGTTTCCGAAAAGAAAATTTCGGGCCTCAAGGTAAATAAAGATGCCCCGAATATTTCGCACCTTTTCTTCGCCGATGACTGCTTTTTATTCACAAGAGCTAACCTAGGCGAGGCAAAAAACTTGTTAGATATTCTATCAAGATTTGGCGAGATTACGGGCCAGATGGTAAACCTCCAAAAATACGGTATCTATTTCAGTCCTAGAATTCACCCAAAACATGGGAAAATCATTGCGAGGATCCTAAAAGTTCCCTTAATGACAAAAAAACGATAGATATCTAGGAACCCCTCTTTTCTTCGATAAAAATAGAAAAGAAAATTTTGAACCTCTGCTACAAAAATACTATGCGACTCTTCAAGGTTGAAAATCTAAGTTACTCTCTCAAGCTGGCAGAACAGTTCTAATAAAGTCCATCCTTCAAGGCTTTCCAACTTACCAGATGCAAGTGCTTTCTCTCCCTAAAGAAACACTAGATCAAATAGACAGAATCCAAAGAGACTTTTGGTGGAATAAAAAGAATCCCAAGAGCAGAGGAGGATATATAAAGGCCTGGATCAGCATATGCAAGCCTATATCTCAAGGGGGTCTTGGTATCAAGAACCCACACCAATTTAACATAGCTCTCCTTACTAAGCTAGCCAGCCGTCTCATTTCAGACCAAGATCAACTTTGGGCTCAACTTCTCAAAGCTAAATATTTCCCCAAATCTCATCCTATGGAATTCTCTAGGTCTTCTAAATTATCATGGATTTGGACTAGCATAAAAAAAGGGTTGGATCTCATTAAAGGTAATTTTGTCTGGCACGTAAAAAATGGAGCTTCTACAAAAATTTGGGAAGACAAATGGGTGCCTAATACAGATATTATTCAAAAACCTATTAATATTCAAGATCTTGTTCCACAGAGGGTAAATGAGTTGATAACTCCTGAAGATACTTGGGATCAAGACAAGCTCGATACCTACTTTGAACCAGATATAAAATCTAAGATTCTAGCCATTTCTCTGAAAAGACAAGAACAAGACAATATAAGATGGCAGCATCACCCCTCAGGAATTTTCCCGGCAAAAAATGTATATAACTTTATCATAAATCAAAACCAAGAAGACGATAGCCTAAATATCTTTCCATGGCAAAAAATATGGAAGATAAAAGTAATTCCGAGAATCAAATTATTTGTCTGGAAATTAGCTCAAAAAGCCCTCCCAACGAATTTAAGACTCGGAGCTCATAATACGGACATAAACACAGAGTGCCCAATGTGCGATTCACAGGAGCAAGAATCAGAACAACACTTATTTCGATTTTGCCCATTTGCAAGAGCCTTTTGGTTTGATCTCTCTCTAGAAGCAGTGAACACGAGAATTGGTTCAGATTCCATAGTTAAGTGGATAAATGAGTGGATCACGGATCAAGAATTCTTACAATGGTTTGATAAAATCGCAACTATATCTTGGTTTATTTGGAAGTACAGATGCTCGGTGGTTTTCGAAAAAATCATTCCAAATCCGAATCACCTCAAAGAGCAAATCAATAAATTCGTGCACCAGAATTCTCAAGGAAAGATCCAACAAAAATTGAAGAACAAAGAAAGAAATATCCCCAAGGAAACATGGTCCGACTTAAAGACGGACTGGATAATCTTTATTGATACGACTTTTAAAAAAGAAGATTCAACAATGGGATACGCCTTTCTACTTTACTCAAAGGATAACGAAATCTTTCGTGCATATTGCGCAAATGATCGGAGTGGGCCTCCTCGGCTTTTCATGCGTAATCAAAAGCCTTGTTAAAAGCCTCCTCATGGTTAAGTGAAAACATATTATCCAAAGGTCTCGATAGCAACGGATTGCAAAACACCGGTGGAAACGATCAACAAGACTTGCAAAGATTCTCCTTGAACGCGATAATACCATTCAGAAACTATATCAATACCGAAAATCTTCCACAGACCCGGTAAAGTATATAAACAAGAAATATAACTATGCAGCAGATTACATTGCTAAAGAAGCTCGGATAAAGCATCTTAGGCACATGTCTTCCAATATTCAACAAAGAGTTTTAAAATCTAGTATTATTTCCAATGTTTTTGTCAAAAATGAGATTATAAGTCTCTTGTACTGCTATTTGATTAATAAGACTTGCCTTTTCATCAAAAAAAAAAAAAAAAAAACATTTTGTGTTATATTATAGATATCGGATCCCTAAATTTGGTTTTGATATTATTTTGGGGACAAAACTGCATCCTGGTATCAAGAAAATTAGATCCTCATCAGAAATAATAAACTCCTATCTCAAAAGGTCAGGTAACAAATAAAAAAAACGAGATGGAATCATCAATCAACATCATAAATTGGTAAGCCCCTATAGCAATCTTGATATTTTTGTTTGCAGGTGGTGATTGTGTGATAAAGCAGGTATTGCCAAAGATGCAAAAATTATCTTTAGTCTTCCCTCTGAATGCATGAGAGTTGTTGGAAGCTCAATTGCACTTGGGACAGAGTATTGCTTATTGGGGATTGCATGCCTATGATAGATTTGGCCGAGGCCTCAACTCATGTGTATACACACAATGCATATAATCCAATCAAGCTAACAAAATCCCACTCCTAATTATTTAACACTATCACCTTAAGTTGGAAAAACAAGATTCTAAGCGAGTTAGTGAATAAATGAAAAGCTGTGATCGGTTTTCCAAATTGCTAATCAAGTACTACAAACCTATGTCGCCTACATTAGCAATTGCCTTCTCTATGAATCATTCAAAGCACAAATCTCTAAGATATAAATAAATATTGCTCCTGGACATGATGATAATAATAACTGATTGTTAAAGCTTCTGCAAATTTTTTTGGAACAAGTTACATAATTAGTGGATCACTGGAATCTAAGATTAAAATCCGCAAATTTTAATTTCCAAAAGTGATTGAAGAAAGGAATTTATGGTTTGTAGAAGAAATATGAGAAAATAAATGGATGTGACAAAAAAAAGTTTAAACAAGATCTTGGTTAAAAACAAATTTTTTCTTAAGCTAAAGAATACAGACGGGCTACAGAGAGAACATGTTGTAATTTGAAGTTGACAACCTCTTCTCAAAAGATTATCAGTTGTTGCAATGGCATTCTGAGCTGCAGACCACATGAAGAATTGAATCTTTGGAGGTACAAATTGTATCCAGATGCAGGAGTAGGGAATGTTGATCTGATTGTCAGGTAATCGCTCCACCAACCAGTTGTAGCATACTTTTACATTGAGACCTCCAGAAGCTGTGCATTTAATTTCATCTTCAACATCATCCTCTAGCACTGGAGGAATACCCAACACTTCAAATAATTCAAGCATTTCAGGGATCTCTGCATTTGTTAGGTTTCTTCTCAGTTTCACATTCCAAGCATCATTTGAAATCAAGTCTCTGACAGAAGCATCTTTTTGAGTTGCCAGCTTGAAAATATTTGGGAATTTTGTCTTCAACGGTTGCGTTCCATACCAAACATCCCACCAAAAGTAAATCGCATCCCACCAAACTGACCAACAGGACTGAACAATAGGACAAAACTGATCAAAAGAGAGCATCACATTTTAACTATTCACTCCCACCAATAACCAATCCTGCAGGTAGCTTATTCTAGAAAAGCCGTTGAAATTCACCATGATGATCAAACTTACTAGTTTCCCCTTCATGAATGAAGGTTTTTCAATGAAACGATGTTTTCCACTTGAGCATGAAGTTGATAATCCGTGTACAGGCAACAGATATTAACATCACAACCGATACCACGAGCATGGAATTCATTCATCTTAGTTCCAAAAAGATCAGGAGAAGAGCAGGAGGAGCCTTTTATGACCTTGAGATGTTTCGTGTGCA
Source organism: Papaver armeniacum (assembly GCA_023531295.1). Lineage (NCBI taxonomy): Eukaryota > Viridiplantae > Streptophyta > Magnoliopsida > Ranunculales > Papaveraceae > Papaver > Papaver armeniacum. The sequence goes on along the minus strand of JAJJWW010012042.1, from coordinate 136,431 downwards.
AATTGTAGACAACAAGACACTTCCCATCAAACCAATACAATAAGACCTGATCAGAGAAACTTAATATACGTGTGGGAGGGGGCATGGAAAAGTAACAGCAGAAGGAAGCTGGTAGTAAACCATCTTGATCCTTGATTTGGACATCGAACGTCTCCTCCTTAACCCACACTTGCTTCACCATGTCCTTCAATATATACAGATGAACTTTACAGCAACACCAACAAAAACTGCTGTTATAACTACATCGATGACGTCGATAGTCACTGTTGTTTATCTTCTCAGAACGTGCAATACAAGGATATCCTTTAAACTCCAGAAAATGATCTAAATATTGATGCTCATTCTCCGCAGGCTTGGGGGTCTCAGCCGGGAGTCGAACGAATTGAATCTTCTCGCTATGGAGGTCAAATGAGAGCAGCATTTCAAACTTACGAATTTCGTGATGGCTATCATTGAGTATATCTTCTTCTTCATTTACTACTACTGCTTCATTAGTTATCCTCCAAAACAGAGCACCTCCGCAAAGGGTAGCCTGTCTACTACTCGAAACTCTTGTAACCATTCGACTAGGTAAAGGAGAGGAGCCAGGCGGTCGTATAATTTCAACAGTAGTAGTAGCTATCGTTCTCCATAACTTAGTTCCCAATGTAATGACCATACAAACAAACTCATCATTGGCTGCTGATGTAAAAATGACAACAACCTTATATTCTTGTGTGGATGTATCAAAGCCAAAACCATGACATAAGTAAACGTATCCCCCAGAAGGATATAAATAAGTGAGTGGAAGTGTTTCGAACCTGGTTGGGTTAACAACAAGTATTACGCCCATAGCACAGTCAGGTGCATCTGTTACTGGTGTAAGACAAGCTAAACCATTACAATAACCTACTAGTTCTACTAGTCCATCCGAGGATGGGAGATTCAATGGGCATGACAAATCCCAAAGTGGAGTCCAGAAACATCGCAATTGATAGCCTAAATATCATCTAGTTTTGGTAATTATCTAATAGAATCTTTCTTATATATATAAAAAAAAAAAAAAAAAAAAAAAAAAAAAAAACGAACTGCCAGTTTTGCACCCAATGTGGGCATGGTAAAGCAGTAGTGCTACGTTGACCGTGGGCTCGCCACAACGGGTTGTCCCGTGTGAGACAACCTGGCGGGACCCTGGTATGACCTGACTAAGTGGCGAGGCCCAGGCAAGGTCGAGTATTTACCGAGCGGTGGAGTTTCGATTAATCGTTTGCGACTATGCCGGTCAGTGTAAGCGCTAGCGGTATGCACTTGACCGCTCGGTATAGACTACGACGCTCAGCATATCTCTGATCCAATTTAAAAATTACATCCCCTATAAATACTCGATTCCAATTTCATTTCAACTCACACCTTCTTCGTATTTTCTTAGATCTTCAAATTTTTCAAAATATGAACATGGCTTAGTTCGTAGAAGACCAACATGCTGTCGAAAATCAAAGAGTTGTATACCGAGCCAATGTGCAAAATGAAATAAAAAAGAGCACATGGTTGAAATTTTAGTATCCCAGAAGATGAATGTACTTGTAGGAATTATGTCTTGTTTACTAGTCATCCCATCATTGGTGGCGCAATCCAAGCCATACCGTTTTGGAAGCGCGTTTTTTGAAATTTGAAGAACAAACAATGAACCTAAACAATCGTGATGCGATGGTGTTGAGTGCTCGGTTTTCCATAATTTCTAAGAATGCTAAAAAGTATATTGCTTTGATACGGCAAGGCGCTCCAAACATGAGGAGTGGTGGAACCCTAATGGACCTTGAACAAAGGTGTCGTGCCGAGTGGCTCCACAACAACGAAAAAGAGATCCGATATGAAAGTTGTTATGAGACCTTAAGAATTTTGCTCAATTTTAATCCAGTTTATATGTTTTAATTTCTTAATTGTTAACTTAAGCATGAATGTAAAGTAGATTTTAATTTATCAAACAAGAGTGCAATTACATTATAACTAATCATCCAACAAAAGGGCAATTACATTAAAAGGAATTACAACTATCAAATTAACGATTTCCCTGACCTCCAAAGATATATTCTCCTAAGCCTGTTTGGTCATGTAAAGTATCAGAGTATTCACCAGTTTGAGTTTGAGATGGTGGTTGAGTAGCATCAGGCGATTCTGTAAACCTTGAAATGGTAGGCGTTTCGGTTGAATCGGATGGGCGGTTGGATAACTTACCCGAGCAGTTGATTGAAGTGTCTGAAATCCTGATGTGGTTGTGAAAAAGCGGGGGTACAACAACCACACCCATTATTTCAGTTAGGCAATCTGTATGGACAAAATTCAATATAATTCCAAGAGAGTCAACTAGACAGTCAGACTCAATCAATGGAAATATATTCAAGAGTTGTATCTCTGTTTCACAATGTAATCAGCAAATCAAACAGATAGAAATCCGCGAGCCTGATTATCATGTGAAACAACTTGAATGGTACCAAAGATTAATGTTCAGGTGTCAATCAATTTATATCAACAACCAAAGGTTGGATTATCTAATTGATTGAACTACACACAACCTGTGATACTTCAATTATATAGAAAATATAATGTGGAAAAGAAATAACACAGACACCAGAAATTTTGTTAACGAAGAAACCACAAAAGCAGAAAAACCCCTGGACCTAGTCCAGATTTGAACACCACACTGTATTAAACCGCTACAGACTCTAGCCGACTACAACTTAACTTCGAACTGAAATATAGTTGAGCCCTAACCAATCTCACATTGATTAAGGTACACTCGCGTTCCTTACGCCTCTGAATCCCAGCAGGACTCTACGCACTTGATTCCCTTAGCTGATCTCACCCACGACTAAGAGTTTCTACCCAAAGTCGAGGACTTGATAAAAAAATTTGTATCACACAGAAAAGTCTATTGAATAGATAAATATGTCTCCCACAGAAATACCTATGAGTTTTGTTCCATCTTTTAATAAATCAAGGTGAACAGGAACCAATTGATACACCAGGCTTATATTCCCGGAGAACGGCCTAGTAATATCAAACACCTCACCATAATCTTAATCGTATGGTAGCGAAACAAGATATTGCGGAATCACAAATGATGAGACGAAGATGTTGATGACTACTTTTTATCTTGCATATCGGAGATTAAATATTGAGCAAATCTTAAAGAAGATAGTACTCAATACGATAGAATACAACAAGACCAGAACACGCAACTACAGAGAAATAGTTGGGTCTGGCTTCACAATCCCAATGAAGTCTTTGAGTTTTTAACCTATAATGGTTTTAGGAAAAACCTAGGTTAACGGAGAATCGACTCTAGTCGCAACTAGTATCACACAGGAGGTGTGGGGATTAGGTTTCCCAGTTGCTAGAGTTGTCCTTTATATAGTGTTCAAATCATGGTTTGTAATCAATGTTACCTTGGTAACAAAGCATTCAATATTCACCGTTAGATGAAAACCTGATTAGACTCAAGCTAATATCTTTTAACCGTTAGATCGAACTTAGCTTGTTACAAACAAATGAAAAGTGACTTCATTTAGATATGGGTAACGGTACCTAAACATGTACACCTTGTTGGCTCAACAATAGTTAACCGAAGTTAGCCATATGAACACTTTCATATCAACCTTGTTCATCTCAATCACAACTAGTTCAAATGACTCAAATGAAACTAATTCTAGAGTTGTTCAATTTTTTATATTCTCGTAGAAGTATACAAGACACAATTGAAGCAAAATCGATTTTGATTCACTTGAATAAATTCATGAACATTATAGCCACGGTTTGCAAAAGATTACGTTCCTTAATTTATAAATGTATTAGTTTGAACAAGCCGATTTTGGAACATAACCCACTCAAGTATGCAAATATACGCATACCTAAGAAGCCAAACTTGGTCTAGGTTCGCCAGTATGTGAACGGGTACACATACTGTCGTACACCACCAAACTCATTTGAATTCCCGGACTTGAACTTTACGCCGGTACGCATACATGTATGCATACTAAGTTCCCGGACTTTCAACTAACAAACCAGTACACATACGGGTATGCATACTATGGTTCCTGGACTTGGAATAACTTGCAACAGTTAGCATCCAAGTACGTATACTGTGCTATATCCAATTATGGTTAATTATTCTAAACTCTCATTTCAATCATTCAAATATTCTTGGAATACGGGAATAACTGTCTCACACAAACTATTAGCTTCAAAGCAATTTTCAAGTGATCGAATTATGAATACGAAACATTCCGAGTCTACATCAAATGACTGTATCACACAAATCATGTAAGATGTTACCAGGCGATTTTCACATGATCCTCTTTTGACTTTTGTCAAAAATATAAGATGAACTTGGTTAAAGCGAAATCTTACCAACATATATTTCGAGAAATATGTAAGCGAGTTAAACTCAACTCTAAATATCAAATGTGTAAACTCTCGAAGTCTATATAGTTAAACGACTTTTGTATCAAATAGGAGATAGAGTAGATAGACTTTTGAGTGATAGATGAGTTCAAGTCTCCACATACCTTTTGTTGATGAAGTTCCACAAGCTCCCCTTAGTAGCTATTCGTCTTCAATCGATGAACGTCGTGAAGTCCAAAGCTCAACTACACTTTCTATCCTAATCCGAGACTTAGCTATAAGTAAACTAGAAATCAAGACTAGTTTTGGCAACTAAACTTGACAAACAAGCTTGAGATTGCAACGCTTGCGAGTTCAACTGAGCAGTGCTCTAACAATCTCCCCCTTTGTCAATGTTAGTGACAAAACTATCAATACATATGGATTACAAAACAAATAAACTTTGTAGCTTCTCATCCAAATGCTTGATTTCCTTGGTTCTTCAACATTACTCGAAATCTTCGTCACTTCCAAGTACTCCAGTGATTCTGAACGTGTTCAACTCACCATCATAGTTGTCGATGATCCATAGCCATAACAATGAGAAAACAATAGCTCTCAATCATTGTTATACAATGTCATAATATTATTGCACAACATCAAAGTCCAATTGCATCACAACTTTGAAAACAATACTATGGTAATATGTATCACTCCCCCTTAGTCAATACTTCATCTTACAATGAAAAACACTCCCCTTACATAATGATCCGTAAACCATATGTATTTGTAGTGTGAACTACACATTAATTCTCCCCCTTTTTGTCAATATAAATTGGAAAAGGTACGAGAACTAGTGGGATCATAATGAAATTCTCATAGAAATACTTCATGACTAGAAGAGAACATATCAACTTTGTTTCGATGATTTCACTAGTCGAAACTTAGTGTATTCATCAAGGAGTTTATAAAGATACAAGATAATTCCTATAATATTCCACAACTGCACTCTCCACAAAGATTTGGCAATTAAGCACAAGTTTAATTAAGAACTCCCCCCCATAAAATGTCATTCCCGAAAGAACAACAAGAGCGACCTTACTTTTTCAAGACATTAACAAATTACATGAAACATGAATTTGTATCCAGAAAACTCAATTAAATTAACCACAAGAGAACCCATGATTAATTTAATCGGAAATGCTCAACATAAGAGAACTTATGGGCCCACACATTAATTTCACAAAGAGGTGAATCAGGGAAAGATCAATATCATGGAATATACAAAGGTTCATTCTATTTTCATCAATATTTGCATAATGATACCATAGACTTAATCTTTGTTATCTCAAGTCCATTCTATTTTCCATCAATATTTGCATGAAGACATATAATAGACTTAACTTTTGACATATATGGGACAAACATAGTTCACGGACGTAAACACACATATCCCATAACAATGTTTGCAATATATAAAACCAATAAAGATTAATACTGCAAAATCATATTCCAAATAAACTTTAGAATTTAAATAAATAAATCTAAAAACATTGCAAGATGAAAATCGTTGGAAATAGCTATGTGTACTCACAATAATTGTTATTCCAAACCCTAATTATCCTTCTTAAAACACAAGAATAAATTCTCATAAGAAGTTTCCTAGACATCATAGAGCTTTCTCAGAGCATCTACTGAGAATTCCTTCTCATTATTGAAAAACCTATTGATTATGGGATCGTTCAATTCCTCCAAATATTTCGAAATATCAGTTAACTCACTAAGTTCTCTCTTTAGTCCACACAAGGTGTTATTTGTTAGAGACAACATATGTTCATAGTGAGCTATCTTTTCTAAAGAGAAAATGATTTGAGATTTTAAATCATTTCTTTTTTTTGATGAAATCCTTCACCATACCTCTAAAGTTATTATCAAAATGACAAACAAACAAGAGGCAGTTAGAGGAAGAACCTTCTTCATCATTTGTAGATCTCTCATTCTTCATCCCTGAGGATTTGATTCCTTCACAAAGATACACATTAACTGCTTCAACTGCATCCCTTTTGTGGTACCTCTAGTTATAGGAGCCATGAAACTGTATCTTTCAAAGATAAAAGGAGTGAAGGGCATTTCGATCACAAATGAATATAAATAGACTATTGGACAACCAAACCCTAGAAGAACATTGAAAAAGTATTTTACGGTTCATGATCCATTATCTATTTTAACTAAGAAGATATTTTCTTAACATAAAAAATAAGAAATTAACAATTATACAAAACTTGAGCAACCTTGATGCAATCCTCATTTTCTCAAGTTAAAGATGAGGATGCGTACATCACTAGCATTAGACAGTGACGGAGTGAGTTGAATGCTCACATCTTCTATCACATAGTGACTTATCAAGGTTTGTTGCATAAACAGGCTTTTTACCTCTTCTGAATCTAGATCTCTTAGATTTCTTCTTGTCTTCGTGGAGTACCTGTTGATTACCCAAGGTCAAATTCATTATTTGCATGTCATTTTGAAGTTTGACAATCCTTTTGTTGTTCCTCTTGAATTTCCAACACTTATTTTGGACATGAGTTGCATTCCTACAAAATGAACAAAACAAAGAAAGTTTATTGTCTTTCTTATTTGCCTCCTGTTTATCATAACATTCATCATCAATTATTCCAAAACCGGCTGGAACAAAGGAGTTGTTTGTGCTCACATTTTTGCTTTTTAACCCTAAGCCATTTGTGTTTCCAAATAACTTCTGACCGAATAACATTGTTGAGATCTTGTCAGAACTTCCAAACAACCTTTGCAGGTCACACTTAAGAGTATTAATCTCGTTTTCTTTTAGCGATAGGGTTCTGGTGAATTCATCATTAAGACAATCTATCTCAAGATTTTTCACCTAAAGTGATGATTCAAGTTTCTCCAACGAAGCCTTAAGTTGAAGATTTTCTTGGTCAATTTGTTCACCTTTATCCAAGAATTCAAAAAACTCTGTGTCAACCACATATTCTAAATCAGAATCTGAGTAGTTAGAATTTTATGCTGCGAGAGATGAAAATTCTCTTGAAAGATGCAAGATTTTGACAAACGGAAATAAATTCTCTTGTATTGAATCATCTGAAGCATTGAGCAGAGAAAGACATGTCTCACATCTTTTGCTTATTTTTAAAAAATCCTTGATCTTTTGTGTAATTAGTGATTTATCAAAATCAACATGATTAGAACAACATTCATCAGCCCAAGACAAGTTAGAAGACTCGCATGTGTTGGTCACAACATTGAATGCAGATGTTCTGACTATGTTCTGATCAAGATCAAAAATTTGTAACTTTCCAACAAGAGTATTTCTGGAAAGTGTGTCGAGGTTATTTCCTTCAACGATGGCATGTTTCTTAGAATCGTATTTGGCTGGAAACGATCTGAGAATTTTCATCACAATGTTCAGGAATAGTCTTACCCAATGCAAAAGATGCATTAACAATATCAGACACTTTGTGATTAAAGTCATTAAATGAATATTCATCAGCCATACTAAGATTTTCCCAATCATAATTTAGGTTTTGAAGCCTAGATTCCTTTTCAGAGGTATTCCCTTCGAATACAGTTTCTATGATATCCCACGTATTTTTAGACCGAGTGCACATAGTCACATGGTGCTGAAGATCGGGGTAATGGCATGAATGATAACATATAAACCGTCATAATTTTGCTTTGCAAAGAAGAATCTCGTTAGGTTCATATCTACCAATATCCTTTGCAATAGAGACACCGTCTACTGTAACCATTGGAGGATCGTATCCATCAACAACATAAACCCATGATTGAAAATCACGAGCTTGAAGAAATGCACGCATAACAATTTTCCACCATAAGTAATATGAGCCATCGAAGACTGGTGGTACGTTTACAGAGATAACACTTTTGTCCATAAAGTCGGATCTCTACAAACACATTGGAGGATCGTATCCATCAACAACATAAACCCATGTTTGAAAATCACGCGCTTGAAGAAAGGCACGCATAATAATTTTCCACCATAAGTAATATGAGCCATCGAAGACTGGTGGTTAGTTTACAGAGATAAACTTCTGTCCATAGAGTCAGATCGCTACAAACACAAACTTATGAGGTCTTAAATGTGTTTGCCTGCTCTGATACCAATTGAAAAAGCGGGGGTATAACAACCACACCCAATATTTCGCTTTGCAATCTGTATGGACAACTCCAATATAATTCCAAGAGAATCAACTAGACAGTCAGACTCAATCAATGAAAATATATCCAACAGTTATATTTATATTTCTCAATTCAATCTGCAATCAAACAAATAGGAATTTGTGAGCCCGATTGAATATAAGAAATAACTTGGACGGTATCAAAAACCAATATCCAAGTGTTAATCAATTTAATCAACAACCAAAGGTTGGATTCCCAATTGGTTGAACTTACACACAACTTGTGATATTTCTATTATGTAACAAAATATAATGCGGAAAAGAAATAACACATACACCAGAAATTTTGTTAACGAATAAACAAAAAATGCAGAAAAACCCTATGACCTAGTCCATATTTGAACAAAGACACCGTATTAAGCCGCTACGAGACACTAGCATATTCTAAGTTAACTTTGACCGTAGTTGAGCCCTAACCAATCTCACACTAATTAAGGTCTGATTCCTTACGCCTCTGAATCCCAAAGGGACTCTACGCACTTGATTTCCTTAATCGAGCTCACCCACAACTAAGAGTTGCTACGACCCAAAGTTGAAGACTTCATAAAAAAATTGTATTACACGAAAAGACTATTGAATAGATAAATTTGTCTCCCACATAAATACCTATGAGTATTGTTCCTTCTTTTGATAAATCAAGGTGAACATGAACCAATTGATACACCGGTCTTATGTTCCCGAAGAACAACCTAGTAATATCAATCACATCGCAATAATCTTAATCGTATGGTAGCGAAACAAGATATTTTGGAATCAAAAATGACGAGACGAAGATGTTTGTGACTACATTTTATCTTGCTTATCGGAGATTAAATTTCGAGCAAATCTTAGAGAAGATGGTACTCAATACGACAGAATACAACAAGATCAAAATACGCAACTACAAAGAAAATAGTTGGGTCTGGCTTCACAATACCAATGAAGTCTTTAAGTCATTAACCTATAATGGTTTAAGGAAAAACCTAGGTCAAAGGAGAATCGACTCTAGTCGCAATTAGTATCACATAGGAGGAGTGGGGATTAGGTTTCCCGGTTGCTAGAGTTGTCTTTCATATAGTCTTCAAATCAGGGTTTGCAATCAATGTTACCTTGGTAACAAAGCATTCAATATTCACCGTTAGATGAAAACCTGATTAGAGTGAAGCTAATATCTTTCAACCATAGATCGAACTTAGCTAGTTACACAAAATGAAAAGTGACTTCATTTAGATATGGGTAACCGTACCTAAACGTGTACACCTTGTTGGCTCAACAATAGTTAACCGGTTAGCCATATGAACACTTTCATATCAACCTTGTTCATCTCAATCACAACTAGTTCAAATGACTCAAATGAAACTAGTTATAGAGTTTTTCAATTGTTTATATTCTCATAGAAGTATAGAAGACACAATTGAAGCAAAATCGATTTTGATTCACTCGAATCAATTCATGAACATTATAGCCACGGTTTTCAAAAGATTGCATTCCTTAATTTATAAATGTATTAGTTCATGAACAAACCGATTTTAGAACATAACCCACTCAAGTATGCAAACGCGTACACATATCTAAGTAGCCAACTTGTCCGGGTTCGTCAATATGCGAACGGATTACGTATACTATCGTGGACCACCAAACTCGGGTGAATTCCTGACTTGAACTTTATGCCGGTATGCATACGAGTATGCATACTAAGTTCTCGTACTTTCAACAAACAAACCAAGACGCATGCGGGCATGCATACTATGGTCCCGGACTTGGAATAACTTGCAACAGCTTAGCATACAAGTACGCATACCGTGATATATCCAAACATGGTTAATTGTTCTAAACTCTCATTTCAATCATTGAAACATTCTTGGAAGACGGAATGGTCAGTATCACACAAACTATTAGCTTCAAAGCAATTTCAAGTGAACGAATGATTAATACGAAACATTCCGGTCTACATTAAATGACCTGCTCACACAAATCATGTAAGATGTTTCCATGCGATTTTCACATGATCATCTTTTGACTTTCACAAGAATATAAAATGAACTTGGTTAAAGAGAAAGCTTACCAACACATATTTCAAGAAATATGTAAGCGAGTTAAACGCAGCTCGAAATATCAAATGTGTACAATCGAAGTCTATATAGCTAAATGACTTTTGTATCAAATAAGAGATAGAGTAGATGGACTTTTGAGTGATAGATGAGTTCAAGTCTCCACATACCTTTTGTTGATGAAGTTCCACGAGCTCCCCTTAGTAGTTCTTCGTCTTCAATCGATGAACGCCATGAAGTCTTAAGCTCAACTACACTTTCTATCCTAATACGATACTTAGCTATTAGTAAACTAGAAATCAAGACTTATAGTTTTGGCAAATAAACTTGACAAACAAGCTTATGATAGCGACGCTTGTGAGTTCGACCGAGTAGTGCTCTAACGGGTCGGGTATAAATTGCAGATTGCCTAAATACCCAAGGTTCAACACACCACCAAGAGTGTGTACCTGACCTTGGGGAATCTGCATGAAACTAATAGGAGTCTGGACCCGGCTACCATCATCTCCATGTATCCTCCTACTTTTATCTGAGTCTCTTCAACTTAATATGGATTGGAAGACGCCTTCCACTTCTACGACTTCTTTGAGTGCTACCACTAGGATATGCACACATACCATCAAGACCGAAACCCGTTTGAGAACTTGTTCCTATATCGGCACGACGTGAACTTTTGCCACCATGACTTACACTCATACCATCATAACTTGAACTCCGCCAAAGTATCATGCATTACATAAGTGAAATTTTCCTTCTAGATCTACATCTCTCTCAAGTGAAAAGTCTGGAATCCATCGATAAGATGCATTAAAGTATTCAATTAATTCTGATATAATATTCTGGTGATGCCACCACCCCGTAATATGGATACCTCTGATCCAGACCTTCGAAAACAAGTGGAACAAAGAATAATATCTCTAGCTTGAGGTAAAATATTGACTTCCCAGGATATTTGAGGCATATACGGCGAACCCATTTGACTACTGGGATGGAAGATCAATAAGTGGCATGTAATTACTGGAAAATCCACTCTCCCCAATTTTTGTGGTTGCACAATAATATTTAGCTTTCACACCTTCTAGAACCAACTATAATAATCAAAGTCTGGGATATGGATCAAATCTTCAGCTTCTTCCCAGGGTTGTCCATTATTTATCAACGTTATTCAATCATCGTATGAAATTCTCGAAGTTGGAAACGGGTTTATTGATTTTACCTTTTGCCTTGTATCTGAAAAATATGTCTTTCTCCGTAGTACCAAATACCATGACCAGTAACAAGACCGCAAAACATAACTCACTTAAGGCTTAATTGTAGCATGATTTGTGTTGTTTCTTGATGGTACTTGTCAATAGAAATGTACGACATTTTTCATGTTTATACTTGTTCTCGAAAGTTTTGGCATCTTCGAGAATTCCATCAACATTGACCAATATAATTATCGGCTTATACTCGTACATGTATGTGAAAATTATACGGTTATCGTGAAGATATGATAGAGCATTGCTTGGTCAAGCTCAAAAGTGTTACTATATCAATCTTGTTGTCAAATTTAGTTGATTAAAACTATATCTTGATTTCTTAAGGTATTTGCTTGGGGTGTTGTACATGCCATTTTTATCTTCCTATACATATATAGGATATGTAGGTTCTACGAGGAGTCATTTGTGTTGGATTTGTTTTCTTTATTATAAATTTTAACTAAAACAAATCCATTGGATTATCCGTATCCAATCCGTGTATCCATTGGATGTGGATTGGATGCGGATGCCAAATTTAAAATCCGTAATGTATTGGATTGGATGCGGATGGGGTGAAAACCGGTCCATACCGGCCCATGCTCACCCCTAGCTATCTCGTATTTGGAAAGAAATGAAGTTAGGAAAGCCGGAGAACTAAGGCCGATTCAATGGGCATGACAAATCCCAAAGTGGAGTCCATAAAATGGATTACCAGAAACATCGCAATTGATAGCCTAAATATCATCTAGTTTTGATAATTATCTAATAGAATCTTTCTTATATATATATATATATATATATATATATATATATATATAAAAAGAATCTGCGCGCTTTTGCACCCAATGTGGGCATGGTAAAGTGGTAAGACTGGACCGAGTGGCGAGGCCCAGGCAAGGTCGAGTATTTACCGAGCGGTGGAGTTTCGATTAATCGTTTGCAACTATGCTGGTCAGTGTAGTTTAGAACGCTAGCGGTATGCACTCGACCGCTCGGTGCAGACTACGACGCTCAACATATCTCTGATCCAATTTAAAAATTACATCCCCTTTTAATACTCGATTCCAATTTCATTTCAACTCACACCTTATTCGTATTTTCTTAGATCTTCAAATTTTTCAAAATATGAACATGGCTTAGTTCGTAGAAGACCAACATGTTGTCGAAAATCAAAGAGTTGTATACCGAGCCAATGTGCAAAATGAAATAAAAAAGAGCACATGGTTAAAATTTTAGTATCCTTAAGATGAATGTACTTGTAGGAATTATGTCTTATTTACTAGCCATCCCAGTCATTGGTGGCGCAATCCAAGCCATGCCGTTTTGGAAGCGCGTTTTTTTGAAATTTGAAGAACAAACAATGAACCTAAACAATCGTGATGCGATGGTGTTGAGTGCTCGGTTCTCCATAATTTCTAAGAATGCTAAAAAGTATATTGCTTTGATACGGCAAGGCGCTCCAAACATGAGGAGTGGTGGAACCCCGATGGACCTTGAACAAAGGTGTCGTGTCGAGTGGCTCCACAACAACGAAAAAGAGATCCGATATGAAAGTTGTTATGAGACCTTAAGAATTTTTCTCAATTTTAATCCAGTTTATATGTTTTAGTTTCTTAATTGTTAACTTAAGAATGAATGTAAAGTAGATTTTCATTTATCAAACAAGAGTGCAATTACATTATAACCGATCATCCAACAAAAGGGCATTTACATTAAAAGGAATTACAACTATCAAATTAACGATTTCCCCGACTTCCAAAGATATATTCTCCTAAGCCTGTTTGGTCATGTAACATATCGAGTATTCACCAGTTTGAGTTTGAGATGGTGGTTGAGTAGCATTAGGCGATTCTCCCGCAAACCTTGAAATGGTAGGCGTTTCTGGTTGAATTGGATGGGCGGTTGGATAACTTACCGAGCAGTTGATTGAAGTGGTGAAATCCCGATGTGGTTGTGAAAAAGCGGGGTACAACAACCACACCCAATATTTCGCTTAGACAATCTGTATGGACAAACTTCAATATAATTCCAAGAGAGTCAACCAGATGGAGACTCAATCAATGGAAATATATCCAAGAGTTGTATCTCTGTTTCACAATGTAATCGACAAATCAAATGTGGAGAAATCCACGAGCCCGATTATCATGTGAAACAACTTGAATGGTACCAAAGATCAATGTTCAAGTGTCAATCAATTTATATCAACAACCAAAGGTTGGATTATCTAATTGATTGAACTACACACAACCTGTGATACTTCAATTATATAGGAAATATAATGGGGAAAAGAAATAACACAGACACCAGAAATTTTGTTAACGAGGAAACCACAAAAGCAGAAAAACCCCGGGACCTAGTCCAGATTTGAACACCACACTTGTATTAAGCCGCTACAGGACTCTAGCCTACTACAAGTTAACTTCGGACTGAAAATGTAGTTGAGCCCTAACCAATCTCACACTGATTAAGGTACACTCGCATTCCTTACGCCTCCGAATCCCAAAGGACTCTACGCACTTGATTCCCTTAGCCGATCTCACCCACAACTAAGAGTTTCTACCCAAAGTCGAGGACTTGATAAAAAAATCTGCATCACACGAAAAGTCTATTGAATAGATAAATATGTCTCCCACAGAAATACCTATGAGTTTTGTTCCATCTTTTGATAGATCAAGGTGAACAGAACCAATTGTTACACCAGGCTTATATTCTAGTAATATCAATCACCTCACCATAATCTTAATCGTATGGTAGCGAAACAAGATATTGTGGAATCACAAATGATGAGACGAAGATGATGATGACTACTTTTTATCTTGCTCATTTGAGATTAAATCTTGAGCATATCTTAAAGAAGATAGTACTCAATACGATAGAATACAACAAGATCGTAACACGCAACTACGGAAAATAGTTGGGTCCGGCTTCACAATCCCAATGAAGTCTTTGATTCGTTAACCTATAATGGTTTTAGGAAAAACCTAAGTTAAAGGAGAATCGACTCTAGTCGCAACTAGTATCACACAGAGGTGTGGGGATTAGGTTTCGCAGTTGCTAGAGTTGTCCTTTATATAGTCTTCAAATCGGGGTTTGTAATCAATGTTACCTTGGTAACAAAGCATTCAATATTCACCGTTAGATGAAAACCCGATTATACTCAAGCTAATATTTTGCAACCGTTAGATCGAACTTAGCTTGTTACACACAAATGAAAAGTGACTTCATTTAGATATGGGTAACCATTTTAAACGTGTATACCTTGTTGGCTCAACAATAGTTAACCGAAGTTAGCCATATGAAAACTTTCATATCAACCTTGTTCATCTCAATCACAACTAGTTCAAATGACTCAAATGAAACTAGTTCTAGAGTTGTTCAATTGTATATATTCTCATAGAAGTATACAAGACATAACTCAAGCAAAATCGATTTTGATTCACTCGAATAAATTCATAAACATTATAGCCACGGTTTGCAAAAGATTATGTTCCTTAATTTATAAATGTATTAGTTTGAACAAGCCGATTTTGGAACATAACCCACTCAAGTATGCAAACATGTACGCATACCTAAGTAGCCAAACTTGGTCTAGGTTCGCCAGTATGTGAACGGGTACACATACTGTCGTACACCACCAAACTCATTTGAATTCCCGGACTTGAACTTTACGCCGGTACGCATACATGTATGCATACTAAGTTTCCGGACTTTCAACTAACAAACCAGTACGCACACGGGTATGCATACTATGGTTCCTGGACTTGGAATATCTTGCAACAGTTAGCATCCAAGTACGTATATCATGCTATATCCAATTATGGTTAATTATTCTAAACTCTCATTTCAATCATTCAAACATTCTTGGAAGACGGGAATAACTGTCTCACACAAACTATTAGCTTCAAAGCAATTTTCAAGTGTTCGAATTATCAATACAAAACATTCCGAGTCTACATCAAATGACTGTATCACACAAATCATGTAAGATGTTACCAGGCGATTTTCACATGATCCTCTTTTGACTTTGGTCAAGAATATAAGATGAACTTGGTTAAAGCAAAATCTTACCAACATATATTTCGAGAAATATGTAAGCGAGTTAAAATCAACTCGAAATATCAAATGTGTATACTCGAAGTCTATATAGCTAAATGACTTTTGTATCAAATAGGAGATAGAGTCGATATATTTTTGAGTGATAGATGAGTTCAAGTCTCCACATACCTTTTGTTGATGAAGTTCCACAAGCTCCCCTTAGTAGCTATTCGTCTTGAATCGATTAACGCCGTGAAGTCCAAAGCTCAACTACACTTTCTATCCTAATCCGAGACTTAGCTATAAGTAGACTAGAAATCAAGACTAGTTTTGGCAACTATACTTGACAAACAAGCTTGAGATTTCAACGCTTGCGAGTTCAACTCGAGCAAAGGTTTAAAAATCTCCCCTTTGTTAATGTTAGTGACAAAACTATCAATACATATGGATTACAAAACAAATAAACTTTGTAGCTTCTCATCCAAATGCTTGATTTCCTTGGTTCTTCAACATTACTCGAAATCTTCGTCACTTCCAAGTACTCCAAAGATTCTAACGTGTTCAACTCACCATCATAGTTGTCGATGATCCATAGCCATAACAATGAGAAAACAATAGCTCTCAATCATTGTTATACAATGTCATAGTATTATTGCACTCCCCCTTTGAAAAAAATACTATGGTGATATGTATCACTCCCCCTTAGTCAATACTTCATCTTACAATGAAAAACACTCCCCCTTACATAATGATCCGTAAACCATATGTATTTGTAGTGTGAACTACACATTAATTCTCCCCCTTTTTGTCAATATAAATTGGCAAAGGTACGAGAACTAGTGGGATCATAATGAAATTCTCATAGAAATACTTCATGACTAGAAGAGAACATATCAACTTTGTTTCTATGATTTCACTAGTTGAAACTTAGTGTATTCATCAAGGATTTTATAAAGATACAAGATAATTCCTATAATATTCCACAACTGCACTCCCCACAAAGATTTGGCAATTAAGCACAAGTTTAATTAAGAACTCTCCCCCATAAAATGTCATTCCCGATAGAACAACAAGAGCGACCTTAATTTTGCAAGACATTAACAAATTACATGAAACATGAATTTGTATCCAGAAAACTCAATTAAATTAACCACAAGAGAACCCAAGATTAATTTAATCGGAAATGCTCAACATAAGAGAACTTATGGTCCCACGCATTAATTTCACAAAGAGGTGAATCAGGGAAAGATCAATCATGGAATATGCAAAGGTTCATTCTATTTTCATCAATATTTGCATAATGATACCATAGATTTAATCTTTGTTATCTCAAGGTCCATTCTATTTTCTATCAATATTTGCATGAAGACATATAATAGACTTAACTTTTGACATATATGGGACAATCATAGTTCACGGACGTAAACACACATATCCCATAACAATGTTTGCAATATATAAAACCAATAAAGATTAATACTGCAAAATCATCTTCCAAATAAACTTTAGAATTTAAATAAATAAATCTAAAAACATTGCAAGATGAAAAAATCGTTGGCAATAGCTATGTGTACTCACAATAATTGCTATTCCAAACCCTAATTATCCTTCTTAAAACACAAGAATAAATTCTCATAAGAAGTTTCCTAGACATCATAGAGCTTTCTCGGAGCATCTACCGAGAATTCCTTCTCATTATTGAAAAACCTATTGATTATGGGATCGTTCAATTCCTCCAAATATTTCGAAATATCGCTTAACTCACTAAGTTCTCTCTTTAGTCCACACAATGTGTTATTTGTTAGAGACAACATATGTTCATACTGAGCTATCTTTTCTAAAGAGAAAATGATTTGAGATTTTAAATCATTTCTTTTTTTGATGAAATCCTTCACCATACCTCTAAAGTTATTATCAAAATAAATGACAAACAAACAAGAGGCAGTTAGAGGAAGAACCTTCTTCATCATTTGTAGATCTCTCATTCTTCATCCCCGAGGATTTGATTCCTTCACAAAGATACACATTAACTGCTTCAATTGCGTCCCTTTTTGTGGTACCTCTAGTTATATGAGCCATGAAACTGTATCTTTCAAGGATAAAAGGAGTGAAGGGCATTTTGATCACAAATGAATATAAATAGACTATTGGACAACCAAACCCTAAAAGAACTTTGAAAAGTCTTTTACGATTCATGATCCATTATCTATTTTAACTAAGAAGACAAGTAGAGTGCACGTGCGTTGCACGTCGGTCAACCTCAACTTTTTTTTTTTCATACATGAAATAAATAATGGAGGTCCTCTCGCTAGACTCACCGACATTTTTACCAGTAATATTTTGAGAGGAACCCAATGCGATCTTTTCCGAAATGCCCTTTTTCTAACATCATATTGTTTATGTTTTCGCAAATAAAAATGGGTTTATCCATTCTCTTTCAAATTTTTCAGATTATAAATGACGAAAGAAATGATAAAGAGGAGGTTTATCATTTTCCAAAAAATAGAAAACAACCGTTTATCACCCAATCCCTTTGATTGCTCAAAACATACCTCTCTAAGGAATTGGTACATGTGCGGGTAAATGCAACCAAATATTCGAGGTATAAATAAATTAGCATTACTAGAATAAATAATGATTGGCTTGTATATTGCATGTCCATAAGGAAAAGTACTCTCACTAAACACAAGAAAAATTTAAAAACAAAAAACAAGCTAAACAAATTCAATTAACAACCGCGTGTTTGGAGTGGCTTGTAAGGACCACAACAAATTAATCAAGATATTTCCTACTAATTAAATAAATAATATAGCAGTAGTAAGGATCGTTCCCACAAAGAGCTGTGTAGTTGATATGTTATTTAGTTCAGCAAAATAATAAAAGACAAGGGGGATTGTTTGATTAAAGTAAAATAGAAAGAATAATGAATAAAAGAAAGAGATGATCAATGAATCCTTCGCCGTTACCAAGTGATAAATGGATTAGTATACTTATCTATCTTCGTTAGAACCATTCATCACCAACCGTAGGAAAGCAGCTAGCTCAGGTGCTATCCTCAAAAATCCTTTTACCACGGATACTAAGCTCTCCAATATCGATTCTATCCAACCGAACCACCAAGTAGTAGCTCACTCGAGGTGTAATCCGATCGAACGCTTAGGCTTTGTGAATTAGGTTGATCCCGATAGTTAAACTCTTAGCTCAAGGTCCACTTGCTTGGTGTTGTATATTCACCCGCAATCGCTCCCACAAAATCCCTCCGCAAGGTCTTGCAGTTTCTACTTGTGTATGAATTATTCGACGATTACTTATCTCCTAACCCAATACTAGCAATAGAACAATTAGTAAATCAATCTAGCGTGCACTCCAAATCAATCCAATAATTACTCATAAAGATCAAATAGTGAAAACAAACGATGATGTGATTAAAACTCCGAACAAACTTGTATAATAATAGAGCTTCACGCTAGAACATTGAATTCATCCTCAATCAACAAAGGTTTAGCAACTCATGATTACAAAAAGAATGGGTTCCCCTAAAGGGGTAAACCTAGGTTTTTAATGAAGAAGAAAAAATATAATATGAGATGTGTCTTCTTAATGTATTGGGGCTCTCCTTATATAATACCCACGAATTATATGGTTTAGAATCCTTCCGGGACCGCGTTTTCCTTGATTTAGAAGCCCAAATTCGCACCTTTTATGTCTGATACGGTTGGGTTTCCCAACCGAATGTTCCCCTGACTTTACGTGCGGTTGGGTTTTCCCAACCGTAGGTGCTTCGAAATCTACTCCTTTGTTTTCCTTCACCATTTTGGCCATAACTTCTTCATCCGACGTCCGATTAAGCTCATTATTTTTGCATTCTTTTTGTATCTTCGTCCTCTACAAGATGGTGTGTTCAAATCCTTCATATCTTCTAATTTGTACCTACGGTTTGGTTGAGAAAGCTTTCCAAACCGTAAGCTTCCCGGTTTGCATACGGCTTGCTTTCCTCGCCGTAACTCGACTCTGAAAATTCTATTGAACCCGGTGCATCTACGGTGGGGTTTCCCAACCTAGGCAGTTCCGAACTCGGTCCTTTCCCCTTTTTGAGCCATTTCAACCCCGATTCCATTGACTTTGGATGATTCACTGAGTAAACACATAAGATAGAAAACAAGAGTAATATACAATAATTCACAAGAATATATAGCAATTACTAGCATGGATTTGACACTAAATGTATGCAAAATATGTGCTTAACAAATTCCCCCACACTTGGCTTTTGCTAGTCCTCGAGCAAACTATCTAAAATACAACAACTCCATGTCGTCGAGGATACGGTTGCACTTAGCATGTGCAACAGGACTTTAAACCCCTAGGTGTCCCTAGTGGACGAGTTATAGTCTCGTGAGGGTTTACCAGAGATATACCCACAAAACCTATTCCAACTTCAAAGCGTTCCGACTTCCCAAGCATCCAAAGAGCTATGAGGACATAGAGTTTCTGCATGCTAGTAATAAGAAGTTAGAAATACCAAAGAACATATTCTCATTCTTAAATGTTGAGTGAGAAAGAACCACACCATAATGAGAGAACGCGTGTTTGAGAGCGATCAATAAGCATTTCGCCTCGACTTCTGCCTCACTTAAAAGGATTTTATGATAATTGCACTCAAAAAGACGGCTTTTTTATGGGTCTCACATGTGTGCAGGTAGGAATGAAGAGAGAATCCTACACACGTTGAATGGTGGGAAGGAAACCTTCCGAATAATTTACTGAGACTCCACAAAATCGTGGAAAACAAAAATATTTTTCTCGATGATCTCTAAGAAAGGAAATCAACCACTATAGCAAGGATGAGAGTACTTACCACCTTCACATATGATTGCAATGATGAAAGCACCACTCTCACACATCCAATAGAAACGTCTTCCTTTGGCTCGTCTTCTTCATCTTCTTGGTCTTCGTCTTGGTCTTCAACCGTGATGATAAACTCTTGAACTTCGTAGAACTCGACAATTTATAACTCATTCTCTTCAATTTCCTTATTGCTTGATACTTCCTTATAGATTTTTCTTCCCCATGGCCTTATTGAACAAATAACAACCTAAATGCAAATCTTTTTGTATTTTCTCTTTTTTTTTTTTTTTTTTTTTTTTTAACAAAAAGATTGCAACTACAAAAATAATAACAAAATCAAAATAACATGGCCATGAAAGAAGTACTTTACCACTTTGATCTTCACAACTTGTATTGTCTTTGTATCATAAACTTCAATAACTCTCATCTTTTGATTTTCTTCGCTCTTGTAATAAGTCTTCATACTTAGATATAGAATTCCACTCCTTATGTGTAAGTCTTCAACATGTATATAAAAATCACTCATTGTATGTTGCTTTACTTGGATATGAAATTTCGCTATTCCTTGTATTGTTGCTTGTAAAACTCAAACGTCTTAAACTTTCCTTGTAAATTTTGATGTCGCTCCACTTGTTGATGATGATGTTGTTTCTATGGATCTATTGTTGGCGAGAGAGAGAATGGTGCTAACTGCAAATCAAACTACAAGAAGGTGGTTTTCATCTATAGACGTCACCCTCATGATTGACAAAATTAGCACTCAAGAGATCAAAAATAGTGCTTCTATTAGTGGGAGGTTGGGTAGCTCACCATTCTACTTGGAATTAACGTCTTGTGACACACACTCAAAAGAAAGCTCTTTAGTCATTTACAAAGAAATTTGATGCAGTGCCTCTGTTGATTTGAAAATAGGTAGTCTCCACTAATGATTGATCAGCAACTCTAATAATGCATTTCTCCACTCCTAATTTGCATCACCAGCATGATTAAATCCATTATTTAACACCCTAACAAGCAAGAAATCCGAATGTAGTTCCCTAACACTTCCAAGTTCGATTATGTCGGTCTCTCTATGTAAACATACCTAGAAGTATGATAGTGACTCTAAAATCTCTACAAGTTGGAGGTCTTATTCAAATATATACAAAAATTTGACTCAAAAAGGTTAAAAACTCTATATGCAAAAGACTCCCCCACACTTAAACTTCACATTGTCCTCAATGTAAGTAAAAAAAAAATTTTGAATTCTGACGTAACAGCTGATAAAACGCAAAACCTGTACAAATTGGTAAGGAATTTTGAAAAACTCCATTTCACAAAGTTGTTCATCTACGTGTTTTCTACAAAGTGTCCAAAGGGCACAGTGTGTCGATAAACGCTCTGACAGTTATGGTCTCTGGAATGAACTACGTGCTGTCTGAATTTTTCTGACGAAAAGGTATTCGTCATAATTTTCTTCTAAAATAGATTCCGGACTCAATGAAATTAAACATGGGGATGCAAATATGATATGAAAAAAAAAAAAAAAAAAGGGTTTAAGATACAAAACCTATGGGTTGCCTCCCATTTAGCGCTTGGTTTAAAGTCGTCAGCCCGACTCTTTTGTTATCGTCCATATACCAACAATCTGAAAATTTGGTAGTCTTCCCAGAAAACAATCTGCAATTCTAGTAACAACTTCACACAATGATTAGCATAATATATGAATAATGAAATTATTATAGCTTGAAAGCTTTCCCCACACTTAGTCCTTTCTACACTCAAAGTGGATAGAGAACATAAAATAAGGAACTTCTATAGGTTCCTCTCGATGAACTCCGCACAATACTAGAATCAAACACATCAAGTGGTATATACTTAGAAGTAAAATAATCCTTGAGAATTTTAGAAGCACAAATACTCAATCCCAAGTGATGTGGATCAAAAGATTCAGAAATATGCAAAGGATTAGACAAACCTTCCACAATCTCTCGTATACAGGATCCTCATCATTCTTAAAGAATTGCAATGAATTATTTACCTCATTTGTATCATGGTCCTCTATCAAACTATTTAGCCATTCTTCGTCGGTTTAAGCTTGGCCGTAATCTCGGCATCAATATAATCCTTGGCTAGCTCAATTGGGTCATCCACAACTTCAATAAAATTGGTTTCATTCTCAATCACTATCTCTTCAACAACCTCGTCATCGGAATCAGAATCATCTCCTAGAAATTCTAGTTCATTGGTGCAAATTTTAGAATCATTGTTTGAGTACGTTACACCATTTATAACAACGGTTATGTCATATTCATTCTCCTCCTTTTGAATAGGCGAGTGATCGTTATTATGATACGGAGTTGAAATAACATTACCATTATTGCAAGGATTTTCCAAGGTTTCTCATCTTCATCGAGTCTTCGTCAACCTCATAATCTTCAATATCCCAACGACGTTGAAGTTCAGCTCGTATTACCTTGTTAATTTCTTCGAGAGTCTTTTCGATGCTTGACTTCTCTAACTGATCATATTGTTTAGAAAGTTTTCGATATTAATCGTTTTCCTCCATAAAGGAACTGTTGGTTTTGAAACCGATGTGGTATCCATACCCGTGCCGTTGAAACAAGAAAAGTTCTATGAGTTCATCAACTCGTTTGTGTCTTAAGGGTACACATACTCGGTCACGTACCATGACAGAAATAACTCAAGAACAAGGTAGAGTACATGTACATAGTACACGTACTTTCCATGTCTAATATTTTGAGGATGCACACAAAATTGTTTTACATGAGATAATTCGTATTTGAATAAATCTGTAAAAATTCTATAGACATGATAGATCACATTATAACCTATATATGTGATTCAAACTTAAAATGTTAAGTGTTATATGTAACTGATCAAGCTTATGTTTCAATCGTCTAGTTACGCATAACCGTCCATGAACAATGTCTTTATACACGGTTCGGTTACGGTTCATCCTAACCAGAGTGTATATCTTGATATGTTTATCTCAAATCAAGTTTTTTATCTAATGGTGGTTATTGATTGATTGGTTCCAAAGCTATCTTAACTTAAACATTGAACAAAGTTGACCTTGAGAGTCTATAAAAGGAGAACCTCTAACAATTGGGATCTTTGAATCCCGGCATTACTCTTGTGTGTCCTCTTTCTAAACTACGGTCGTTATCTCCTTCAAACCATTCTAGGGTTTAGCGACTACAAAGACTTCATAGGGATTCGTGAAGCCGAGGTCCAGCTATCTTTATTTGATAGTTTCGTGTATCATAACCTTGTTTGATTGTTGAGATGCTCACTCGAGACAAGATATATAAAGATCGAAAAGTTTTATTGATCTCAGACTTTGTGATTCCACAGTTTAATACTTATGAGGTGAATAATAATCTCGGATGTACTTCGGGTAGCATAAGTCTGGATTTTGAGGTTACCTAGACCTTGTTTATTGCTATCGATTTCCAATCTCACCTTGATCTACGATCAAAAGGAAATCACACGTATATGCTTATCTGTGGGAGACAATTGGTTTAAGGTCTTGATTGATTTGAAGCAACTCTTAAGTTGTAAATGACGTCGGCTAAGAGAATTAATTGCGCAGAGTTACTGCGGGGATTCAAGAGCGTAAGGAGTGCAAGTGTAGGCGAATTCTTGCGAGGTTTTAATTCGGTCTCAACCACATTTCAATCCAAAGTTAATTTGTAGTAGGCTAGTATCTATAGCGGGTTAATACGGTTTGGTGTTCAAATCTGGACTAGGTCACGGGGTTTTACGCACTTGCGGTTTCCTCGTTAACAAAAATTTCTGGTGTCTGCGTTATTTGTTTCTCCGCATTATATTTTTTATCTTTATAATTGAAGTATCACAGGTTGTACGTAAATCAATCAAAGTAGATATATCCATCCTTATTTGTGGGATACAGTTTGATCCATTCATGGATATTGATTTTTAAGATCGTCCAAGAGCTCTCACACATAATTAGGTTCACGGACTTGGTTATGTATAAACATTCTAATTGTGAGAGAAAATAGATATAATCCCTTCATATAATTCCTTGATTGAGTTTAGTCAATACGGGTTGCGTAAGAAAAATTTGGTGGTGTATTTTGGTACCCCACTTTTTCAATTGGTATCGAGTAGGAAAACATGTGAAAGACCTAATAACTCGTGTACATGCGTCTGCTGACCTTTGATGGCACGAATTACTTACGGTGGAAAAATATTATGCGTTCCCTTTCTACAAGCTCGTGACTTCCGGACATGGAAACTTGTGGTTACATGATACGTTCCTCAACACTGTTGAGACAAAATCACTGTTGCGAAGCCATTAGGAGAATATCTTGAAAGCAAAATAAGTGTTGCAAAGCATAATTATGACGGGTTAATTGATATTATCCACGCCATAAGCCAAGATCTTCACACCATGTGACTTCGTGCACTACGTCTAAAGAATCTTGGGATATCTTACGTAAAGAAGGATATTACAATGTCCGATCGTTTCAAATGAAAAGGTACGTAAAGTTAACTCTTCTTCTCCTAAAAGATTGATCGTTTCAAATGAAAAGGTAAAATTTCAAGTGAAGAGAAGAGTCCTGGCTAAATGTTACGTAAAGAAGGATATTACAATGTTCGTGCAGGGAACTAGTGGTGCGCACTCTACTTCTCACCTCAACACAATTTAATTGTGTTGAAATTTGCATCTTGTCTCATGTGCCCTTAAAATAGACAAGAACTATGCACATTAGGGCTTTGGATCAAATTTGAATATTATTACTTGAATGTCCATCTTTTTATTTGATCATCTTAATTTATGTCTCAAGTAATAGTATTGAAAAATTTTATCCATGTAGAAACTTGAGGAAGGATAAAAATGAAATTTCGTTCTTCTTAGGGGTTTATGTATCCCTTCTAGTACGGGAACTTTGATGTTCCGAAACCTACATGATAAATATATTCTTCTTTGAGACTCATATCTCTTTCACAAGAATTTAGCTTGTTGAGAAATATATTTATGTTTACACAAATACATTTATTCTTACGAATCATGGAGACTCCAAGTACAACATTTTCTACTCAAATTGTTGCTCCAATGGTTGTTGACAATCTTCCAACTAGAGAGGAACAAAAGATGTCCTATTCTTTTGACTCATCTTATCAAAGGAAAAGGAAGAATATGAAGAAACCGAGAGAAGATCGCTCCAATCGAGAAAAAGGTTTGCCACTCTTCTTGAATAACTTAAGAAAAACCAAGAAGGAGGTACGGTGTGTGAAAGTGATTCTACAAAAATCTCTTAAACTACAAGAAACACTTGTCAAACAATAACCTAACAGGATTGCATGAACTAACTCCTTCATTCATGAACCGTATGTTCCTATGCCTGTTGTTGATATAAAGTTTGAAGATGATAAAAAAAAATTCAAAGTTTTTAAGTACTAGGAAATCTTGTGAGAATTTATTCTTGTGTTCGAGAAGTTTATCTAGGGTTTGGTATAACATAAATTGTGATTACATAAGTTGTTTCCAGTGACTTTCACTTTGCATGTTTTTAGGTTTATTTATTTAAATTCTAGAGTTTTTGGAAGATGAACTTGCAATATGTAATTGCAGTTACCTGAAATCTGAGAGAGGTTAAAGGGGATTCTACGGTTTCTGAAAGTGATTTACGGTAGGTTGAGCACGAACAGTCTCTGCCTAAACCACACACAGTGGCCGTTCAAAGGCTGCTTCAGTCATATGGAAAAGGTTTAGGGATGGTCTTACGGAAGGAAGCGAGATGAAGAGAGAGATCGAGAGAACAAGTTATTGCTCCAGAGATGTTATGAGAAAGTTGATGATAGCTTGGAGAAATAGAGGACCTAGTTATAGATGAATTCTCTAATCCCAGGAGTCGGTGAAGATAAGGATTTTTCGTGCCGGCGAAGGATTCTCCGTTTTTTCGGGAATAAATAGAGATAAACTAGGTTGAATTTATCTCATTATTCTACCGCATTTACTCTCTTCTCGCGGTGAGAAATATGCTTAGGATATTTCTCACACGTGTCGTAGACCATCGGACCAAAAACATAATTGATATATATCCTCCTATTTTTGTGAAGCCGAGTCATCCTTTATGATGATGTGTTGAGAGAGAAATATTCTCTTTAGCCAAGTTGGCCAAGATAGAGAGATATTCTCCTCGATTTATGAGAATGAGTCACGTTAAAAGGCATGGAATGTCTCAAAAATTATGTGCGAGTGTGAGAGGAGTTGAAGGCGAGATCCCTCTCTCCATGTCCGGTCACATATGTCATGTATAGACCGTATTATTGCTTATGGATCCCTTTGTTGAGCATGCGAGCTCAAGTGAGCTTATCCACATTTTTGGATAAACATGTATAGTTCGGGCTCAATTTACTAGCCGCATGAGTGTGTTTGAGAGGCCGAGAAATAGGATTGAGACCTAGGTATTAAGGCGTGTGCACGAGTTTCATGCATGTATAAAACTCTTCGAAAGAGATGGCTCGGTTCGGATGAGGCCACTAGATATTTGGCCGACGGTGCGAGATCGTCGAGATATTTAGTCGACGGGTTTGAGGCCGTCAGAGATTTGGCTTACGGGTTTGAGGCCGTCAGAGATTTGGCCAACAGGATAAATTCTGTTCAAGACTTGGCCAACACAATAGAAAATCTCTCAAGTCGAGATGTGACATGTTTGGGAGAGAAAATAAGGTTTGTATGCTTAATATTGTCTCTGCGAGACTTTAGCTCACTTGTCTTTGACCAACGTAATCTTGCGAGATTTGTGCTAGGAATCAATTGTGTCTCGTATTTATGGGGCCAACATGACCGGTGTATCTCGTAAGGATGTTCTAAGAGTCTGTCGAAAGGGCCTAGAGGCGAGAATAATCGGCGTATCTCGCGGGAATGTCCTAGAAATTATTAAAAGCCCCGTAAGCCAAGTCGAGCCTAGAGTAGCGATATGGGTGTTGGTGTTTGGTCATAATGGTTGAATAATATGTTATGCAACTATGAAAATGGTTGCATAACCTGTTATGCATCTACAAAAGTAGTTGCATAACGTGTTATGCAGTCCAGAAAATGGTTGCGTAACACGTTATGCAACAACTTTTTTGTTAGTATCGAAACCAACAAAAAGAAATGACTGCATAAATTGTCATGCACTTACAAAAAAGGAAACTGAGTGGGCAGTCTTATTGAAATGTAGCTACATAATCATCAGATCAGACTCTGCAGCTGTGATTGGAGAAAGATGGTTGACGGCCTTTTCTTCTCTAGTAGATGTGCAATTTGAACACTGCTACAAAGAACTGAATTTCTCAGCAGATAATTTGGCAAAAGATGGTGCAAAATTGAGAGCAGGGGAGAAAATTCATCACAGTGGAAGACCTTCTTCCTTAATTAGAGTTGAAATGCCTGATGTAGAATATCATAGATTCTGCAGTTAAGCTGCTTCCAAAAAAGTGTAATCTTTTGCTTTGGTTTCTTTGTTTTTTATTTGATTTTTTAGTTTTAGCCTAACCCGTGGCTTTAACTTGATTGTATCCTTCCATTGCTTTTTCTTAATAAAATTATGTGATTAAGCAAAAAAAAAAAATGTCATGCACCTACAATAATTTCTGCATAACATGTTATGCAGTAGAGAAAAATGGATGCATAACGCATTATGCATTAACTTTTCTTAAGCACTGAAATAAATAAAAAAAAAATGATGCATAACTTGTTATATAGTCGACAAAATAATTACATAATTTGTTATGCGTTTTTTTTTTGTGATGTTAGTTTAGGCATATATATCGTTTTACTGGTTGTATAACTAATTTCAAGACACGTTTTTTTAAATATGTTATATTTTAGTTTGCTTGCCAATTTCATATAATTATGAGTGTCATGTAGACTGAAGAGCCCGACAATAAAATCTGAGAAAGCGTGTGCCGTGTGTGTTGTACTCTCCTGGTGGACCGTGATGGATAATTAGCAACGGGCCCGTTACCAAAAGGTGTATGACGGAGACTAGGTTTTTACTGCTTAGACTTTCACAAACATGGTGATTCTTTTGGAGACAAGGTGCCGCCGTAGAGGTGATTCTAGCCGGCGAAAACGTGAGAAAGTGGAAACTCGGGGTGAAAACGGTTTAATTCCTTTCTTTTGTAATTTATTTGTTACAAACCCAGCGTTGCTAGAACTTTTAGCTCAAACGACTAGTAATTTTTCTTCATATAGTTTTGACATCTAATCATGATTATTTATGGTTTTCAATTGATATGGCATGCTTAGGTTAAATTTTTGTTTTACAGGTACATAGACAGTCGTAGAGACCCTTTGAGTTCCACATTTCACTTTAAAAATGGTTCAGGGATTGACTAATGCAAACCCAGTTGCTTATGAAAGAAAAAAGCGCCGCCCGGTAGTGCCTGCCGATTTTGACGAATATACGACGGACCCTATCAATCAACTGGAAGTTTTTAATATCCTTTTCTACAGATTAGCGTTATGAAATCTTGTTCTCCATTTTTCTCTTATATAATTTTCTTGTGTGCTATGCAGCAGTTATGTTTGTTACCTTAACAGTCTTACATCATATCAGAGATATAAGAGATCCAGAACTACCCAATTCCTTGGAAGAACTGAAAGTTGTCACGGAGGATGCTGTTGAAGTAAATGATAAGAATAGCCATGTCAGGTGAATGCACGATTTTTCTTCTTTTAATCTATAGAGCTTTTTGGAGGTTGAAGTTTCAGTTGAAACATCACTTTTCTTATTATGTCATTTTGGATGCAGGGTCACATTTACTCCTACAAACATAAATTGCGGAATGGCTAAAACTATTGGACTTTGCTTACGTATAAAACTTATGCGCAGTTTACCTTCTCGTTACAAGGTGGGCACAAAACCTTTATAGTTGTCATCTTTGATTTATCTGTACACAATCTTACCTTTGCAATGTTGGCAATATCTTTAGGTGGATATTAGGGTGGCACCAGGAACTCATGCACACGAAGCTGCAGGTATTTATTGCTTACACTTTGTTTATTCACGGTTGTTGCGTAGCATCTGATGTCATTATTCAGCGTCATTTTGTACTTGATTAATTGCAGTAAATAAACGAGTGAATGATAAAGAACGGGTGGCAGGAGCATTAGAACTCCCTGGCCTTGTAAAGATGGTTGATCATTGTTTGGCTCCTACTTATGAACGAATTGGGAAAGAAAACGTCTATGATTTATGAAAACGTGTATGATCTATGAATTTTGTCAGAATGATTTACCTTTTGTCTGCACAGGTTCTGTAGTCAGATAATTGGACAGTTCTTAATGCTAGTTTATTTCAGCATGGACTTGTATGCACAGAAAATTATAAAATAAGAAAGTTATCTATCCAATTTTTATTTCCTCCGAGAACAAGTGAGAAGAAGTTGTAACATTCAATTGAACTAATGCACAATGATCTCCAATCTTCACAGACTCAATAATTTGCAAGAACACTTGTGAACTTCACAACCTGACAGAGAATGCAATTTTGTCAGGTCATACAATTCTTTTACATTCAGAAGATTTTGACACTGACCGCCTCATCATGTTTGTTTAATCTCAAAATGATATAAAAAATGCGCGATGGGACGAGGTAAAACACGCTGTCCTCTCGATTCTAACAAGGTCAACCACCCCTTTATCATTTATATTTCCATTGACGAAATATTCGCCTGCATTTGGCCAAAAATCCTGCTTAATTAAATCTGCAATCTCATCATCCTCCTCCATTGGATGCTCAGTACTGAACCAGGTAAAGAAGCTTGTGCCAGTATCAGTGTCAGTAAATCCTCGCTGCTTTCTAGTTGTCATGTCCATGCCATCTTTCCACTGGATATTGCAGACACTATATGAGATATGATGATATGTACATAGCTTCTCCTCTTCACCGTAGCTGAATTCCATTGGCGGTTCTTCACTCATGGCAGTATATGATTTTGTCTTTGTAAGACTATGATTTTCAAAGTAAGGATTCTCATCAAAATTCAAAGTAATTGTATATCCACCGGACATGACACCCTCATCATCTTCAATTTCTTCGACGTTCACAGAATTAAGAAATCGTAATATCTTTTTATTTTCTTGGCTCAAGAGATTGTGAAGTGCATAATGACTTGAAAAAGCAATTAACCAGAAACAAGGAATGTTTTTGATTATTTCATTCCTTCGATCGTAAATACGTCTCCTCAAACTCTCGCACTCCTTGTGCACTTCCCTCTCTCCCTTCACTAACACCAATTCCTGCTCCGTTTCCATTGCCCACCTTTCCTTGTCTGCCTGTTCGTCAGCCGTTTGAAGCTTATCACTTATTGTCGTTAACTTGGACAAATCCACCGGAAAGTCATCTTTTCCTAAGCCCCTTTCCCTCCCAACGAGATAATATGTATGCGCATCAGGCCAAAGTTCCTCCACAATTCCTTCAGACACTATATCGCGATGACTTACCAAGCCTTCCCTGAACCATCTAAAGAAGCTAGGCATGTCATTATGCGATTGCATGCCCCCGTCTTCACCAAAAATATCAATGTACTTGTCCTTCATCCACCTGATTTCAGTGCCACTTTCACTAGCGGTTCCTTCGCGGGTGAACCTGAATGTCTTTGCGAGACGTAAATTATCGAAGTACGGGTTTATGTTCATGTACAGATAAATCGTGTACCCCGATTTCGCATCACCATGATAGACAACATCCACAGACCTTAGATACCTGAATACCTTCTGCTCTTCTTCGTTCATGTTTTCTACGAGCCGATAAGCAGCAAGCAAAGCAGTTGGCCAGAAATCTGGAATTGACTCGACAATTTCACTTCTTTCATGAAAGAGACGTTCCTGTAATGGAGTGATGCAGGGGCGTCGGAGACAGCCGTTCTTCTCATCCCACCGCACTTTATCCTGACACTTTTTTTTCAATTCATACTTTTCACGATATTCTTTCTTGTTAACATCATAAACCTCGTAAATTCAGTATCTGGTCTAAAAATTCAAGAGCGCCATCTAATGGTAGTGCCATGGTTTTTGCAGGAACCTTGCTCTCTGTCTTTAGGTTTCTTCTTGTGCTAAAATAGAAAAGCTATGTCTCTTCTAAAGGAATGGATTGTGTACTTTAATTAGCTAACACGCCAAGCCCATTCTCACATGTCCTAAGCAACGGGCCCATATATATTTCCTAATAAATCTACCAACGCATTATTCCAACCATGTATCTGTGTGAATATAACCTCTTATACCTAATGCTTGATGTATCTGTGTGAATATAACCTCTTATACCTAATGCTTGATAATGACTATCCTAGCTTGGAATTGGTATAAACCACCCAGTATCTATACAACATCTAAGAGGACTAGTTTCCCTTCACAAGCCCAACATCTTATTCCTCTCTGAAACCTTAGCTGTTGATCATCGTATGAGAAACCTAGCACAATCCTTTCAGTTGCATAATTACTTTTTTGTCCCTAAAATCGGAAGGAGAGGAGGTTTTTGTTTAATATGGGACGATAACCTCAACTTCCAAATACTACTTCACTCACAAATTTATATTCATACTAGGGTTATTTCACCACCGCCTGAAGAACCATGGCTCTGCACAGGTATTTATGGCCCACCGCACCCGGATATAAGGAAAAATATCTGGTAGGATTTCCCAACAATCTTCAACAACATCAACCCGTCTATGCCTTGGCTTTTGCTAGGAGACTTTAATGACAATCTTGATTAATCTGCACACACACACACACACACACACACACACACACACACACACACACACACACACACACACACACAAAAAAAAGGAGGAAGGCAAGTAATTATGCTCAATCTCAACCTCTCCTCACAATGATGGACTAGATGGGGTTTAAAGATTTGAGATTCCGAGGTGACCCCTACACATGGATAAACAATCAAACAGGGCAAGATAACATTCTAGAGAGATTGGATAGAGGCTTGGCAATCCAACATTGGCGTACTGCAAATCCACATGCAGCAATTACTCAT
Source organism: Papaver armeniacum (assembly GCA_023531295.1). Taxonomy (NCBI): domain Eukaryota; kingdom Viridiplantae; phylum Streptophyta; class Magnoliopsida; order Ranunculales; family Papaveraceae; genus Papaver; species Papaver armeniacum. Next base: position 103,666 of record JAJJWW010012042.1, on the reverse strand, counting down.
CTAATAACATCTGATCACGTACCAATCCTATTAGAAGAAAAAATAATAGATTGGCAGGGAGCAAAAAACTACAAATTTTAACATTTACGGCTCACTCATCCGCAAATCCGGCAAGTAGTTGAATCGGCATGGATACAACAACAAGATATTGAACCTACCCTTGATCTTCAATTGAAACTCATAACAACTGGTCAAACTGTAAAGGAATGGAATAAGAAAACTTTTGGCCACCACCCAACTATGATCAAGAAATCAACGACCAGGATAAAACTTGCTCAACATTATTGTGCTACCCAATGCTGTAGCAATCGAATTTTGGCCAACACAGGAAAAGCAATTAAGCAGAGTTGCTATAATGTCACGCACATACTGGCAGCAAAGATCCAGAATTCAATGGTTACAATCAGGAAATCACAATACAACCTTTTTCACACTAAAGCAATCATTCACATAGCCTGTAACAATATACAACAAATTCAAGACCTACAAACCAACTTGATTAATAATAAGGAAGACGTAGTTCATCTAATTCTTGATCATTACACTCAACAATACACGTCCCCACCTAAAATGATAGATGAAAATCTATTTACGAATATCAACTCAGCAAAAATCCCGATGTACTTGTCCTTCATCCACCGGATTTCAGTGCTACTTTTACTAGTGGTTCCTTCGCGGTGAACTTGAATGTCTTTGCGAGGCGTAAATTATCGAATCTTGGTTTATGTTCATGTCCGGATAAATCGTGTACCCCGATTTCGCATCACCATGATAGTTAACATCCACGGACCTTAGATACCGAATACCTTCCCCCGCTCTTCTTCGTTCATGTATCCCACGAGCCGATGGCGGCAAGTAAAGCAGTTGTCCAGAAATCTGGAATTGACTCGACAATTTCACTCCTCTCGTTAAAAGGACGTTCCTGTAATGAAGTGATGCAGGGGTGTCAGAGACACCGGCCCATTCTTCTCATCCCACCGCAATTTATCCTTATACTTCTTTTTCAATTCATACTTTTCACGATATTGTTTATCGTTAACATCATAAACCTCATCTTTTAAATTCAGTATCTGGTCTAAAAGTTCAAGAGCGCCACCTAATGATAGTGCCATTTTTTTTCCCAGTAGGAACCTTGCTCTCCGTCTTTAGGTTTCTTCTTGTACTGAAATAGAGAAGCTATGTCTCTTCTAAAGGGATGGATTGTGTATTTTAAAAAGCTAACACGGAATCCTAAATAAATAAGGAAATCACATTGGTGAGTCTAAAGCACTATGTGAGGGATATCCTTTCCCTTCCCGTAATTGTGGGGAAGGGACATCGGTCACAAGTAACCTCACTATGGTCTGCTTTTATCCATTCTTTACCCATGTGAATAGTGCCAAATGGATACTCTGTTTCCGTTTTTCCTTTTTATCCAAAATTTTCATGTTGGGGTAAATTATATAGGTTAAAAGATAATTAAGAGAGAAAAAAAGAGATAAACAGGTAACAAACGAGTTTTAGTAAAAAAAGAAGAAAAAAAAAGTGAAAAAGAGAAGTGTTATTATAAAGTTGTGAAAACCAGAAACGGACACTCGGTTACCGAGAAAGTCACGGAAATTGAGTATCAGTTTCGACTCCCAAACGGATACTCAGTTTCCGTAAAGCAAAATTTTACACGTTTCTCTTCTCTACTACCTGGATGAGATTTGATCAACTTTCAAATGTAGGAAAGGGAATCCCTTATTTAAAGGGATAAGAGAGACCATAATGCTTAATTTTTGAGACTTTTCTCTACATTAAGGGGATAGAGAAGGGAAACGTGCATCATAGTGCTTGGCCTTATAAAGGAAGTTTAATCTTTTCACTTGTCTAAAGTATACTTCTTCCGACACCTCAACTAAATGCCATTTAAATTTCTCAATGGTTGGTTGTGATGTTGTTAGATCGAAAAACGCTCGAGCAACGCGCGAGCAAAAATGGAATTTTTTTCTTGACTCACTAGTTTCCGTTTCCATTTCTATTTTTCGTATGATATCCTTTGTTTTTCTCTATACAAAGATGTAGTTTCTCAAAATAACAACAGTAATCATACTAGATGACCGCTGCCACGGTAGAACGGCCGACCGAAAAAATGGACGCAAAACTAAATTTTTTACTTACAATTTAGTTTCGCCATAATGGCATCAAGTAAGTACATACACCGTCGTACTTAATGGTCCAACTAATGGCACAGGGGGTGAAGGTCAAAAAAGAAATAGGTGAGTTAGCCGAGTCAGCTGATCCGACTTGGTCTGATTGATCTGTGAACTTAGAACCTGTTTTTATTTTATCACACAAAAAAAAAAAAAACCATATAAAGAAACATCAAGACCGAAGCATAAAATACCACCTTGTATAAAATCTTATGACCTGTTATTAGCCATAGAAATTCCACAGAAGAAAAATGGTCAGAAAGAAATTCCATCCAGCTTTTATTCGGCTAAGCATAATAATTTTCTGACATATATTAATTTACAAACTATGGATCTAATCAAGTGAATGTTCGAATAAACTTAAAGGGGACTGCTCCCATATTGTAATCCAGTTATCAGGAAGTATGGGCTTGTTCAGAAGCAATCATCTTCCACCAAATCAGAACCTTCTAAGAATATTCTTAACCGAAGTTAGCGAGTGACTTCTACATGTCAGGGCCTCGAGGCAAATAAAAGAGTTGCAGCCTGTCTTCACTCTTGAGTACCCGAGTACTTTACATCAAGAATAGCATTCTGATTTCGGTTAAGACTCCGGCAAGTAAATAATGATGGAAACTCCCGCAAGCATAATCCACTAGTTGATTAGTCTCCATATGCAAAAAAGTTGCGATTCTCTAAATTCAAAATGACCGATTTTGGCAGTCGAACACTTATTTATACAGGTCAACGTAGACCCTATTTGGTGATAACTGTTTCCACCTACTCTTTTGATAAGGACATGAGAACCAGTTACTCCTTGTCCGCGGCCAGGAGCTGAAGGTGATAATGAAGGCTGAGTAACAACCACGTCATTTGTTGGGTGAACTCTAGGACGAAATGAAGCCACGATATCATCAGTAATGGAACAATAAGCAAGCGATATACATACTCCTTGATTTTCCAATCCAGGAACCATGATTGGCCTTTCTCCAAGAATATTAGTTTTCCACACACAACGGCCAATGGAAGAAGCAGTTAGGACTGATCTTCCACCATTATGAAGAGGGGAGTTGTCTGGAAGAGAATGTATTGTATGAATAGGGTGAGAGGTGAGACCGTTCATGGACTCCACAGGTCATGTTTGGCGCATGTCAAACAACAATAACATTCCATTCTGCGATAATTATCAACAAAAGAAAAGACCAAGAAGGTTAACATTGATTCCACCATTGCAGAAGCTTGAGAAATTGGTAGATACACAGACCTGCAGTCCAGTGTGCATGTGGTGTTCATTGTCAAGATCCCATGAACAAGACCAAGAGGGAGCCTATAACAGATATATATAAAATAGCTAAAAGACCCTGATAATTGTATTGTTGATAAGTGACTCTTAATTTGATGAAATGACATATGGCTTAAGATAAGAAGCAAGCTAAAGAACATTTTTTTTTCATATATCCCAATGATAAATTATGATCAGATAGTTAAAATCTCGTAGTTACTTTAGAATCATAGAGATAGTAACGCAAAGAAGGTGGAAGACTTACTGGCAATTCATATTTGATAACAAAATTGTTCCTTCCATGTTGTAAAACAATCAAAATATACTGCAAAATTATGGCATTGAGAATAGACGGTACAATACAGAACTGTTAACGAGTTTAGTAAAACCTGAGAATAGATGCTTTCTTCCCCAATGAAGCACAGAGTGAAAGTTTACCGGAAGGGGAAATATGCAAGTCCTTGACAACTTTTGAGCCAGGAAGAAATTTTATCCTCTCACTTTCATAGGAATGCAACAAGATAATCTGCACCAAATTCAATATCGGGTAAAGTGGTTTTAGTTTTCAGTACTGCAAAACGCAACGATTTTGCAAATTAGTTCTCACATTCAACCAAAAATTTAACTTGGTAAGCACATACTCTACATACATTGCAAGATTCAGGCCGTATGTTGGTCTTCTTCCTGTAAAATTTGTGTCCCAACATTCATCTAAGAACAGCAGTTTCATCACCATTCACCACTTCCATTCATTCATTAACAGTAGCAACAGCCATTCGCACTTCCTGCAATCTGAAAACCCATTAATTCTTAGGGATCAAATCCACGAGTTTCCAACTGCAATTACCCATATTCCTCATTCTCTCAAATCAGCAGCAGCATCAACCGTTCATTAATCTTCACCAGTTCACCACCACGGCATCAACCATCGATGTATCTTTTTCAGCTCACCATTTCAAAACCACAGAGAGAGTTAGCTCAAATCCATTTCCTAATCTCCATCAAAACCTTAATTCGTCACCAACAACAGCTTAATTTCGATGTGAATCTGAACATGGGACAAACCCATCCATTTCATAAGTAACAACTCAAGATATGTGTTCTCCGTTCAACTCCAACCTCTCCACCACTCATCACCAACACAGAAACCAATTCTTGTTTCAATTCAAAATATTATTCTTCTCTGCTTTCGAATCACGCTTAATCCCATCGATTGCCAGAAACCTATCTAATCTCAAGAACACTGCATCATATTCTTCCATCAATTCAAACTCGAACCCACAGCAGCAACTCCAATTTCTTCTTCAATTTCAAATCCACGAAAACCTAATTGAAAAAATATCTATCGACCATCAAAATCACCAGCATCAGAACAACCCATCTTCTTCCTTGATTTACAAACTTGAATCAAGATGGAGGTCGGGAGGATCATTACATGATCTTTCCTCTCATAACTTGGTCTAAAAATCTTAATCTAATCTCTCAATTTTCATCAGCAGCTGGGATCGGAGGAGGAGGAGGAGGAGGAGGAGGAGGAGAAAGAAGAAGAAGGGAGAAAAAGAAACAGAATTGAAGAGGTGGCCGGGATTCGACCCCAGGACCTCTAACTCGCTTTTGACAAAAATATCCCTCAACAATTAAAAGATTTCCAACCTCCGGGTCCCTTTTTCCTTACGCGAACTTTACGCGATTACCCTTCATTTTTCAACTTATCTACAAAAATGTCTAAAAGAAAAAGAAAAACAATTTACACCTGCGTCCCTTTTGAGGGGCATTTTCGGATTTTCATTAATGGACATACACCAAATCCAATCTTTTTGTGTCAAATTGAAAAAAAATCATGTATCACATTGACGTTAAAAATCACCATATAGAGTCGCCCATAAACATTTCGGTCATTTAATTATTAAGAGAATTTGTAAGTAGTGCAAAAGAATGCGGTTAAACAAATTTTAATTTTAAACTGCTTAGCAAAATTCTTCTCCTTTTCTATGAAAACGTTATCATAATAATTTTTCTGCTGCTTGTTTTTTTCTCTTCCTGTGATGCATTGGTAGTAGCTCTCTCTTTCATGTATGTAGGTTCCACCTCCACATAACGGGCTCAAATTTAGTGTGGATGTTTCATACTTCCCTCGAGTGCTAATGTAGCAGGCATGGATTTTACATAATTGTACAAGAGAATGCGCAATACATCTGAATATCTCAACAAAGACCACGGATCTGAAAAAGGTAGAAGCTCTAATTTTGCTCAACGATGTAGAGTAGAATTAGATCCTTCATATGCAGTTATCCTAGATTTCCATGTGATTATAAAAGGAGACAACAAGCGGACAATATTAGCTATAACCTCTACTTTAACACTGTTTGTTGTAATTTTTTTTTTTTTTTTTTTTTTTTTTTTTTTTTGTTGAAGCGAGGATACAAAACCTTCAGCACATATCCTCCAAATTACAACAAAAGATTCCGGAATCTTGCATTTTCTCTAATATTTTTAATACAGACGAAATTAGAAATCTTTTGTATTATATTTGATAGGTGCCTCATTCTCATTTTAGGACATTTAAATCCATATGAGCCTTCAAAACCGAATGTGCCCAGGCTTCTAATTCTTTTGTAATGATGTAACCCAGACCAATTTGGGTTCCGTGACCATCTGTAGATATTTTTGAATATATACCCTTTTACTGGAAAAAGAAAAAAGAAAATAAAAAATACAAGCCTACTGGAATTTCAACCACTTCTAGCTCGTTTGGTAACCGTGGCTAGCTGTCAATGTACATCAAGGTACCATTGATACGTACTGAAATGACTGGATGGAACGTCTTGGACAGTTGACTTTATCTTTGAAGCAGCAATAGGAAAACATTATCCCATCATGATACAGACTAAACTCAAGCAACTTGGACATATATACATTATTAGGCCAAGTCGAATAATTCTCCCATCTATAGAAATTCAAACTTAACTTCAAAATAACGAAGCTTAGAGCATTTCCAGCTATATATCATCTCTTTCAATTCTGCTTTACTCATATAACTTAGCTTGATGATAATAATAATAAGATGAAGAATACTAAGGTCAATCTCATTCATTTCTTATCAGCATTGTCTTTCTCATCTCTACTCTTATCAGTTTCGGCACTAAATTCAACTTCCCAAGGATTAACCAGTTTTACTCCAACTCCAAGCTCAACCCAAAATTTTAAAGAAATTCTAATAATTGAACTGGCAATTGGAATTTCTATTTTTGTAATATTCTGGGCTATTGTATTAACTCACGATCATCAAAATAGAAAGGCAGCAACAGCAACAGCATCAGGTTTGACGCTCACAACTTTAATCTGTATATTATTAGTCTAATGATTTTCTAGTTCTAAATGTTAGCTCAAGTTAAGTCTAATATGCGTGTAGGGCATACAAATGAGATCTCTGGGCCGGCAATGCCCGTGAACGGAGGGCATACAAATGAGATATCTGGGTTGGCAGTTCCTGTTAACGTGTAGGTACCGAGGAAGTGCACCCCTATAAAAAATTATGATGGATATTTTCAAGGACTTGTTGATTTGATTTTCTTTGTAATCGTTGGATATTTTCATGGGGATTCGCCCCGATGGGTTTTTGGCGGTTTCGCCAGGTCATTAGTATTAATACTTATAACGCTTTACGGAAATGCTTTTCTCCGCCCCATACAACACCCTGGTTTGCGCCCAAAGTGATGTGGAATGTGTAGCTGTCCTAAATGACAAAAAAGGCTATGCCACGTGATATTCTTTTTCTTAGTTTTTTATTTTCTCTAAGAAAAAAAAAACTCTCGATCATCTTCGTCTTCATCTGTTACATCTGGTATCGAACCCAGATTTCGAATCTCTAACTGTTTGAACACTTGAAATGATATTACCAAACCATGAATTACCCCCTAGTTTCTATTAAGTGTTCGCAACCCACCTTCAATTTTTCGTGCTATTCTTTCCTCTACTATCTTTTTACTTTCTGTTCTCTCAAATTCCAAATATTTTCTCTTTTAGTCATCTACTTCTCATCTTCTCTAATTAAACATCTTATTCAGCCTCTTGATGACAACAAACTAGCAGCTAAGATCACCAAATCAAGAGCGTGCAATTTAGTGAAATGTTCACTTGCGAGCGTTATTACTAATAAAACAAGTTATTCGTCATCTATGTCTTCACTAATTCCTTGATGGCATATCTCATGAAATGGGTAAATGGGAGATAATAAGATGTTCCTGGATTTCTTCAATTAAGCCATGCTTGGAAAAAGAATTAAACAACAAAAAACTCCATTTATGATAAACTTAAGACCCATTCCGAAAATTGAGAGGTTCTAAAGAACACATGAAATGTAAATCATATGATAAATCTTTAAGGGAAAAAAAAAAAAAAGATGATCAATAAATTTCAATTATATGAAAAAGAAAAAACAGTTTACAATTATGATTTTTGGATCTTAAATTTCAATTAGGATTAGGTACTATGGTCAATAAATTTACAGTGTTGATGAAGAAGAAGTTAGAAACTTTTAAAGCCCCAAAATTTTTGAGAAAAAGATGATATTCATTATTGGATTATTTGAAGAATCTGTTTCACCAAGAGAAAATAGGGGAAATTTTTTTCCAGTTCTTATAATATGGAAGAGAGAGAAAGTTAACCACGTGATTTATGACAGCTAAGCTTGCCACATGGGTTTGGGCGTAGACTAGGGAGCTGAAGGGGGCGCCGTGTAACAAAGCCGAACTCTTTATCCTCCTAATTGTATATATAATTTGAGTACAAATTGCTGGCATCACATTGAAAGGTATGCTAAGGCTAAGTCCTATGGGCTAGATTGGAGTGCTAGATTGGCCAAAAAGTGTGGGAAAAAAGTTAACACTAAATCTGGCTACTTCTCTTGCTTTAACGCATTTGCTCGCGATCTCATTATCGGCGAGATTGAAAACGCTTGTGAATGGTGCGGCGCTCAAAAAGTTGTCTCAACGCCGAACCGTTCGGCGCTCACAAAATCTAATCTGGCTGAGATTGAAACGCGAACCGTTCGGCGTTCAAAAGTAATTAAACGCGCATGGAGCGGCGCTCGGAAAAAATGCGAGATGGTTAGGCGCTCACGAGATGACGTGGATGGCCAATCTAGCGGCTTAGATATCCCAGCCCATAGGACTTAGGAGGTTGCCCAGGCTGACGTGGATGGCCAATCTAGCGGCTAGATATCTAGCCCATAGGACTAAGCCAAGCTTGAATTCGAGAGCTCCTGGCCCCAACTAATAGGAATCAAGGATTTAGGTAGCAAAATAGAATGGGTAGGTAAATGAGTACCGAATCACTTTCAAGATACATAACCTCTTTTTCCACAAAACCCTAACCACCACAAACTCATGTTTCACCACCATCTTCTGACGGAGCAAAGAGAATCAATGAGGTAACTAAACCTATTTCTTATTCTTCAATCTGCTTTTTCTTATACGGGTTGATTCTTTAATTTTTTAGTTTAGGAGTCCATTATGTTTCTGCCCTTCTGGTGAGTTATTTTTGGGCAGTAGTTACATCGTACACACAATGTGTTTGTACAAGCAGGTGGGGAATCTTTTCTTTTGATTTGATCCTAGGTACATGGAATTACTTTTACATTATCATTCTTCTTTATAAAAAATTAATATTCTTTGTTGCTGTAATGGAGTAATGGAGTGAGCTCATTGTAATCGCACGAGGTGACGAGAAGGAGGAATAAGCAGTAGTAGACTAAAATCCTAACGAGACTTATGATGCAATGCAGTTCGTTTTTGGATGGTACTGAGCTGATAGCTTAATACGCTCTAAAAAAAAATATCATTTTAACATGGGCTAATTAATCTGCTGAGTTTTTTCAGTTTCATTTTCTCATCTGAACTGTGCGTTTTTTATTAATGAATGGGATATTTCAATGTTTCATTTTTGAGGCATTTAGCTCATCATATTCAAATTACTGATTAAACTAAGGTTTGACCATTAGGGGTAGCAGTGTCTGAATTTTTTTAAATTTGAGTTTCATTTTCTCATCTGAACTGTGCGTTTGTTTTTTTATTAATGAATGGGATATTTCACTGTTTCATTTTTGACACATTTATCTCATCATATTAAAATTACAGATAAAACTAAGGTTTGACCACCAGGGGTAGCAGTGTTTGTTAGTCAAACAGGATTGCATAACTATAAAATACATATCAAAGTTATTTGCAAGTGCCCGTGAGTTGCCTGAATTTTTCAAAATTTTAATTGCAGGTGTAGTTGGTCTCTTATAAACCATTGGAAATGCCAAATAGCTTGGGAGACCTGTTGGCCAGCCATGTACGGTAGGTATTTAGTTGTCTCTATCATATGGTCATTAGTTTACTTTATCTTTTGCCGAATTAATATGAACATGAATTTGTGGGTTTAAGAATGACTATGTGTTGTTTCCATAACTCTGCTATGAACATGTATGGTTCACTTCGAATCATTGGATCTAACTTTCGTTCCATATCCAAGTTTGCTCAGCGCCATGAGATAGCATATTAATGCACCTATAATGAAGTGACGGAAGAAGTTTGTAGGTCAAATTCTGAAATATCAAAAAAAAAAAAAAAAATTAATTATTTGATATGTGGCATTGCTAATTCTATTTTATTTTTGTATATAAATAGTTTCTATACGTAATTTGGTCTCTACATAAACTTGGACCATTTATTCAAGTTCTATGGTTCTTTGCACCAGGATCTTTTTTTTTTTTTTTTTTTTTTTTTTTTTTGACAATTCCTCGATCCATTGTGTTTATGTGTCAGTTAGTCAAGGTTGTTATTATTTTTTTTGCAACCATGTAAAAGGCAATAATGGATATTGCAACTACGAAATGTTTTTGAATTATTCTATATTCATTATTGTAGGTTCAGTTATATTCTATGCTAAGTTCCTCTTTTTATTGTTCGCTTAACATAAATTCTTGGTTCTTGGCCTTTCTCAGGGTACGGGTTCACTAAACAGTGCTTATAATTAGGATTCCACATACCAGAAATGTTAGGCCTACATAAACGTTGACAGGGCCGTCAATACATGCCGTGTGAGCCAAAATCTATCTTTGATAAACCCCTGTGCTTCACCTGTCTTTGTGCAATCACCTGCTGAGAAAGGATTGACAGTTGTAGTTGATTCTCTTATCGGGGGTGCGTCAGCTACCATCTCTAATACTATTGCTACTACAATTGAGTGCAAATCATTTGATTCAGATGCATGATGAGATGATCAAGTGTGGTGGGACTTTGATTCATGTATGAACTATAAACTCAGAAAATTGTACTGGTGGGGTGTCTTAAAATCTAGCAAAAACAGTACATCAGACCAAAGGTGAAAATCTGTTTTTTATTGGGTATTTGATTTTGCAGACTGATGATTTGCAACCATTCATTCTCATACATGCCACATAGGAGAAACTGCTGATTGGTTTCATGAGAAGTCGGGTCTGCATATTTTCTGAAGAGATATAACTGTAGTAACATATTATTCCATGTAAAGATGATAAATTGAGTGTTACAGAAAACTTAGTTAACTATTGGTTTTATTGCCATTTTTCAATTGTGTTTCGATAGGCTTAACATAGTTATATCATTTCTATAATGAGTAGGCTGATGGTTAACATTTCTATAATGAGTAGGCTGATGGTTATCGACTTTTGGGTTACCATTGTTACATCATTTCTATAATACTTTTGAGTTGTATTTAGCTTAGTCAAATTCTTAGCTTCAAGCCTTATTCGGGTACACATGCTTCTATTTATTTAAGATTAGAGAATTTACTCTATAACTCAAGACTCCAGTATTTCGGTCACTTGCTTATCTCTTTTCATACATTTTCTTAGTTCTTTTCTGTTCCAATTGTAATCACAATATACCATTAGTTAGTGATTCAAAATGGTTGATGACATGTAGCTCTTCTCTTATTCATTTGCTCTCTTTTTTTGACCTGAATTGTTTTGTTACATGTCTCTTTTTCTTTTTATTTAGTATGAAAGTTGTCGCAGGGTTTCCTTTTGAGTAGCTGACACATCAAAACAGGTATTAACAAAAGCATATCCTTCTTCTAAGGTTTGATCCATTTCATTACTTACTTTCGGTTTCACAAAGCAAATTTACTCCATCACATTAATATAAAATGTCTGTCGCCTTTCTTTCAAATGACAAGCTAATAAGTGTAAAAAATAGTCTATAATTTTTTTTGTATATTCTTTCTCTTCTATAATTTTTTTTGTTGTATTGATCAAAAAAAAAAAAAAAAAAATAGTCTATGCAAGGATCTTTAGACGAGAGTTGAATCATAACTAGACACTTGAAATATATGACCTAAAACTAAGTACCACGGAGGAGTAGTTTGGGTTAGCTAAATAAAATTTTATTCTGGGTCGAACTGAAGTACGTATGGCTTTTTTTAATATTAGCTGGGGTTGTAAAACTAGGTATTGAGACTGTTGCGCATTTTTGATGTAACGAAATTATTGGTGAAGTTCTGTTAGATTTTTCATTTTGCTTTCAACTATTTGTGCATTTATATATTGTTTTGTTTTTAGTTTTTTGTTGTACGAAAGCTTTGATGGGTTCATCTTCTATGTTCAGTTTTTTCAGTATAGAACTTAGTTTCTCAATACCAAAAGGTACGGGTTTAGTCTGATTTGTTTGTATTCAGAAGCAATATGGCGATTGAAAATTCAGCCGCAAAATGTTGTTATTGCAAATTCAAATCTTTATCTCTATCCGCCAGGTGAACCTGATTTTATATATTATTTAATAAGTGCATACAGCATTATGTGGCCGCTTAATCATCCTTCTGATTGTATATATTATTTAAGGCTGGGGGCATACGGCAGTTGATGACCAACATGATGAAGAATTGCAGCGTGGCTCCTCAAAGGGCAGGGACCAGGGATAGTACTAAGAACTCAAGATAAAAATTAATAAATGAGGATGCTGTCAGCGATCCATTCCATCGAGCATGAGAATCGAGGAAAGACATCTTTGTATAATATACAACTTGAGTTATGAGTACCTTAACCGAACAACAATCCTAGACCACCAAAAAGTGAGTAGTTTTTAGTGTATTGGAGCAAAATCATCAATTTAGTTACCCATGTAGAAAATTTCTGAAGTAGATCAACAATTAAAAAATACGGAAGCAGCTGATAGACGTAAAACACAAGCTTAAAGGCAGTTTGGTAGTATGAGGTTTGCACTTCATTGGATTTTCTTCTTTTTCTTCCTATGCTTTTTTTCTAGATGTACCCGCTTATTTAGTGTATAATTGGTTTGCACTTCAAGCTGAAGCAATAATTATTGTTCAACATTTTAGCAGGAAGTACAATGAAGATAAAGTTGCAAAAGCCACGATATGAAATAAGCATGCAGGTACTCACCGAATATGAGAATGATACAGAATTGGCATTAGGATAAGGTCAATAATTTTTCAACTAAGGAAGAAGGATGATAAATATTTTTCTATTCAGCTACTAGACCGAGTTTTCATCTTCTTCCAATGAATTATTTAAAGGAAAAATACACACTACGAAGACTCCACAGGCACCAAATGGATTTTCTCATTCAAGCTAAGAGTCTTAATGGATATTATAGAACGAACATATGTAATTGTGATAGTAATAATTTTTTTTTTTTAATTATTTTGCATTTCAGTGAAACAGTAAGGATAATCCTTCTCTTGACTCTGAAGAATGATACAGTAAAACTAAGGATAATATACGACCATTACTAATTTAAGAAATTACAATTATATTAAATGAGATTCTTTTCTGAATAATTTTTTACAATTGAGATTGTTTAGGTTGTTCTTTATTTGTTAAATAGTATTCTTTTCTAAATAATTTTTACAATTGAGATCGTTAAACTATGAGTCAGTATATTATTTTTTTTCTTATGTCATTGTAATAATATTTGTTTATTTGTTGTTTTAAATTTATAACTATAATCCTAAGTAAATTTTTTATGTGACGTTCTTTTCTGAACCACAACCATTAAAGAGTTTTATATGCTTCAATAAAAAAAATAAAAAAATAATGCTCTTAAAATACATTTTTATTTCCACTGCAGACTAATCAATTTGGCTCATATAGTCTGAACCCGTGCAACGCATAGGCGCAATACTAGTTTTATATAATTTCTAATATAATTAGTGACAATTATGATGATTACGTAAATTAATCACGATTAGCAATAGTCTAATCTAATGATTAATTGCTTGAGAATAATAACTTTTTTTTCTTTAGTTTTTTATTTAGAAGAAGATGAACGGTGATTTTGATGAATTTTTTTAAAAATTTGAAGAAAATCCGATGAAACCTATCCTAAAACTAGTCTAGAAATTTTGTAATCAACCCCCATTAGAAAGTTTGATTTATTCATATCCGTTAGAAACTTGAAAAAATATGAGTTTTTTACGGCTAGAAAATGTTGTCGTCCCATCCGTAATAAGCGATAACGGCCCGGAAAAGATCCTTTCCAAGCCGTTATAAGAACTTACGGTTCGACAATGATGAACTCCTGGATGTAATCAAAATTTGCGGATGGGTTAAGATGAACTCCTGGCCGAATACTTATCCAGAGTCACCCATGTCTCTATCACGGCTGCAAACCCAACCGTAAAGGGAAAAAACGGTCGGGACACCCAGCCCTTTGTTGGCCTGAACACTCGGCTAGTTTTCAAACAAAACAAGAAAAGTCGTTATGTCATTAAACCCTATAAAAGGAGACTATTTTATCATCTCTTCCTCACACAAATTCTAGTTGTAAGCTCGCATATTCATTCTCATCTATTTCTCATCAAAAAAAAAAAAACACTATGGTGACTCCCTACACCAATAAAGAAGATTCTACGATTGTTTGGAACATCACTCGGTTTTGGAAATTATTTTGCTGGGCTCAGAAAATACTAAGAGCTCCCATTTTTTTTAGAATTCAACAAATCTTGAATTTTGTTTTCAAACTCCATAGAAACAACAACAAAAATGACCGTATCATTTTGGTTACCAACATTGCATTTGGTATGTCTGTGTTTAAACAAAGTGTGTGGTGGTGGTGGGGGGGGATATGACAATTTTAGCATACATACAAAAAGAAAAGAAAGTAAATATCAATATTTGATCAATAATAAATCAAAAATTGTTTTTCATCGGAACATAAATATTGATAGCCTTAAAACAAACTGAAATTCGAATGTTGTAGAGAAATTTATTTTTTACTTCTCTCAGGTCTTCCTTATTCTTTATTGTGTGTACACCCTAATTATTGTTCTAACCCCGGTTAAGGTAAAAGAAAGAATTAAGTCGCATGCCATTATATTTTTTCTGATACTTCTTTGTTTGTTCTCCACCAATGAAGTCCAACAACTTCTTAGTATTTGAAAATTACTATTTATCTTTTAGTCTTTCTATTAAATGCTGTGAAAATCATGGGTTTATCTTGTTGTTGAAACTTGGAATGCCAAGAGTTGATCACTCTGATTTGAGAATCTCTGGCTTGTAATGCCATCTATAGGAAGATTAGATAATTCTTCACTGGGATGGAAAGATGGATTATTGACACCATAGTTTGATCTTGTTAGAGCACTACTAGGTCGAACTCACAAGTTTTGCTATCTCAAGCTTGTTGTCAATGTTAGATGATCAAAATTATGTCTTGATTTCTAGTCTACTTAAATCTCAGACTAGGTATAGAAGTTGGTAGTTGAGTATCAGACATCACTGAATAACCCTCAAAAACTGAATATCAACAAAGACATTTGGAGAACTTCATCAACAGAGGTATGTGAAGACTGAACCATTCTATTTACTCACAAGCTTTACCATTTTATCTTTATGAGACTATGTCGTATGACTTTAGTAGATTTATTGCAAAGACAAAATTTCGAGTCAAGCTTGTCTTTGTTAAATATCTCGAAATATGATTTAAACAATGGATGTTCATTGGTCCTTAACAACGTTAGTTCCAAACAATTTATGGTTCAATAATTATCATTTGGATCATTTGAAAATTACCTAAGGAATGATATTTATATCTATGTTATTTGGGAAGGTTTAAAACATAAAAAGAAAGTTTTTTAGAACTACTGAAATTTGGACTCAGGATAGGTTGGTGAACCATTTCACAAACCCTAGATATCTACTGTCCGAAATATGGGTGGTTGGTGAACCTAGTTCGCAAACCGTAAGGTTCTGAATGGGACAGTTAACTAAACCAATTCACGAACTGTGGTGATCTGAAATTGGTGATATGGCCAATGGTTCACGAACCGTAGACATCTGAGTTCACGTGTAGCATAACAGTTCACGAACAATATGGTCATGAATTCATGAACTGGCTAACGGTTCACGAATCGTTTCACCAACGATCCTGGTATATATAATATTAGCAGATGATGAAAGACTATTTTTATAAATTAGTGTAGCATTTTTATGATCTCGTAAACACCTCTAAGATATCATTAATCACTAAAAAGATTTTTGTATGTGGATCATGATTAAAGTCTTAATTGTTTAAATAAACATAAAATTAGTTACAAGTTCAAAAGACATATATGCCAATAATTGGTCATTATACACGTTTCAAAGACCGGACCAACGTGTATAGTCTTTTATGTGATTCCAAGACAAACTTCTCACATGCTTACTTGTGACCCTAACTAGAGTTTCATCTAAACAGAGAAAGTGTTTGCTTGAATCTCAAGTTATCTTAGCTTGAATTCTAAGCAGCCCTCAGTCTTGAAAAACTATAAATAGAGAGACTCATTCAACTGGAAAAATTAGTCCCTAACACTTTAATTTGTGTCATAGTTGATTGCTAGATTTATCCTCTATTGACCCAGAGGTTTCGTCTGAGAAACATAATTAAGTCTACCACTGAAAGACTTCACTTAAGGATTCGCGAAGCTAGGTCAAATTATCTTTACCTTGATAGTTTGTGTATCCTGATTTTTTTTTCTTCTGTTATCGAGGTTTTCGTAAGCTCTTTCAGAGCAAGATAGATGGATATCACAAAGTTCTCTTCATCTCAGACTTTATGATTCCTCAAGATAGATATCTGAAAACTATTCTTAATGAATTAATTCACGATTGTTCTTGAGAGGTGGTTAAGTTCAAGATTCTCAACTAACTGAGTGTAAGTGTTTCGGATTTGTGAGGTTTGCTAGCTTTATCTATTGGAAATATATTTCCAAGCCATTATCTTTGATCTAAAGAGAAATCAAATATGCCTATCTGTTAAAGACAGATTGGTATCAAAAGTCTCCACTTAGGTTGAAGCAACTCTTAGGATGTAAAGGACGTAAGCTAAGGGTATCGATTGCGTAGACCCTTGCGAGGTTCCAGAGACGTAAGGAGCGCGACTGTAACTGAATTACTTGGATGGCTAATTCAATCTTAACTACATTCCATACCGAAATCTAATAGTAAGCTAGTAACCGTAGCGTCTTAATACGATTTCGTGTCCAAATATGGACACGAACTCGGGGTTTTTCTGCAGTTGTGATTTCCTCGTTCAAAAAATTCTTGTTTGTGTGTTTTTTACTCCTATCAAAAGTACTCTTTTTACTGTTAAGAGTACTAGCTACATAGGTTCATACTCCTATCAAAACAAAAATATTGGTGGCGTACTTGGTACCCTCTCATTTTCAGATCTGAAACCGAAATTAGGCTTTTTGTTGTTGTATGCATGACCTGATGACCTGTAAGTTAATAACGAAACCCACATTTTGATTTTGATTTTTTTTATCAAACTTATAAAAAAAACTGTTAAAATATATCTGTGAGAGCTACATAACTCAATCTCAATTGTATACCGAAACTGGAAAATAACCGAGTTATTAACGGATCAAAACTTCCCCAGAAGATTATCTCGGGTTGTAAACTTATAAAAAAAACTGAATCGGTTTTACTAATGTACACATAAACTGATTGTTATAAACGAATTTTATAAATGTACGCATAGACCGATTCTGCCATACTCTCATAAACAAAAAATTTCATTCATAGGCACATTTTAGGATATTAGCACATTTCAAATCGAGTGTGACTAATTCTGTGATCAAGTATAAAATCATACTCATTTTCATTTTCAATTCGAGTATGAATACATACTCATTTTCAATTCGAGTATAAAACCATACTCGTTTTCAAATTTGGTGTAAAAATCATACTCCGGTAAAATTATTTTCTTTTTCAGGGTATAAAGTTTATACTCGAACTGCAATCGAGTCTGATTTCATACTCATTTTATGAACGAGTATTGAAATCAAAGACTATACGATCGATTTATGTGGACTTTCACGTAATCGGATTCCAGCAAAAAAAAAGAAACTTGGTATTTCTTCCATACCAAAATCGAGGGATATGGGCATGAACATCAACCGATTCTGGTTAAATATTCTTCAACCAGAAAACACATACAGAATAATCGGTTGAAGTGTTCATGAACATAGACCGATCATCATAGGAATCGGTTCATATGGACATGGACATCAATCGGTTATGGTCAAACACAAAAACCCAAGATTATTTGTATTTTTCAATTTTGAATGGAGAAATCGATCACAAGTATAATTAAGAGTAGTTAAATCGATTGATGCCATTAGAATCGACTGATGAAGTTAGATTTTAATTTTAGTTTGTAAGGAAAATGATTTGAGTAGGTTTTAGTTTTGAAAGGATTTGAATATGTTTGGATTTTAGAAGGATCTGCTTAGGATTGAATTTTAATATTGAGGGTAACTTAGCAAATTTACCTAATATAAACACCCCTTATTCCCTTAACCTAGGTGGGTGAGGAAATTTATAGGCCCCAAATAATTCACCTAGACCCCAAACTAGCGAGGTTTACTTGTCTAAATTAGAAATGAGTTGATTGAATGTGATACTTCCAAATTGTTGGCCGTGAAGCGGATCAAATAAAAAATAAGACGGTTGGTTGTGAGATAAAAAATAAAATGCTCGAACAGTACGCGAGCAAATTTTTTACCAACAACAACAAGAACTCTGGATAAATAACAATGTTTGATACCTTGTGAACCTCACTCTAAGGCTAGCTCTAACCAGGGTCCAAGATTCAAGCTTCTGCTTGGATCCACGTCACCCAACAAGCTCGGCTAGGCGTAGTGGGGATCCAAGATCCGTAGATGATACGCCTCTTGAATCAAGCGTCGCAGAGTTGAAATCTGCTTTTCATTTGGTAAATCAAAAGCGCGATTTCTAGCTGCGTATTGACCTTGTTGACTGGTCAATACGCGTTCGAATCTGCGTTTCTTGAAACACCTAAAACATCCGTAACTCTCCCCTTCCCGCATCATGCCTCCATTTTTTTTTCTCTTTTGTTCTTCAAAAAAAACGTTGTAACTTGATTTCCCCAACTTTTTAAAGGCGATTTTGTGTTTAAAGGGCTGTACTCTTGCAAGGGTTTGTTGTAGAAGACGAGGGGCAACTATTGGTGGTGTTTTTGAGCGATTTGATAAGCATTTCCACACAAGGTAGGTAATATTTTTTTTTGATTAATTCATTTGATTTTTTGTTTTTGATTTAAGTTTTAATGGTGTGATTTAGAATTTATTGAATAAATCATGTTGAATATGTTGATTGAGCAGTAGGATAATTGTTTATTTAATTTCAAAAAATTAAAATGTGGAATTAGGGTTTATGCTATTTGGGGTTAATTTAGGTGAAACATAAACCCATGATTGATTGTTTTAATTGTGTTTATGCTTGGTAGAATGTATTTGAAATTTGTAATTTGATAAGCATGTTAACAATTTTGTTTTGAGGCTTGGCCATAGAGTTTGAGGATTAACTCATGTAGTGTTTTTAGTTGAGGTTGAGATGATTATGGTTTTTGTTAATATGGTTTTTGTTAATATGATTTTGGGTGAAATTGATGTTGTTAATATGGTTTTTGTTGGAATTGATGTTGTTAATATGATGTTGTTAATATTATTTTGTTGGAAATTGATTTTGTGGTTTATATCATTTTGCAATGTTAAGTCATGGGTGAAATTGATGAGATGATTATATGGGTGAAATTGATGTTCATTTTAGCGAAGATTTTCATATGAGCAATGTGCATACCTCAATGTTATGTGAATGTGAACGTGTGAATTCATATGTTGATTGTGCATAGATTAACATAGGCGTTTGAATTTTTGTTATTCACATGTTGATTGTGCTTCCCTTGGTCTTTTCATTTTTAGACAATGGAGGACGTCGATTGGTCTAGGTATGAGAAGTTATCCCAACTATCTCCAGGTGTCAGAGAGTTATAACATAAGGCCGACAACTTAGTAGATAAGCGAGACGGAATATTGAGGAGCAGTTGGGCCAACTTAAATAAATTTTACCAGATAGTGGTGAGAAACAACCCCCGTGCAATTTTAATTCTTCAATGTTGTGGTTTAGAGTCCATATTCCAATTTAATTTCAAGTATGGGGATAAGGGACTGACTGAAGCTTTATGTGAGAGGTGGTGGAAGAAGACTAGAACTTTTCACTTCAAAGAGTTTGAAATAGGTTTGACCCCTCTAGATTTCTATCGGTTGACTGGTATTCCTATTGGAGGAGGTAAGCCAATCCCAGAATTACCAAAGGAAACAATGACAGCGCAAGAAGTAGAAGCTATGGATGCTAGGTATTTCCGGGGTGTGTTAGATGTTATGCAACATAGAAGACTACAAAATGTGAGAACTGGAGATTATGATTCCAAGGCATGCACGATGCGAGTTTCTCACTTGGCTAATTTCATCTTAAGTAGGGACAATGTTGACAACTGCGACATTGCCGAAGAATTGACTAGAATGTTCTTGCTTTGGTGTATTGGTTCTTTTTTGTTTGCAGACTGTAGTGTTAGAGTAGATAAACGATGGTGTATAGTATTGGATAATTTGGATGTTGTTGGGTCTTATGATTGGGGTACTCCAACTTTGGGCGTTCTGTATAAACACCTGGATGACTGGAGTTCGTGCAAACAGAAAGATGTGGGTGGCATGTCGATGATCTTAGAGTTACGGTATTATTTTTATTTCCGTAATTGTCAACCTTGTTTTGAAGGAAAACTCGAGAGATGATCAACTGGATCCACACCCGGCTATTAGTCTATTTAATCCATTGAACCTTAGGAACAGGGGACAAAAAGATCTTCACAAACACTCTCTGTCAGATGCACTCGCTCAGATAGATATTAGGATGGGTGATGGGTTTATTTGGGACCCCTGGTTTGGGGACAGTGAACACCAACATACTGATGCATTCCAAACCGCACTTGAGATGTCTAAGAGGAGATGTATCTTTAAGGACAAGGACGGTGCAAGAGCTTGATTTATCTGGCTGAGAGGTGTATGAGGCAGGTGTTTGGTGCGATAGTTATCCCATGCAACCCACCTAGATTGGAGGATGTATTAGATGGTATGGAGGTTGAGGTTAGTGATCACTTCCTTCCTGTCCCTGATGAAGTGTATTCCAAATTTTGGAAAACTCATAGCGTGGGAGCCCTTAGGACAGAAACAACTCACATAGACACACGTGATGATACCGCAGTTGGTCACGCGGGTATACCCCGTAGTTTGATGCCCCAACGCCCACCCCCTAGCATGTCATCCCAGACATACACATACGACCAAGCAGGACAGTCCATGAGGCAACTCCCAAACCTACAATGGGACATGCCCTTCTACAAAGATTCGTTTGAAGAGCTAGTTCCAGTCCCCATGGAAGGAGAGAACCCATATAATTTTTCTGAAATCAACATCTCGCAGTTAGTCATTTTATATTTCATTTTCATTTTCATTTGGAGTTTCTTCATTGTTAAACATAATTGTTTAAAATACTTTTATTTTGTTTTTTAGGAAGAGTTACGCAGGTTTGCGGGGAGGCATACGGGCGATTCGTAGTGAAACAGGTGGTATATGATGAGAGTCGTCGTCGAGCGGTGTATAACACCCCCACAACCCATCGTAGTTCCGGAACATCTGAAGGCCTATTCTATTCAATTCAGGAAGAACAGACATTTCCCACCACATATTGCGCTGGAGTATCCTTGCCGGAAACCCAACACCGTCGCAAGCGTCCGCCTGCACCATTCCGCATCGAATGCTTATTATGTCCCTCATCCCCATGATAGTAACCCCCCGTAGAGCATAACCCGTTATTGGAGCATGCCTCCCCAGTGATTAGTGACTTACCAAACTCAAGTGATTTTTTAGGGCTTAGCTTGGGTGGTAGTTGGCATGGTAGTGGGCGGGGTAGTGGTCCGAGAGGTGATGATGGAGCCGATATGGATGTTGTGCCGGATAGTCGGTTTTTGGGTGACTCCGGTAAAATCTGGTTAAAATTCTGTTGATTAGCTAGGGCGTAGTAGATGTGTGCTATTTAGTTCTTGTATGATATATTTAGTTTTTCCTCATGTATGTTGGTCCTCATCTTATCCCTTTTTTATGTTCTTCATATCCCATGTTTAAGTGCGTTATTTTTTATTTTCTTATTTCCGCTTACAAAACAATACACCGTTTTAAATCCGTTGCGATGATGATTTAATTTGATATTTAGTTTGAAAAATAGAGTCGGCTATCGTTAGATATATGCGGCGGGAGAGGCGACATACCCGAAATCAGTACCACGATGATAGCCATGGAGATTCGTCATCATGTATCAAAAATTTTGCGGAGGCGCATGACTTGCACTAACCCGAACCTGTGACAGTCTTGACTAGAAGAACCGTTAACAGATGTCGTGTGGAGGCGGATGCCAGATGATGCGGACTACTTTAACCCCTGGGTTGTAGATTTGGGCCCTCGGCGCGTTTTAAGGGACGTCACGGTTTTCCCGAAAAGTTTTTCTTAGAATATTGCCTCAAATTTGCGCTAGAGATCCCGATTTTTTGCAAATCGAAGAGATGCGTGTAACATCCCAGGTCACTCTCCTCATATGAAAATGATTGCCGTCATGAAACACCCGGCAAAGGGGGTGGCTACAGATAGCTTAGACGATTACACAGGGATGGTCGCTTCAACAATATACATGTATGCTAAGAAGTTTATGGATGCACTACATTGGGAATTTAACGACCGTTACATGAGGGCTGCCAACAACAGAAGATACTAAGAGGTTATTGGCTCAAAACGAAGCTCGTGGTTTTCTGGAATGCTAGGAAGCCTCGATTTCACCCATTGGGAGTGGAGGTTATGTCATACCGAAGAAGCGGGCGACACGTGGGACACCATAAGAAACCAAACCTTGTTCTACAGGCAGTGGCATCGTACGATAGATGGTTCTCGCCTGTTTTTTTCGCGAGCCCGGTCTAACAACGACTTGAATGTGTTGGCACAGTCAGGATTATTTGATAGAGACAATGATCGTTAGCCCCGCTTGCAATTTCCGTATCATGAGCAACGAGTACAAACTTGGATACTATCCGGTGGACGGCATCTACAACGAAATGCCTGGGGTGGTCCATAGCTATAAGAAACGCGATGTTATGCCGCCGATCTAGAAAAAATTTAATGAATACCACCACGCAAAGAGGAAGGACGTGGAGCGTGCTTTTGGTGGTTTAAAGTCGAAATGGGGTATAATAAGGAATCCTTGTGCCGCATTCTTTGGTCTCATCGTGACATACACACTATTATGAGAGCGTGTTTAATTATGCATAACATGTGTGTGGAACATGAGTACCGTGATACGGAATGGGCAACTTTGGATGAACGAGAAGATACACCTCTGGTACAAGGTAACGTGGGAGAAGCCCGCGCGTATTATTTGAGCATGCCCGCTGGAGATTCTTGCAAACCGATATCACGGAGCACATTTGGCAGCGTCACCTCCTAGGATTACGAGACGGAGAATTGGGCCCCGGTGAGGAGGATGATGGCATCCTCACTTCCGATGCGGGTACTACCGATGTGGATGAAAACGCTGATGTTTACCCATTGGGTGATGATAATTTTTATGAGAAAGGAGAGTAGGAGGCACAGGCTATTACTTTCGTAAGTGAGGATGCCGCCATTGTTTCCTTTTATAAGACTACTACTGCATTTGTTTCTTGAGACTTGTTGTGTTTTTATAATTTTAATTATTAATTATGATATTTTAAGATATAATTTTTCGTAACAAAATTCGCTTTCTTATTTGTCTTACTAATATTCATTTTAGATTACGTCAGTATTTTTCCGATAAATGCGGGCCATCATTCGCCAAATCCAACTGTGATGATTTAGCCTATGTACGACTAGTAACCGACATACACTTAAACAACAAACGACCTAAACTTCTTGGAAAGAGCATTTTCACTATTTACAAATAACCCATTTTACATTTGCACTTATAAACGTCCTTTGTCGTTCACAAGATTACCTTTTCCATCGGACTACCATTATAAAACGGTCGATAAGGATGCCTTTTCAATATCACTCCACCACAAAGATCTTGAACCTCTTTAAAAAATATATAGTTTGAAAAAGATCCTCGGGAATGAGTTATATTCGCAAGTGAATAAAATTTGTGTCCAAAGTTTAATATGTGGCGAAAAACCCGGTCAACCCACCTAACGTGTCGAGATATAGTGTTACATAATTTTAATTACTTGTGCAATGCGCTTCATTTGCGGTGATGAAGATTTAGGAGTAGTGGGAGCATGAATTGCGGGAACAAATCATGGAACACCACGGGGTCGACGAAGATCCAAAAGTTTTGTGGAACCGTGTTTTCAAAACTTTGAAGATCTTACCTAAACGACAACAACCGCACTAAAGCCTCGATAAAAAAGATTTGGTCGATAACCGCGGATGTTGATGCTTTTGTTGCATGTCTGCTGCATGTAAACATAAGCCATCCTACGCTATCATCTGGCTTCGGTTAGTAAGCATATCCTTCAATATGCTTCCTAGTGTTACCACTATTATTATAAATACGAACGCATAATTAATTATTTTTTTTTAACTACTTTTTACAGAAAACAAGAACCAGGATCGATTTCCGTGCGGATTTAGCTAAGCCTTTCGTGTATGATCATCTATACGAGCTACTAAAGGACGTTATGCCCGCATACAATGTGGAATGATTATATACTTTAGATGTATTCCTAATAATAATATGTAGTAATGTTTCAACTAAGTTTAAGGTGGTCTCATTTGAATCGAAAAGTGTAAATAACATTAATAGGTAAAACATATAAAGTAACTGCCACATTGCAAATTAAATACCACAACGACAACGATGGGGGAATTAAAAACTATAAGGATGTAAAGAAAACCAAACTACATAATGCGACACGATTAAGTAAATACTAAAATTCCAGACAATAGTTAAATGCAACCAACTGCTCCACATTAGGTGTAACGACGACTTGGCCCTTGGAGAATCATAATCTCATTTTTGAGATTGACGAAATACTCCCTTTCACTCTCGTCGGTTATTTGACGCAGATCAATTCTCATTATCTCCATGTCAGTCTCACGCTGTTTGTTCCTAGCTAACAACTCGGTGCTCGCCGCAAAATTTCTAATAGATGGACCACCGTCGTCTGTTCTTAGAAAATTCATCCTATCCTCAGCCTCTTTTTGGTCCCATTCAAACCTTTGTCCATCCCTATGTTGGAAATATGCTAATGTCTGGTTTTGGTCCTTGATTACTCTTCTCTCTCGCTCTAGCTCGTTTGGACTAATCCCTACCTGGAGCACGTAGGGGACCTTGATCCCGATAAAATTCATTTCTTCGTCCTTGGTCTGAGGATTCACCGTTTGTGGTTTGAGAATCGTTAAACGTTTCATCATTGGTCTCTACGTAACGCTCATAGGTTGGCTCTGTTGGGAGGCTTGGTCTGCAAGTTTGAGGAACTAAGATGGACGGATCATATTCCCCGGGAAGTGCATCTTCAAAATTTCGAAAACCTTTTGATGTCTCCAACGTTTTGGATCTTTCGAGATCTTCCTCGTAGAGTACCTCTCCATCCCGTCATCGCAATTAAATTTGACCAACTTTGGATTAGTGATAAGTCCTTTTAAATATAATAAATACTGCATAAATTAATTTTACGAATCTCACCATAGATTGCGGGTCGTTTCCGCTTGGGTTAGCCCTGAAAACCTCTCTAACATGACCAACATATCTTTTGACTTCCTTTTTCAATGTGGCTACTCTCGTTTGGAGCGACTTGAGAGATCTGGTTGTCTCTCCCCGCCATCGTGCATTGTTTTCCTCAACAATACGAGACCAGAACTCTCTAGACTCCTGTTCCCTACCTGTAATCGGGTCACTAGTTATCGCACACCAAGCACCTATTACCGCTACATCTTCCATTCTAGTGAATTTTGTCATGACTGAAAATGTTGAAGGATGGGTGAAGCGAGAGATGGAGAGATGGTTGTTCTGATGGAAAATGTATTTGGTGTGTTTGGTTTGGGTGCAACCCACCTGAATTTGTAGTCCATTTAGAATCCGAACGTTGGGTATAATTAACGGGACGCTGCTAGTAACCATCGTATCAATCGATCCGTTGGTGATCCAACGCCTAAGAAATGGTACGCGTTTTCAAGCTGCGTGGAACTCAGGTTCAAACTGCGTAGCACGCAATTTTAAATTGCGTGCACTAATTGACCGTTAGATCAGCAACGGTTGGAAGAATCCGATGGTTGGTGTCGGTAGATGGTATTTAAATTCTAGTGTGCGGCTACAACGGTAATATGAAGAGAGGAAGCAATTTTTTCTCTATAAATTGAGTATGACACCGTAGTACCGGAGACACATAATATTATATTTCCAAGTTGTGGTTTCGTCATAGACTAGCCGCAAATTAAAAAAATTGTTGTTTAAATTGGGTAATAACGCATTAATATGAATTTGTAGTACAACTAATTAAAATGATGGTTAAATAAGTCCATTTTATTCAGATGCTTAAACAACGTAGTACAATCATAACACCAAACTTGAAATTAAAACGAATTTGCTTTCTATCAACGATATCTCATACTTGTCGACGACGCGTCTCACCAACTGTGGATTCTGAAGGGATGACCTGTTCAACATAAATGAAGTTAATAATTTTATTTCAGAAAAGGTTCATGAAAATTAAACCTTATAGGATATTTTTGTTTAACATACCTCTTCTATATTGGGTAGGGTTATGTTAATCCAATGGTTTTTCTTCGTTGGAGAAAAAATTACCACTTTCTTCAAAACTAATACCGCTCCCACCCTAATATGCTTCCCATAGTCTGGATGTTCCAAAACCTTGCGATTGACGTTTGTCGGCATCTTACCACTTGGATCCCGCAATATTATTAAAACCCAACAATGAGTAATCGAATCCAACAATTAATCACGAAATTAAAAAGATTAACTAAACGGACAAATCACCTTCACTTTCAAAGTAAAGTCACCAAAATATTGTGGTTGCTCCTCGACCAGTACAACCAACCTTTCAATTCTTTGGTTTATTGGTTTAATAGATCCCAGCGCGGTTCTCCCGTCTGAGTAATATTGTTGTGCAAAGAACCAAGGTTTAGTCTGAAAATGAAGATCGTTAACACCTTCAGTTTCATCCCTAACCAATTGTTGGAGGACTTGTGTAGATACATCTGCCTCTCCCGTAACTATCCTCCGATGTCTGTGATCTTGTAACTTTTGAAGCTCTCCCACTGGTCCCGGGATGATTTTTCTACTACTAGATGCACCACGAGAGATATGGTTTAAACGGTCAGATTTTTTTCACTACCGGACATGGGGTGAGATCAACGACAACCGATTTATTGCGGTTATCATATGGGTTTGATATGGCAGGAACATCTGGTGTGTTTGTTGAGTACTCCATGAAACTGTGTTGTGTGGCATCCGAGTAACTATCTAACACCGCTGCAAGCTCGTCTTCATCAAAACCTTCCCATGGGTCGGCGTCGGCCATTAGTGGATGATTAGTATGTTTGGAAAGATGGATAATAATTTAGTTGGCTATTGGTCGTCTGAAGCAACTTTGAAGGATATTATGTAAACTAGTGTTGGTTTATATAAACCAACAAAATGTGAGGTAAACAACAACCCACCAGCGTGTTGTGATATTTTAACATCCACTTGTGTTGGACAATGACATTCGATATATAATTACAAGCTTCCAAAGTACCTCACTAGGCGTCCCCTACGATTCTGACATGTTCCCCGATATTTTTATTACTTGTGGGAATCCTCTTTATCCCTTTTTCAACGAATCGAGTTTATTATCCTGTAATGATAACAAATACAAACTTGGTCCCAGCTACCGACATATCAAATAAACAATTACTATATATATCAGACAACCATATGCAAATCTCAAAGCAAAAACAAAACATTATTATTTACAACTTTTTCCTACCTTAATAAACAAGGAGGATGGGAAGATTTTCAATGGAAGAAGATAACGCCTTAGTAACAACTTATTGTATGGTATATTATTTGAATCCAACTGAAGAGAACCACGAAATGGGAAGACATTTTTGGTCTCAGATTCTTGCCGATTTTAGTATCCAAATGAGCAGCGGTAACAAGGTGTATTCAAGTAAGAGTATCCAACAACGCATAACCACCATTAAGAGGTATTGTATTCGTTTTAGGCAGTACCTTATTCTTGCGAACGGTATTCATGCAACGGAAATTTCAATGTATGAAGCTGAACAACCACATCCTTTTAGACATTTAGTTGAGGACGGATTATTCGGTCCTCGCATATAATATCCAATATCCTCGTTGTATTATGTTTTATTTTCTTAACTATTCCAGTGTGTTAATATAATAAAAGATTTTGTGGGTGTACCTCTATGTAAGCCCTCACGAGACTAAACTCGTCCGTTAGGGTCACCTAAGGGTTTAAAGGCTTGTTACACGTGCTAAGTGTAACCGTGATTCCTACGAAAGTGAGTTAGGTTATTTATTTAATATGTATGATGTCCTAAGAATAAATTATTAATCGGGTGATTATTAAAATTCCAGTTACCATCAAAAGGGACGTTTATGAACAGGGATGGCCTTTGAAAATAACTTTTGGAATTTTTTCCCTGCTGGGGGTCATTTGTAAACATCGATAATACTCTCTCATAAAAGTAAAGGTCACTTACTTTTGTCCTTTTTTTTCATTATTAGCTGTAAGTATGGTACGTCGTCACCAGTGGGGAATATGTCATAAAATGAATAAATTAATTGGGGTTTTCACAGTTGCCGGATGCGTCAAATTTAGCCTATAAATACACCCCCTTTGAACCAGTGTAAACAATTGCCACTACAAACTATATATTATCTTTGTGGTTTAACGTTAATACTAGTATCAACCAAGAAATGGCCACCAAATACACACCACAGGAAGATGAAGCTCTAACTAGGGCTTACTGCAATGTTTCTAATGATCCCGATGTATTAACCGACGATAAATCAAACGAGTTTTGGATGTCTGTTGCGCATGAGTTTACCGATATAATTGGAAATCACAACCTTCGTACTTGGAAATCCTTAAAATCACGTCTCTTCACAATAAAGAACGAGCTGAATTTTTTTGTTGCCATCCAGATTCCATTGTATCTCAGTGTTCCCGATGGGTGGTCCGCAGATAAGATTGTAGGTTTCCCTTTGTTATTGCAAACATGTGTTTGAATATATTTGTTTCCTTAAATAATACTTATCATAACTATATATTCTAATTAACTGCAGGAGACTGATGCGCGCCAGTTGTACCTACAAAGGAAGGGAAAGAGGTTTATGTATTTCAATTGCTACCTCAGCATGAGCCATCACTTTTCCTATATGAACCCCCAAGTTTTAGCCCGTCGTGAAGCATGACGACATCATAAATTCGTGTTTTGTGGGTAAACCCGTATGTAAACCCTCACGAGACTAAACTCGTCCAGTAGGGCCGCCTAGTGGTTTAAAGGCTTGTTACACGGGCTAAGTGTAATCGCGTGTCACACGACAATGACATCAATTTTTTATGTTTTAGTATTTTCCTCCCTCCATTGTTTGGGGCCCAGGATTTGTTTTTAATTTAAGAATGCGTGTGGTATTAGTGACTCACCTTTTTGGTTGGTTAATATATGTTGATGTGTCATGCGAGAAGGACATATTATAATTGTATTTTTCCATGCATTATTAACATTTTTTGGTTTTGTCTTTTCTTTTTTGGCTCAAAGATGGTTATTTTAATATTGAACCCACACATCTTCATTCGAATCTTCCTACTTTTGGAGATATATAATGATTTTCTTTTTTTCATATCCCTACCCATGTGATTCAATGAACCACCTTATTTGAGTATTGTCCCTATATATATTGTGTGCAAAACAGTAATCCTCCTTTGAGAAACGATGGGTTTTTTTGGACCAGTGCTTGTCCCTTGTATTAATGAAGGGTTTCTTTGCCCCCAGTGCGTGAGATAAGTGATAGTCACCAACCACTTTTTAGAAATTATATAAGTATGGTGTGTGTTATATCAATCAGAAACACCCTCAACTACTCTTACTTTAGTTATCTCCTTTTCTATTATAACATACCAAGTATTTACGTTTTTTCATAAAAAAATATGGCCGGATATTCAAACGAAGAGGATGTCGTGTTAATTGGCGTTTATTGTCGCGTTGCCAGAGATCCTATTATTGGGAGAGACATGGATACTAGGAGTTTTTGGGAGCGAATCCTTGGGAATATAGATCGGTGATCCACAACGACAATGCAAGATCCACAAAGTCAATCCAGTGTCGAGTCTCAATGTTGAAAAAACATGTTAAGAGATACGTCGGTTTTGTGAGAGAGCGTGTACAGGGAATGGCTGCTGGGGGTTATGACCTAAGAACGGCTGTAAGTTTTATTAAAATTTTTTCATTTACGTGATTTTATGACACATTATCCGTAGACTAACACCATAAACGAATTTCGCGCAGTACCGCCAGGGACAAACTACATATGAGGCGGAGGGAAGATTATGGACACACGGAACGGTTTTTCAAATACTCAAGGATACATTTGGCGAGGACTTTGATCTTGAGTTCGTTCCTCCTCCATTTCAAGGAAATCGATATGGGGAAGAAGCTTAAGACACGACCAAAAACGTCTAAAGGTTTTGTGGGTTAAACCTGTATGTAAACCCTCACGAGACTAAACTCGTCCAGTAGGGCCACCTAGTGGTTCAAAGGCTTGTTACACGGGCTAAGTGTAATCGCGTGTCACACGACAATGACATCCGTTTAGATTTTATCACGTACCGCTCATATAATTATTTAATAATAAATTGGTGTGGTTTCCAACCAAATTTGGTGGTGATTTGGTATTGTGGTGGATATATATATATATATATATTCGTTTTTCATTTATGAGTGATGGTGACCTGTCATAATTATTATCACTTTATTTTCTTGAATATTGGCGTCCCCTAAGTGACCTCCTAGGCGTCCCCTACGTTACCCTCATTCCCCAGCTAGGCCATATATTGAGAACTCTATTAATATAGTATCACTCATCTAAAATAAAACGCAAAACAAACCTTCTTCTTTATCTCATTCATCTGTATATCGTCTTCCTATTATCAAGTCTTCAACAGTTTTAAAAGAATGGCTACATTTTCATGCAACGAGGACGTCGCTTTAATTGGTGCCTGGTGTTCTGTTAGATTAGATCCAGAAATTGGCCACGACCAAGAAAGCGTTGAATTCTGGTCCCGGGGTTAGAGTCAGATACCTAACCTCATTGGATAATGGGACGGTAATAAGGACCGATCACATGTTGCGGAACAGGGTTAGGTTCTTGGTTAGGGAAGTTACAAGATATGTTATTTGTGTTCGGCGTTATTTTATGAACGTACCTAATGGATGGAACAATGCACGATGTGTGAGTAAAATTTAAATTTGATTTTAAATTTAAATCCTTTTAATGAATCCACAGGTATTAACACATCTTATAATTTTATATCCAGTATGAGGAAGGTAAAAGGGCTTACGAAGGACAAGGACAATTCTCCCAGAGATGGCGTCTACATGCAGTCTTTGAAGTGATGAAATTATAATTTCCGGCTGAGTATGATCCTGAGATCTATGTACAACAGTTGAGATTCCTCCTCCTCGGGATGGAGCCGATGATTAAGACAACGACACATTGTCTAAAGGCTTTGTGGGTAAACTGTATAAAAACCCTCACGAGACAAAACTCGTCCAGTAGGGCCTCCTAGTGGTTGAAAGGCTTGTTACACGGGCTAAGTGTAATCGCGTGTCACACGAAAATGATATCTATTTAAAAGGTTTCTATAATTTTGGTGTGTTTGGTAACTGCAGGAGGAATTTGTATCCAGGGTCAATTAAATTCTTGCTAGTTATAAAGTGTGGTCCACATCTTATAAATAAAAATTTAATTTCAAATGGACATTGAGTTCTTAACATTTAACTCAAAAAAATGGTCAACGACACTAATTTTGTGGGGAGACATGTACCACCTTTTGTTCAACACCATCATTGAATGACATTGCATGCCCGGGGAAAAATTGTATCGCAGGACTCCTACAGTGTCACATTTCCCTATAAATGGATGCAGTTGAACCAAGATGGAACAAACAATCTTTAACACATCATTAGAATGTTCCCTCTAGTATTTCATACTATTCTTTCTATATGGATGCCTAATTCACCGTTGAGGAAGACGTCGCAGTTGTTTCAGCATGGATTGATGTATTGGCAGCGCCGGTGGTTGAAGGTGTTAATAGACCCACCCGGAGCATAGGGCATCAGGTACATACCAAATTTGTCGAAAGATTTGAAGATCCAATACGTAGATCGAGCCAAGCATTAAGATACAGGATTGTGAGTATAAAAAGAGACGTAATATTGTATGTTTCCCTGCAAGGTAGACTAATGATATGCGTTCCACCGGCAGTCATTACGGAGGAAATGGATATTGTAAGCAGTTTTCGTTATAAAATACCCAATTTAAACAAAATTAATATAGCATAAGATAATTTGAATGCTTCATGCAAGAAACGATGACCAAAGCATATTTCCTTGAAAGAAACGGACGTCCTTTCAGATATTACGAATGCTACTTACTTATGAAGGACGCCTTCAACGAGTACAATCCGACGAGGTTATATAGGCTTGCACCATAATAGATCTCGTAATCGCAACATTAAACGAAGCTGAAGTTGCGGATGTCCCGTTGGGTAAACGCGTTTTATCGTTTGTTTTAGTTTGGTTAACAGATGTTTATGATGTTAACCATGGTCTTACTTATTGTGTGTTTCATCTTTCTTGCAATGAGGTCATGAACCCCATTAAGAATGACGAGTTTTATTATAAACTTCCTTATCGCCCGATCTTTGGTGAAATCAAATTCGATCACCGCATATTTGGATCCTAGGGTAAAGGAAACCAATCCATTTTTAGGGTTTTCCATATTGCGGGGCCGGCACAAAAATTTCTAAACTCGTCAATTAATGTTCATAAACACCCCCTACTGTTTGAAACACGCCTTGGATGACGGGAAATTACATGTCACCGACAAACCTTAGTAGAGAGACTAATCAAGTAAAAGACGGAAATTTTGAAACTGGTGTGTATGACACCGACATACTATTCGCCCAGTCGATATTTTTTTTAGAGTGGGTCGTAAGGAGGACTCATCCATTAATATCCTATAAAAGAAGTCCTCTGTATAGATAATTATTGACCACAACTCCCCACATCCAATTTAATCTCTACATCCAATCTTGATATTGTATTCAACAACATGGATTATACATCTACCATCAAGGAGAGAAATTCATTCATAGCGTCATGGATCGCAGTAAGGTCTGTTCCAGTTGTAGAAGGAGTTGAAAAGGATGAACATAACTTTTGGCCACGGGTACATGCCCATTTTGTTGCAAACTTTTTGAATCCAAAGCAAATAACATTTTTTGATCTAAGATGTCATGTCAAAAAATATCTTGAGGTATGTTAGGATGTATGCTATCATCCAAGCCAAGCCGCTTAGAAGGATGACACCTTCCCAAACAAATAATATCGTAAGTTGTATTATGATTTCGTTCCATATTTGTAAAATATTATTTTTGAGGAAGTATTTAACGGTTTTATTGTTGAACGTATGTAGGAATGGATGACGAAAGTACGCTTAGAAAAGAAAACGATATTAAATTTGAGTATTATGAGTGCTACCTTACTTTGAAGGAGGCCGTGGGGGAGTTCAACCCGTCGTGGATAGCAAGGCACATGGGTTAATGTAACATCACTATGCTTCATCCTTTTGTTGGTATACCTCTTGTAAACACTCCTGGGAGACTACTCGGCCTTTAGAGTCACCGACCAGTTTGAATGCTCGTAAGCCATTTATTATCGTTGTATTTTTTAATCATTTTGCCGTCCGTGTCCTAATTTAAAATTAATGAGGAAAATTAAAGTATGTTTCGAAGAGATTTAATTCTTACCATTCATTGTATCCAAAATATATGTTTTGGGAATACACAGAAGTACCATCATTTTTAATATTCCTATTATTTTACCGTGAATTAAGGGCAAATAACTAAAGTGTCTGACAGTTGGGTGTCTTTTTCATCGCTACATGAAAGGATCTGTTACACAAGGTCCTCTATAAAATAAATTTTTCGGCCACCAAGATGAGGGTGCAAAACATAAGATATTCAAATCCATCTAGTTACAGCTTCTCCTGTAATATTGTTTCATCTCGTCGCTTTTATCCAAAACCTACAACAATATTATTATGGCTAGTTATACCGTCGAAGAGGATGTTGATATCACTAATGCGCGGGCAAGTGTTGTTAACCTTCCCGAGGTGGACCATCACCGGGTTCCGGCTAATACGGTTTGGAACAGCGTATTTGAAAATTACACACAACTATTCCCAAATATTCATCACAGAACACCAGTTGCTGTAAAGGCTAGGCTCGGAGTAATAAAAAAGGGGGTGAGGGTTTACGTGCGATACCAGAAAGAAATTTATATGGCACATATCCAATCTCCTCTATGGACACATTCGGAGGTCAGGTAAGTAGTTTATCTTTTTACTCATACCACTTTTTTTTTAATCTTCAACATGAACACTAAATGAGTTATGAACCAATTATCTAAAGGAGCGATATGCAAATTGGAAATACACTCGTGATACAGGCAAAGATTTCATGTTTTACCAATGCTACTTAATCATGAAGGATAACATCCTCCAACTGAACACGATACAACCGCCACCGAATCCTCCGCAACATGGGGACTAAGATTAACAAAACTGCATCAACACCATGATATTAATTTAATGGTTTTGTGGGAAAACCTCTTTGTAAACCCTCACGAGACAAAACTCGTCCGTTATGGCCACATAACGGTTTAAATGCTAGATATCTTTGGTAAAAGTTAGCTAGGTTTAATTTTGAAAAATCTTTTAGCGATCTCTAACCATTCCATCAATATATCCCTAAGAGGAGCATCAATTTATTCATAATGGTATTTGTTTTTCAATTTATTCATAATGATATCTTTGGTAATAAATATCATCATGGATCCCCCTATGTTTTGTTTCACCACACAAACTACTTTTCGCCGATAGTTGATACTTTGGGAAGACACGAAATTGGGTCGATGCAATGTAGGAGTTATCGATAAATAGTAAGGGTCGCTATATAAAAGTAAGTGTCCCTTGGTAACGATGTAAACGACTTTTGGATAAAGATTCGTGGGTGGTTAATAATTTGAGTATTATCTGTATTATTATCTCTGGATTTAATTCCACCATGAATTGTCATAACTTTTGATGCATTATTTTGAGTGATCAAATCATGATTCACGGTCTTCTTCATTTCCAACCCCGATTTCGACAACATATATACAAGTTGATTTAACCCAAACAAGGGTCATTGTACCATCTCTTCTTGCCGAGATAGGTCTTTCCTTGTCCTCCAAGAGCTGTTTTAAACAGACAAAGGCGTATGTGAACATGATAAGTGTTTTTAAATTGAGAAGGGTTGTCGGTGAAAAGTGACAAGTTTGTGTAAATGCTTTTTCTTTTTCGAGTGAATTGGATGTGTTTTAACAATTTCCACGCAGATTATTAATTTGGATCCTATAAATATCCAGGTTTACCCAAAGGTACTTCTAACACACCGAGTACTTGGAAATCGTATTATCTACCTCCAAACAACATAGACCTGGCAAAACTTGTCACGGCTTTCTACCACTCAATTAACTCTTTGTACGAACACAACAATGGGATCATTTGATTTGGTTGAAGATTTGCAAATCACAAAAACATGGTACAAAGAATCTCGAGTAGCAGACCGCTCGCCCGAATCTGGAGCCCGAAACCTTTTGGGCGAAAATATACAACCAATATATACGAGATTATGGGAATCCAAATGCGAGAAGAAGTCTTCAACAGATTCATGATAGGTACCAGTTATACAAAAAGCCATTTACAATTTTATAGCTATTCAACAACGACTCACCAAGCACGGCCGTATTAGAATGTCATCCCGACAATTTGTAAGTATTGTTTAATTTATTTCGTCCATTGGTTAACTGATTGATTCTAAATTTGTTGAGTATATTTTCGCTGTGTTTTTGTAGCACGAATTGGTTAAAGCGGGGTATTTAGAGGAAAAAGGTGAGGCATTCACATTCGATGAATGCTATAATTTCATGGTATCCAAAATCCCAGATTATGGATCACCGGGCAATTCATCGACTTCATCGAGTGAAGTCTAAAACTGGAATATACGTTTGTGACTACTTTGTGGGTTTAAAGGCTTGTTTCACGTGCTAAGTGTAACCGTGATTCCTACGAAAGTGAGTTAGGTTATTAATTACGTTGTTCTAATGTAATACGATGTTAAACATGAAAGTCATTATTTTAAAAGTTGTCCGTTACATCATTGCAATAAGTAAGAAAACACATTACATCATAAAAATCCGAAGATTTCAAACTAACAATATTAACCACTCATAAACATCTCACGAGAACAAGATTCAATTTTATATGCGAGTACCAAAAAAATAATTGGCCACGAAATGCCTCAAAGGCTTCCCTAGTTCCGCTTCATACATTGCCATCGCCTGAGCACGATTACCATTTGCAAGAACGCGTCTCCTAAAAAGCGACCACAAATCCTTTGCGAGATGCTAACGCGGTGTTGGATACGTATGGCGGAATACCAAACGCTTCCATTCCCAATTTGAATCAAAAAGTATTCCCTCACTCGAAACCAAAACGCCATACCCGCCGGAGGATTTTTCTGTATCATGATCCATATCCGCAACCTTACAATAACTAATCACTAGAGCGATATCTTCATGCATCGAAAAACGAGGCATCGTGATTGAGGATTGTGGTGGAAATAAGATATGTCACTTTTATAATTTGGGATTGAAAAAATTTATCTTTTGGTTGAGTTTCCAGAGCATTACACCTTCGCAGATAATTGATTTGTGAGGCGTTTATCACAAATTTATACTAAAACTCTCAGATGGGTTTAAATGTAATTTTGAAATTCAACAAAGGAATAAATTATAAATATTGGCAACTTGGCTGCATGAGTACGTTTCATTTGTCGGGCATTATTTTGCATGTCATCTCCTGTAGCGTGATATATTTTTGTAATCTGGGTAATGGTTAAATAGAAAATGACCTTTGAAAGAGGAGGCAGCTAAAGACTGTGGTACACTATTACCGATTAGATGTGTAATAGTATTCTCTGACATCTACAATTATCACCCAACACATTGTGTTTTCGTAACACGCCCCATTGAGTTTTCCACCACTTTTATGTCAGACAAAAGTGTAAAGATAGGCATTGAATTATGCAGTTTTCCCTTTTGATTTATTATCATACACGTGGACTGGAATAAGGGGGTTTGGGATCTGGTGGTTGGGGAGATTACAAACTTAAGTTGAAATATTCATGAATGCGAGTTTGCCAAGAAGTTTGTCCCTAACTTAGGAGGAGGTCCTAAAATAGTCAAACATAAACAAACCCAAATAAACGTTAACATACATAAACAACATAAAAAGTACACAATACATAAAACATAAACATTACATCAGACCGCGCCTCACTGACCAGAATTAAACACGGGATTAAACATTACATCATAAACACATAACATAACACAACATATTAAAGAGCAACCGAAAATTTAATTAGTCGGCCCATTCCACCAAATTACACCCAGGACATTGCCAAAATTGTTTACCATAGGTGTTCTTATCTTTAGAACGATGTAGTTTCATAAAAAACCTACATCCTAGGAACCGGGCATGACGCCCACTTTTCATGTTCAACCTTAATCATACCTTTCTCTTTGAAGTTTTTGCAGAGTACGTTGATGTTTTTATCATCTTTGAACTTGATTGCATCTTCTAACCATTGAGCTTCTTCACGACAATTATCGAACTGGCATCGAAGGTACCTACTTTTTCCAGGTTCCGCTTCTAATAACAATTTGATTCCCGGACATCCTCTTTGCGGGCACTTGGAATACATCCAAGGGCATTGCATGGATGAATGGTCATCAAGGAAACAGAGCGGACAAATTTGGTTTGCTTCTACACATACAATTTGTTTTCCCTTGCGATTAGAATTCATTTTTGTCCGACTAAATTCGAAGTAGCGTTTTATGTTTGATGGTGTGTTTCTTTGAGTGTATTTATAGGAAAAAATTATTATTATTTATAAATGAAATCCCCCTTGAAAAATCTTGCCGTTATAGTGTGTTGATAAGGATAACAAGATTTCTATCAGAAGTCTCGTTATCCAAAGCGATTAATGGATGACTTAATGGTAGCGCATAAGTTGAGTTGTACGAGTGTTTTTATCTCTGAAGGCGGCTATGTTCAACGAGGAGCTCTATTTGAGAAAGTATCTGAAAAATACTCGGCGTTAACATTACGGTGTAAACCGGGTGTAGGAAAAAAAGGTCAAACAAATATTAAACGACCACGCGATTTGTAACCGCGTTTAAAGAATACGCAGATTCAATATGCGTGCGACGCAGGTTCAAACTGCGTTCAGAAGAATATTTCGTGGATTTTTATTTTATACGCAGTTTGAACCTGCGTATTATGCTTTTTCCATACTACTTCCAACTTGAATCCAAGCTGAACGCAGCACCCATTCTGGATCACTCACACTATTCACACATAAACGACACTTCAACGGTGTCTAATGTGGGATCTTGGATCCCGTTAGAGCTAGCCTAATGGCCCTACTATTCAATGATTTTGCTCCTTATTTGCTGAACTGAGGGATGGTAGTATGTAAGAGTCAAGCCTGTTGAAATTATGAAAATCGCTTTGACTAGCATTTTCAGAGCGTGAGTGAGTTCTTTGGATAATGGTAGTATACTAGTATGTACTTATATTATTGGAATTAAGATTTGACAAGAAGTCATGTACAATGAAAAGAATCTATCAAAAATGCCATATACACATATGGATGTACTACGCCACCCCTATTTACTTGTTACCCCGTCACCGTTTACACCAGGAGCACAAATTTGTTGGTTTAAAGCCACGCAGAAAAAACTTATACACTCATAATGCAATGTGTGAATTCGGCATTTGAACCAGAAAAGCAAATAGCAACAATAGATTTCATTATAAACAAAAGTTTCCACAGAAAGCTGAAGGAACTAGCTAGAGATCCTACATTAGCTAAAGACAGAACCACCTAACTTAAAGAGTAAAGACTCTTATATTTACAAAGAAAAAGCCAAAGAAAATAAATAGGAAAAGCCCCATTAAATTACCCAATAAAAATCTTCTACAGCAGCAGTAAAAGTTGCTTGGTAAAAAAAAACAAAAAAAGTCCAACAGATATCCTGTGGTTGTCTTGGATTTCTTTGTCGTTCAGGGTAATCTACCCAAAAGAGCTCTTACAGTGCAGTGGCATATCAATTGCAATAGTAGTGAATCAAGTGATCAAGGTAGGGAGCTACTAGCTGAAGAAGAAGAAGATCAAGAAGAACCTTTAAAGATGAGAAAATTGAGAGTCTCCAATGCAAAATATATGAAAGTCCCCTTGGAATGAGTGAAATAACAACCGAAGTTTGAACCAACTACACATTGCCATCCATCCCCATATATCTTGTCAAATTCCTGTTATTCACAAACAAAAACATCATTAAAACCCCATAGAAGTATATATGATCAAGTAGAGAAAGAGTATTACTAGTGGGTGGGTGTTGCACCTTTTTGATATGAGAGGCAATGGATTTGCAATCAAAGACATCATAAAGATCAAGTGCATGAGAAGCAGAAGTCATGGCTTGGATCTGCATCTTCACTGGCATGTCTGTGTCTTCTATGTGTGCTTTTCCTTCCAACATCTTGTCTCTAACAAAATGAACCCCAAAGAACCAAAAACTTAGTTTCCCTGGTCTTGTTTACTCTCTCAGGTCTTAACAAGAATGAATCCAGAAACTTCTGTTTGTTTTGCAAATGGGAGCGAGAGATATAGACATGTAAGGATGTAAATGCAAAGTAGGAGTATATAATGTTGGCACGTAGTCCAACCCCTTTTTTTCTCTCATTGCAAGGATTTGTATTTACTTTTCATTATCCACAACAAATCTATTTCATTCATGATTTTCTGTGTCCTTTTTAAGTCTTATGAGAATCTCTCTTTACTTTTGACAGATGAGAGTGATGACTCTTTCAAACACAGATACTCTCATTCTTTTGTCACCATTGACTCATCTCAAGTTCTATCTTTATCCAAACTTGCTAGCATGACTAGTGAAGTATGCTCGTGACTTGGTGCCAGTTTGTTACACTGTCCAGAGGTGACCTCATGAATTCTTTTGAGCAGCTGGTTGATACCTCCACAACCACAAGACCAACCTACCGGTCTAAAGACTAGTCAAATTATTATATGTTCCAGGAAAAGTGATATTTTCCCTTCTTTTTTTCCTTCTCAGATGGGCCTATTTGAAGACAAAAATGAGAAAAATAAAAGTATCACTTTTTCTGAGACAGATGTAGTAGGTTCTGGTTAGCGACAAGATAAGATTATCAAGATAGCTAAGTTATGGTTAGCGATGGACCAGACTAGGGGATTTCAGTTTCCGTACTTCCTATCCTCTGACTGTTTTACACGTCTTTGGGTATGGAAACATGAAGCCTTAGATGAGATTTAATTTAGTTCAGCAAATAATATTCAACAAATCATTCTAGCATTACAATAATTGACTTCCAACATTTTACCAACCATAAAGAATTAACTTTCAAAACTGTGGAACATAACTATTAGCTTCGTGCAGACCATGGTAAAGAGACCTATGACAAGGAGGCGAACCAGGATTTGAAGGTGGTTTTAGAGGAACAGCAGTGCCACTTTGATGCCACTTACACCCTCTGAGCTTTATTTGAGCGTCCATCAGAAGAGTAATTATCCCTGGAGCGATTGTGTTTGCCGGTGTGTCTCCCTCCTCTGAAGCCTCCTCTGCCACCCCTGTAGAGAAAATAATAACAATCTCTGTTACAAAGACAATCAAAGAGTAGCAACAGTCTTGACCAGGAAATTTCTGCAAACAGCTTTCACAGTCCATAGCATAATGTTGAGCTAAGAACTAAGAAGCGTGAATATTGACTCGGACAAAACAATGCTTTGAATTTTCAACCATCAGAGAGATACCTCAGTTCAGGAGTGTTGTATGAGAACAAAGAGTTTGCTAAGATCAAATTTACAAAGTCGATGCTACTATGAATGCAAAATTCCACTTTCAAATATGAATACAGTGGCAAATGCCCATTCGAATGCAAATGCGAATGCAAATTACGATTCAAACGTCAGTAACATTATTGCCATTGCAACTGCAATACTATTTGGAATGTGAAACATGAATTTGGTGCCGGTAAGCAAACAAAGCACATCTGATGTCAAATTACAAATACCAGATCCTGAACCCTAGAGATTACCAAACATTACTGCTATGAAACCTAGTATGCTAACATATTAGAATGCCTTTTTAAGTTTCTTTTAAATGTCAAAACTCATCAGTAGAAAACAAATCCTTCATAAGCAGAAGCAAATGCTTCAATCTTTAAACATAAAACTATTCAGCCAGCCTAATTCTTGACCAAGACATGAACTGAAAACAAATCTACAACAAAAACTAAACTTAAGCGATCCTAACCAATATACAAGTGTTGGGCATTCTTTGAACACCTTTTACTATTGATCTCAGTTCCCAAGTAAAAACTAAATGTAACTAAAAGCCTGGTAACCTCTTAGTAGTACAAACACTAAGAAACAAAGGGAAGTTAAAAGAGATATGCACCTCCCACGGTTGCCTTTACTTTCCCAGCGCTTATCTTGACCCCCACGAAGTAAGCTCCAATACTCTTTTTCAGCATCACCTAAGCATAACAGATGGAAGAGCAAAGATAAAGATAAAGTTATATTCTAACACCAAGTCTTAACAAATACTTTGTCAGGAAATAAGTAATGAAAATAAACTTAGCATTGCCGGAATAAACAAGTCAGAGATGAGCTTCATCTACTTTGTTAAATATTCATAGTACTACTAATAGCAAATATTTGTGTTTAAAACTCATGTTATATCTTGACAAAGACCTACAAATTTGAACACTTGTTCAAATGCAAAACTACCAAAACTTGTTCAAATGCAAAACTACCAAAACTTGGTCCAAATGGTGTGGCAGATTAAATGGACAGCCGCACTGAAGACTTACTTAGACAAGTCTCTTTCTCAAACACATTATTCATATAGAGGTGGGTTCTACGACGTAATTTTGCTGCTTATGACATTACTATCTTGGCCATGAAAAGCTAACCCAAAATAGTCAATTCTTAACAAGGACGGACACATCCGACAGTGGAGGGGGACCACTTACAAGGAACAACTCTCATTTATGCTTCCTTAAAGACAAAGGATTAGAAAAACTTGTCAGCAAAGAGGAAGGTATCATTTACAGTTTGCTGTAATCTTGAACTGACTCTATTGAAGTCCCACTAGGTAGTTTAGAACTTGTATTGTGTTTAAAATATCTGATGGAGTAGAGTGTTGAAAGGTTTCACTAAAATCATTCATTTCCAATTCCGATAATAGATTAGATCTTGACAATAAAAAAATAGGACACAACTAAAGATCTCTCGGTTTTAAAGACTGAATATCGTAAAGTGTAACTCAAGCAGATATCAGCATTATAAAACAAAAGGGTTCTGCACAGACTAGGCTTCCATTGTGCAGGAAAATGGTTGCTGTAAGAATTGTGGACCAAGCGAAAAAGTTTACTAATCCAAAACTCGTAGAATCTCGGGAATACAACATATTTGGCAATGATAATAAACAGAGAGGGACAAAGATACATACCGACAACAGCTTCGAAGAAAGCGATATAATTTTTCACTATCAGACCACCTTCTTCAGCGAGCACAGCTGCAGCACGAGCTTTCTGACTCGCTTCTGGCTCTTCAAAACGCACATATCCCGAATCGTCCCCAATTTTGAAGTCAATAAACTTCAGAGAAAAACAACCTTTTTTCAGATTAATTTGACCCAATCAGACATCAATATGAAAACATCTCACAATCAGTAGTATCATTCAAAACAACTAGAAGAAGTATTAGTGCAATACCTAACAGTTCCAAATTGTTGAAGTAGATTCTTTATATCCTCACGCAACACGACATCTTTGTTGTCTTTGTTGAAAGCAGCTGACAGTTTTTCTCTATCTGATGCGTTATCTTTAGTTCCTTCACTGACATTTTCCGCACCTTTTCCTTCACCTTCTTCCTTCTCAACATTCTCAGAGCTTTTCTCTTCACACTGATTAGTGCCCTTGTCAGTGACATTATCTTCCTTTCCTTTCTCACAAGCATCTCCATTACCGTTAGCTGCCTCCTGGCTACCATTTTGGTCTGCAGTGTGTTCGCCTGATTTATGCTTCAACTTAAATGAAATCACCAAACCTTTAGGATAGCTGTAGCATAATGGATTCAACAACAAGAAAGTAATTTAGTAGGTTAACATATAAAAGAAAAAGAATCAAAAAGAAAAAAATGTTAAAAGAATCTCAAAAGCAATAGATAATGGTGAGACCTACCCAGAGTTCTCTTCGGAGTCATTTTTATGTGAACCTCTAAGAAGCCGAGATTTCTCAACCTCTGCACTTAGCATTTCCCTTGCAGCGTCAAAATCTTTTCTGTATAATAAAATCTTACATAAGCGTAGTGTTTCAAGAAAATAACAACTGATACAAAATAAAGTCGTATACAAGTACAAAAAATTTAACAATGCATCAAATCATATGTAGTGCACGAGATAGTTGAAATTGAAAGAGACATAAAAAGCGTCGGGACCCAACATATTCAGTTTACATGTCCATAAAACTGCAATTTAATATTGTCAGAACACAGGGATACAAAAATTATGATAGAACATTATGAGAATGAATC
The DNA here is from genome assembly GCA_023531295.1 of Papaver armeniacum. Classification (NCBI taxonomy): domain Eukaryota; kingdom Viridiplantae; phylum Streptophyta; class Magnoliopsida; order Ranunculales; family Papaveraceae; genus Papaver; species Papaver armeniacum. The sequence goes on along the minus strand of JAJJWW010012042.1, from coordinate 59,771 downwards.
TCTCAGCACTCAGCAATATCGATTCATGGTTATCAATGTTGAGGTCAATGCTTCATATCTCTAGACCATTTTATATAGATTACACAGGTTTTCTGGTTTTTAATCCCACTTGGCCACTTGACGGACTTCAGAAATCACATGAACGCCGCTTTTAACGCAATATTGAAGTGGGAAAAAAAAATATTATGTGAAACGGTAACTGTCTACAAAAATATTATGTGAACACAGGACCTACCAAATATACATCTGTGATCTGTGGTAGCAAATAAGCATAACTTACTTTGGTGTTAGTTCTAACTCAGCACCCCCATAAAGCAAGCTTTTGGTCAAAACATTAGCAGCATCTTCCTCTGTTGAAAACTCAATCAGAGCAGTACCGCAAAAAAAACCTTTTATCTCCAACATGACGAGGTAACCTTACGCTAGTTACCTGCAGTATGCATAAGTGCCGCAGTCAATAGCTATACAACAGAAATAATAATGTAAAGTTTATATGTTTTCACAGAGCTAGAAAAAGATGCCCAAATCCATGTTCGCAATCAGTCATAACATAGAAACCAATAGTCACAAAATATCAATACAGATACACACATGAGTAGCAGCCAATAAGACAATAGTCAACAGCGGTATACTTGATAAGGATTAAAATTACAAAAAGTACAAATTCATGCTTGAAAGTATGGAACTAACCAAATAATGCTTGAAAGTATGCAACTAACCAAATAGACAGCTGAATATTACCTTGCCGTATTGAGTGAAGAACGATTCTACTTCCTCAAGTGTAACACCATGCTCAAAAGGTGACGCAGCAATTGTTCTGATGTCTAATTGCTCTACAACCTCTTCCAATCCAGATAGTTCAGTACTCCTACCAACCTTGTTCCCTGATAATACAAAAAAACCCAAAAAAATAAAACAACCATAAAATCATTATCTAAAACAAATAAAACCCAAAATATTGCAAAACCCACCATCTTCAGAAACCCTTAGGACAGTCGATTTTCTGAGTACTTCGGCTACAGACTTAACTGTATCTTCCGATACATCTTCGGATTTCACATCCCCAGCTAAACCCAAATGATTTCTCATCCGAGAGAAAGAACAAATCAGCGCTAAGCTGATCACTAAAATTTAGTGTCAAGGATTAAACGAATACCAAAAAGAAATTCTGAAACGTGTAAAAAAATACTAATTAAAGAGACCTAAAAATTGTAATTAAAGGATACTTCCATCTTCACTCTCACTTATTGAGGTTTTGAGAAATCCATCTCTGGGTAGATTACTATCACTGAAATAAAACTCTACCTACAAATTAAAACCCAAAAATAAAACAAAATCAGTTTGATTTAAAATAAAATTAAGTACTAAACAATCAGGGCAAAAAAAAGCTTGAAATTTTTACCTGACGAAGGACTTTAGCTGCTGTTTCTTCATCTAATGGATGGGTTGCCATTGTTGGCGCCGTTCAAAGGTTTGTTTTCTGAACTGTTTAAAGTTGAGAGAGAGGGGCTGAGAAATCTTATATATTTAGGGTTTTAGGTATTTTTGTTATGATTTCTGAGGGTTTTAGACTTTAAGTGTACGGTTTTGTTTTTTAACATAAAAAGAGAAAAATACTAGATTCGTAGTTAAGGAAAAAAATTAAAGTGGGAATTAAATAAATACCCTCCTTTTCATGGGTGTACAAACACCTAAGAACTTTATAAATACCCCTAAAGGGTATATTTTAAGTTTTTAGGGTATAGTTTTTGCACATCTAAGATTATATTAAGTCAATTCAACCTCCGTAGGAAGGATTGGGTTAATTAAAATATACTTAGTTCATTTTCATTATCCAAAAAAGTACTAGTTCATTTTCATTATCCACTTAAAATAACCCCTTAGGGGTATTTGTGAAGTTCTTAGGGGTATTTGTGAAGACCTTGAAAAGGAGGGGTATTTAATTAATGTTCCCAAAATTAAAAGACCAAAAATATGGTAATTCAGAAAGTTGCCGCGGGCCCTTTTTCTAGTCCTTGAGTCAGACTGGAAGGATGTCATGAGGTCGGACTCGAAGGATGTCAATGGGCTATAGAAGCATAAGACTCATTTCTATGTAGGCATAAAATTTCAGAACTTCCGATTTTTAAAAGCAAAAAAATCAATTTTTTGTCAAGCCTTTTGACTTGAGAAGTAGAAACATTTCTGTTTTTTCTGGTATGCAAAAGCACTATAAGGAGTATGATGATTTGTTGTTGAGACACAATAAACCAAGCATTCTACGTAAATAAACTTTTGCATTTTGGAGTAGCAAAATCAACCATCAAGAAAAAGGCCAAAAAAAAAAAAACTCAATAAGTCTAGTTATAAACAAGTTTGAGCTTTGCTTTCAAATTACTGCTTCCTTCGGTATGCATTTTTCTCTCTTTTTTTCTGTCTTCTTTTTGCCTTTCTGATTCATTTTCTAGTGACATTTTTTTTTTTGGATTAATGAGTAATCACCAATGTGTTTTTTCCAGATATTTTTCTGCTGCTTACTTCACATGAAATCATCTTCCAGATCCTGCAAGGACTAGACTGCCTATTCTGAACATAATCTTAGGAATCCGAAGCATAAGATTCAAGCCACAAACAACAGATACGAGGAGTCAATAATTCAGTAGGACTTCTACAACTCAAACTTAATTAAAACACAGTCTTTATTAAGTCATTGACTACCACATGCATTATAGAATCATCTGGCGTATCAGGAATTTATTTTCATAAAGTTGCAGGCCTAGACGGAAGATTTGATGATAATCCATTCCCTCGAGTCTTATACAGCTTACATTACAGTAGTCATACCTGATCACTCTCTTTAAAGCTTTGATGCCGCTTCTTTGTCCATAAACCAGGTAAATTCATCTTCAGCTGTAACCATTTCAACAGGAAGCAAATCCGAGCTTTTATCTTTACCCCATGCTTTCGCGACTATGGCAGATTTACCAGCTCCAATCAGCACAATAGCATTATATGCGGACGAGTTTATCACAGGGAAAGTTAAAGTAATTCTCTCTGGTGGAGGTTTTGGTGAGTCCTTAATGAAGGTAACCCATCGTTCCTTCTCATTAAGAAGAGGATGTCCAGGAAATAGAGATGCTACATGACCATCTGGGCCCATCCCTAGCAACTGGAGATCAAATTTTGGGAACCCACTAGCAGCTGATACAGCCAAGATACCGGTATTAACCAAATGCTTCAGGCAGGTCTCATAATCATCAGCGGCACCTTCAGCAGAGAGTGCATCGTTTATAGCATAAACTTGACCAGGAGGAATAGGAACCTGCCAAATTGCGGAAAAGGAAAATAAAGAAACATGTATACTGTCCAATAGTGTGGTGAAGACAATTATTTATGAAATGATCGAGCAACAGTTTTAGCTGTAGGATATGCCGTTTAACGAAAAGATAACTAAGCATTTAACTGAATATGTTAAAAGGAGTGTGGTAATTCTGAAAAGAGGAGTAATTACGTGTGACAATTAGAAAAATAATATACGGATATTTGTAACAAAAGTTAGATCTTTCGAGTATTGAAAGGTTACAAAGACCATAAAGAGATTATAAAAAATGATGGCAAAAAGTAAGCATATTGTCAAAAAGGAGAAATAAGATATGTTCTTTTGGACCATAAATATATATGCAAGGAATAAACAAGACAGTGAAAAGACTACTGATTAAGAGAATCGCAATCCATAAGCATTACTTATTCCATGGACAAGGTTTGATGGATATTCTTTGTCTGACTTATTGAAAGGCTCCGAATCTGGTTCTCTCAACAGTACTGCAAAGGTTAGCCATAAGTTGTGTTCTTTTAACTAGAAGAATATCTTAATATATTAGCCTAAAATTTATCACACACTTCAAGAAATTTTCACAATAACTTAATAGTTTTTGAAACTCCTCTAAAATAATAGAAGTTTTTATTGCTCACATCAAATCTGTAACTAAACTAACACAAGTTTAGAGTCTTAGAGGTACCTTTGAACGGTATCTGCAACTTGTTCTCCAGTGTTAAACTACTGAGAAGTTTCTTGCGGTGGAAGAATAGGCATTAAGAATGTGTGATAAAATTATGCCTATAAATATCTAAAAATAACTAGCGGAAAGTTTAATATATGCTAATTATAAAGAAAATTAATATACTACTCATTGTAATCACCATTTGTATCCAATCCTCTTTAATACGCTACTCCCAATTCCTATATAGTTGCCTCTTCATCTAATGTTATAAACTATCAGCAGTACTACTCTACCTATTTGTATGTTAGCGTTATATTAATCCATAAATGACTTTATCTAGTTCCTGTGTTAGTTACCTTTTCATCTAATGTTATAACCTACTACTACTAGTAGTACTATTTTACTGTACTTACCCACATGACGACACTAACTGGCTTATTGAATAGAAAAAAAAAAAAAAAAAAATAGGTCAAGCATCTCAGTTAAAAAATTTACAGAGACAACGCTGTAAATACAACCCAAAAATTAGGCCTGCTCTAAGATCTCATGGATTTAAGAATGCCATTTTTTTAGCTTAGAAAAAAATGGATATGAATCAAATTTAGACACATGAGAACTTTCTCAGTAATTTGAAGATCAATATCTACACGACAATGATGAAGATCCCCTCTGATCTCCATATAATACAGCCATGTTTCATGAGTCACATTCCATAGATGTGGGTTAGAATGGGAATCAACCAGCCATCATACTATGTCCAATGACCCTAGTTTTCTAGGGAAGGCAATTTCATTCCTACCATCCAAACACGGCAGTTATTCAGAGCTATAAGCATGATGTAACTCGATACTTTCTCCGAGATACACAATCTAGTCTGTTCACCTATGTTCTGAGATTGCTCTATGTTTCATCATTTTACATTTCACAGTCACCAAGCAGACATGGCAGTACACAAAACTAACAGGTTTGCCGACAAACTAAGAGAACCAATACCCCCGCAATTTATTAGAGTTTATCCATGATAATTTATTAGAGTTTATCCGCAAAAACACTTTTCAGGCATTAGTTGGGATTCCACCACCCAAAATAATTTACTTCAAGTTTTCAGTGAAAATAAAGAGAAAAGGTCTATTATTTTCTTTCTACACTAGTTTAGAAAATGAAGGTGACTCACCTTAGAGAGAAGCCCATCATAAGCAAGCTTATAATTACTATCAGCGTGATCCTTAGGAACAACTCTCTCGTCTAGCCATAGGACATGCCATTTTGCCCAATCAATTGAATCAACATATGGTGCTTCCGCCAACTTCCTGAAGAATCTCATTCCATTAGTTCAAATCAATATTTTCCAACAAAAGAATGAAAAATTTTGGAGCTTCAAATTGCAATATAATCAACTTTCTTTTCTCAATCTTAAGAGCATGCTTTCTCCATCTGGAAATAACTGTATATTGTATATCATTTATTTAAGAATTTTTGAATTTCTCCCTAAAAAATATGGTTTAAGAGTTTGATCAATTTATAATAAATCAAAGGTTTGTCTGTTAAACAACTTACAATCCAAAATTAACAAAATACCTATTGACAAATCATTCAACATAAACTAATCTCTAGTAATATTCTACCAACAAAAAACCCCAAGTTGTGAAATTTGACCTAGTTCATCATAAAAACAAAAATAAAAACATGATGAATCATAAGTATTGCATCTTGGTGTTTATGATACCTTCTCAAGCTAAACAGCACATGAGAGAAGACACAACAAGATTTTGGGAGCAAAATCGAAGCAAGGAAGTTTGTGAAAAAATAACAGAACAATGAATTCTCTTAACAGGAATAGTATATGTTGTGGCATAAATGTTATAGCCGGAACCAAAAATTTCTTTGGAGATTTACCAGTAAAGGAAGACTGGGGAGGTTCTCTCCAATTGATAAATGTTGTGCAATTCATTACATGCTGAATTCACAGATCACGTTTGCACTAAATGCAGGTTTATTGAAGCTATCTGGTGGGGTGTCTCTATGACTCATGTGTTTTATAGAAATCATAATAGCAATTTCAAGGATTGGTTCGTAAGGCGGCTTGCTGATAAATGTAAAAGAGATAAAATTGCATACATAATCTGGTATAGTTTATGAATATATAGGTGCAAGGTGGTTTTCCATTGGATTCAACCAGATCCAAAAGATGTAATTATTTCTATGCAGGAACAGATTCCAGCTCTTTGCAAAATGTTGACTATATAAGTTAGAATAGAAACATTACTAAATGTGATGTTTATCATCCTGGTTGCAAGTTACACAACACAGATCACATTGAAGAAGAAAATTTCATGCTGGTGGATGCTGCCTTTTCTAAAAATGGATAAGAAATATTCAGTTGATCACTAAAGAAGGTGAAATTTGTGAAACTGGATGGTGTTCCAGCGCAAGAGAGGCAAAAGCCAGAGCTTTTAGAGCAGCTACAACATGGGCAATAGACCTGGGAATGGACAGGAGGCTGATGGTACTCAATGACAATAATAGTGTGATTGACTGACTTCCTTGATCCAAACTATGAAGCTTTAGACTGGAGAAGTGAAGCTATCTTGCTGGATACTACGAAATTCAAGAACTATTTTGCTGATAATAGAAATTGTAATTGTTGGGTAGACAAATCAGCTAAATTGTAATTGTAATATGGAGCAGATTACTTTTAGATATTAATAGGAAAAATAGATGGCTGAGTAAATATTTTATCAACAAAAAAACCCCAGATTGTCAAAATTCAACCCAATCCATAGAAAATGAAAAATCAAAACAAAATTGGTCACCTGAATTTTGCAGATAGAAACGATTAAATAAATCTGAAGAAGGGACAACATTTTACCTGAGAGATTTGATGAGAGAACCACCAGAGAGAGTAACAGTAAAAGAACCTCTTTCTTTAACAAATTTCTCAGATAAATCAGCTATATATTTTGCTAAAGAGATCGATAAAAGTTCTTCATTCTCAAATATCTCTTTCTTATGATGTTCTTTACTAGATTTAACAGTATCCGCCATTGATGACTGTAGTTTCCACTTAGCAGGTCTTTGAATTCTACTACTGCTTGTTGAAATTAGGTTTACTACTTTGTTTGATCGTCTAAATGAATTTATTCTGATTGGAATCAACCGTTGGATTGATGATGAAAATGAAAGATTCGACGATGATTGATGTTGAATTGAGAACGTGCGCAAGTTAGTAGCTAAAGAAGAAGAACCCATTTGATCTCTTTAGACTTAAAAGGTAGCGTTTTTAAACCTAAAAGAGAGAGAAAAATACTGGATTCTTTGGCATCGAGGTTCCTCTGTCCCCACCAATCTATAGTCGACACGTGTCCCTCTTTTTTACCCACTTCAAAATTTCAAATAAAGCTCCGACTCTGGAGCGGCAGTAAGCAGAAAATCCAGAACATGTCCAAACAAACACTCTGATACATATCACAATCCAATGAGAGCATGTAACTAAGTGCTACAATGATTTTTCATAAAGACTCAGCAAATGGATCACGCATGCAAAGGTAAACTTTTGCATTTTGCGGTAGCAAAATCATCAAACATCTTATCGTCATCATAACATGAAGAAAAAAAGAACAAAAAAAAAAAAAACTCAATCCTTCTAGTGATGAACAAGTTTGAGCCTTGCTTTCAAATTTTGCTTCCTACGTTACGGTTTTCTCTCTTTTTTTTCTGAAGACGTTTGTCTTCCTTTTCACTTTCTGATTCATTTCCTTCCCTCAATTATATGGCAGTGCCATTTTTTTGGATTAATCACCAATGTGGTGTTTTTCCAGTTAAGTTTCTGCTGCTCACTTCACATGAAATCGTCTTCAAGCTCCTGCAGGGACTTGCTTGCTGACGCAATTTGTTTGTTAGATGTCATCTTTTCGGACACCATAAGGCCTTTGTAGCTCCTTATCTCCGCCTGCCTCTCCTTATCGAGCCTTTCCATTTCCTCACGGCGTTTCTGTGGGACAAACAATTAAGAAGCTACCCATCAGAATCTTGAGTATAATCCACAATTAATATTAAAATTGGTGCGTGCAGAAATGATAAAAGAAAGATTAAATGAGTGTGCTATGATTAGGCAAGATGACCTACATAGTAAGTACTAAGTGAATCATCCCCAACGGAGATTATTAGCCATGGATCATTTTCATGGAGGCCCCTCAAAAATGTCAACGAAAGCGCCAACAGACAACATATGAAGTGTATAATCATGTCATTTCCTTCCGGAATTTCAGGAGTGCAGCCAATCTAGAGTTGCCAAGTTATCAAGTTATCATCTACGGCGAATAAACATGAGATTTACCTTGTCTCTCAGCTGTAGTTTCCTCTCTGCCCTTTCAGCTGCATTAACTGCTTCTCGCTCAGCTGCATGTTGAGAACAAAAAAGAGTCAATACAGCACCACTAGATGAGCAATAAATGAAAATCTGTTTTAATCCCCGTTCGTAATAATAGAAGGGTATTACATTTAGCGAAATAAATAATTGAATATGAGGAGGAACAAGGAGAGGGGTTAAAAAAAAAAAAAAGGAAATTACAGAGCATGTGAGTCAACAAAACTAATACCACAGGTGACCATACCTTTTAGATCTGGGGTCCTTTCCACCTTGGTCTTGTTCAATCTATTAACTACCTCATTTATGCGTTTTTCTACTCTTACAGTGCGAACCTACACCAAGCACCAAAATCAGCCAGATCAGGATCTATGCAACAGTCGTATGAAGCCATAGAAACACTGAAACCAACAAATCTGATGTATACACCTACATAAAACTTTTCACATGTGATGACTGATAAGATAAAATTTATATACTATACTGCATATGAGGCGTAAGAGATGATGACCAGACATTTTTTGAGTACATAACATTGATAACACTAGCTCGCCAACCTACATATAGTGGGGGTATGCAATGTTGCAAGGAAAATACTGGAAGTTTCTTAATAATTTTTGTTAAGATACGGGATCAGAAAATTTCTGCATGCAACTTTTTGCCCAATTCAGAGTGTCAAGAGTTGGAAAGTGGGAGAAAGAGATTCACCATCTTAGAATTATGAAAACCAATTTGGCCAACATCCATGGACGCAGTTTTCTTCAAATTGTACCAGGGGGTGTACACAACATCCACATTATTCACCTTGTTGCCTGCAAAAAAAAAAAAATCATGTCAGCTGAGACCACCATTCTGACCAGTACAACCATATTTTGAGTCGAACGAAAAGGACAACATTATACTAGTCTAATCAATGAGAAGTTCTCAAATGTTATTTTGCGAAAAACATGGCTTCTGCTGGTTATACTGTCCATTACTTAGACATTATTGCATTTTTAAGATTAATAGTATTACTAGGTTACTTCAGTTGATCTTAGGATTACATTTTATTGGGATAGTAAAAGGAAAACATCGTGTTATTGTTGCTACTTCTTTACCTTCAAGAAATTGTCATGTGAGGTATAATTACCATTTACTTATGGAAGACTAGCAAAGCAATAATGGATGTAGACTTACACCACCCAGTAGTCACACTTATAAGAATAAACAAACATTAGCAGACACAACAGATAAAGATGCTTTCCAGACAGAACGCTAGACCAACATATGCATGCTGCAAGTTCAATACCAAAAATTATGCAGCTGAGACTATTAAAAAAGACCAAATGTGAAACAACTAACATTCTCTTTCAAAAAATAGCTAAATAGTTAACCATATAAAGGATGTGGTTTGATATGCTTTACGTACAGAACAGTAGACGAACACATGCACAAAATATCACGCAGGTGAACTACAAAAAGATCAAATGTGAAAAAAAAACATTCTCTTTCAAACAGGTGAGGTTCCCAGCATAGGCAATATCTAGAAAAGAATTGGGTTCCCAATGGTTTAGAAATTTTATGCTGATTAGCGAAAAAGAGTGTCGTTGCACAATTGGAGACTGCATATCCATTTGAATTCTCAACAAATGGAAGGTGCAACAAGCATAAGAAAATGCGAGAAAACAAATATAGTAGAGAATTTGCCTTGGATGGAATTTGCTTTTACAAGCTGAGCACAGTCCTCAAGTAAACCTTCACTTATATCGTCTATTGTCTGACCCTTCTTCATTCTGACATAAACATGGGCTGATGACATTTTATCCACATGGAACCTGGAATAGACAAGGACCATCAGAATAAGATTTTAAGGTAAAGACATGCATTAATAGAAAAGGAGGAACAAGCATATCTATCTCAACCAAAACTACGATCGAGCCACGATACTTGTCTCGCTCAAGAAAAGAAGACGATGAATGGCTGCAGCCATGTGGCAGGAGAATGCACGAGTTCCTTGTGCCCAAATTTGAATCTTTTTCTTATCCTGCAATTTTATATGTCCCATGCCTAAAGTTAATAATAATTTTAGTTGCCTACAAATCTAACCTTAGTGGCTACTGGACAAGTGAGCATTGGTGCATCACTTTATAAAGAGGGCCACCGAAGAAAAATCTGAAGCTTCGTAGTGACGCAAGGAAAGGATGTTAGCTTACAAGAAACAGAAGTTCCAGACACTAGATACATCTTAAGACACACAGATAATCTAAGTACTCCTTATGTTGAAGATGGGTAGAAAGAAGAAACAGACTATCTTTTCTCAGGCCTGATAAGCCAAGATTAAGTAATTTTGAGCCTTGAGGTAACAGACTCGTAGATGGGTAGAAAGTAGAAACATACATCTATCCTTAAAACATATCATTACAAACTTTTCCTCACTTGTGCGAGCTGACTGAAATCACAATACTTTAGACAAACCCGAAATATGCGAGCTAAGTAAAATGATAACAATTCCATATATTCAGTAATAATTGAAGCTATAAACATGACTATTGTATCAAAAACTAGTAAAGAACTTAATTTCCATAGTAATTCTAATGATGGACTGGAGTAACAACATGCTCTAAGGAATCACACTAGCATTTACAAAACAAAAAGAAACAAGCATATTTTAGACATACCAAAGTGAAATAAACAGAAACAGGAAATGCTAACCACAGAATCGCATGTCAAGAACAATATCACTAGAAAGCAAGTAAACCAAACAAAAGAAAACCTAATTTTACCAATAACATCAGCAACAAAAACAAGAAACAAAAACCCAAATCCACAGGAAGAAAAAATTGCAAAATCAAGAAAAGGGTTTCTGAAATTGGGCATATAATTGCAGTAAACAATCATAAAAACCAAAACTTTACACTCATTGCATGCAAGAAAAAATTCGAAAAAAAAAAAAGAAGAGTTAAAAGAAAAAACTCAAGAAAACAACCAAAAAAAAGACCTCAAAATCATCAATAAATGAAAAAAAAAAAATTAATGAGTTAGATATCAAAAACAATAAAAAGGGGGTTACCAAATATCTTCAGGGAATCCATATTTGATGAGCTCTTCGTTTTCGTGCTTATCTAAGCCCATAAAGATGGTGAAATCACCAATATCTGGTCGAGCTTTGAAGTAAAACACCATCTTTTTTTTCTCCTCTCAAAACCAAAAAAATAACTAGGGTTTTGAGAATGAAGAACAAAAGTTTCAATGGAGGAAAGAAAGATTTGGTCTTTGATCAGGTTCTCTCATATAAAGTGTGTGTGAGAATCAAAGAGAATGGGAGGAGGAATTTAACCAGGAATAATATAATACACACACAGGCTTGGGTTACTAACGTGCGCCGTGTGCGTATATTTATGTGGAAATTTCTTATTTTAGAATTTTAAAGGGGGCTGCTTGGAGCCTTGGAAGGGACTTTGAATCTGACCCGGCTGAGTAGGTGCTGACATAACATTTGATTTGAGTGCGAGTTGGTGGGATTGAAATTTCAATCAAAAAGAAAAAAATGTTTTTGTTTTGTTTTTGTTTTGTTATAAAATTACACAAAATCAATGTTCTAATGAAATGAAAGGTGGTGTCTAAGATGGATAAAGGACGGCTGAGATCTTTTCTAAGTTGAACGGTAGAGATTATGTCTCGACCCACTCAAAGTTAACCATGAGCTAAAGGTCTGTTGCAATAATTCGCACCAACCAAGTTCTGACCCCCGGAAAAAACGTGGTATGTTGGGTTTTGTTCGGAAACACCTTACGGAATGTAACGAAAGTGTATTTTGGTTTGTATGTAAGAAAGAAGCTGGGTTTTGTTCCCATCAACTGTTTATGAGTGTGAAACGTGGAAAGTATGTTGGGTTTGGAATCAGAGGCAACAATGTTCGGAGTGTCATGATGACACCTAAATTCTAGATGGTAATTTTAGTTGCCAATGCCAAACCAAGCCGCAATGGCATAGGAATGTAACCTCAATAAAGAAAGTCATAGTTTTTTGGAGCTTGGAACTTCCACATGGCCGCAGAGTGTGATGAAAGAAAAGATAAGAAAGAAGGCCGCACGTGCTGGACATGCCAACACGTATTGAGATGTTTACTTTGTCATGCCCATCAACTGTTTGTCTGAGTAGGGACTTTGAATGCATGCCCATCAAATTCTAGATGGTATTTTTAGTTGCCAATGAATGCATAGATAGCAGACTCAGGCAGAAGAAACCAGGGATTGTTTGTAAGATAGATACGGAGAAAGCATTTGATAATGTTAGTTGAATTCTCTATTTTCTATCTTAAGGAAGAATGACTTTGGGGATAGATTGATTGGTTGGATTTCTTGGTGTGTAATACAAGTCGAAGCTCGAGTTTTTTGAATTTTGATTAATGGGCAAGCTACTTCTAGAATTAAACCATCTAAAGGAAAAGACAGGTGACCCTTTATCCTCGTTCTTGTTTTTGTTAGTGGTTGAAGTATTGTCTATGCTAATGAATGATATAGTCTCTGCAGGTAGGATTAGTGGTTTTCAAGTGGCGGAAGGTGGTACAATAGTCTCACGCTTACGGTTTGCGAGATGACACTATAATTTTGTTAGATGCAACTAAAATAGAGGTAAGGAGATTATTTATTATCCTGATGATGTTTGAGGTGATGACTGGTTTGAAGTTAAACTTGGAGAAGAGTGTGATCCCTAGTATAGGTGTGGATGACATAGTGAATGATCTTTCTTTAGAATTGGGCTGCAAAGTGGACAGGCTTCCAATAACTTACTTGGGTATGCCTATTGGTGCTACTAAAAGAAATGTAGATATTTGGGAAGTTGTCATTCAAAAGATGAAGAAAAAATTTGCACCTTGGAAGAGAAAATTCTTAAACAAGGCAGGGAGAGTTACTTTAATCAAAAGCTCATTGGAGAGTGTTTCTATGTATTTTCTCTCTATTTACTACATGCCTGTTGCGGTGGAAAAGAAATTGAAGAGTATCATTAGAAAATTCTTGTGGGGGGAGGAAGATAACCAAAAGAAGATGAGTTGGGTAAACTTTAAGATGGTATGCAATCCTAAAAGCAAAGGAGGATTGGGAATACGATGTTTGAGATTGGTGAATAGGTCTCTTTTAGCAAAATGGCATGGGAGATATTGCAAGGAGAAAAATGCTTTGTGGAGGAAGATCATATGTGAGAAAACTAAGACAGTAGAGGAGGGTTTGGTGCCTTTACAAACTAATGAACCAATTGGATGGAGTATGTGGTTTGAAATACAAAAAGCTAATAAGGATTTTTTTTGAAGTCGTGAAGCTACAAGTTAATGATGGCAGAAGTACTCGTTTTTGGCATGACTAGTGGCTAAAAAAAGATTCTTTGAAGAATACTTATCCAAGACTCTACAGAGTAAGTCTACAAAAACATCTCATGGTGGCCGATATGAAAGACAGGAGCTGGAATTTTCAATTCTCAAGAGATCTTAACCCTGCGGAGAGTATAGATTTGCTGGAGTTGAAGTATGAACTGAGGAATGTTGTTTTGGATCTCAGTAAAGGAGATATTGTGGACGGAGATTGCTCAGCAAAGGGATAGTACAAGGCAATGACTAGTGCAGATGAAGATTGGGAGTTCCGTAAGATTGTTGAATGCAAGTTCATCCCACCAAAGGTCTGTTTCATAATGTGGGCTGCAATGCACTATGCCGTTCAAACTAGAGATATGTTAGTAAGGCGTGGTGTCACGATTTTGTCAAATCTTTGCTTATTATGCGTCTCAGAAGTGGAAAGCTTGGATCACTTATTTCTTAAGTGCAGTTGGGCTAAACAACTTTAGACTTTCTTCATTCATTCTCTTCAAGTTTGTTGGGTTATGCCGAATGAATTTAATATGTTAATGAAGAGCTGGAGTTTAGTTGACAGCAGGGAGAGAAGGAAGACAGCCTGGAAGGTACTCCCTTATGCAATTTTGTGGGAACTATGCCTGGAGAGAAATAGCAGGCGTCATGGCGGAAGAAGCAAAATAGCTGAAGAACTAATTCATGCTGTGATTTTGGATATTTGCTTATGGAGTTCATCTACGGAGATTTTCAAGGGATACTCGATGATCCAAATCTTACAAACCTGGGAAGATATAGTTATTTTGTAATTAGCTAGCTTTTTCACTTTCATTGGGAGTCTTTTGACTCATCACTCTGTACATATTTTTTCTCTTCTCAATATAACCTTTTCTTCTCGAAAAAAAAACTGTTTGTCCGAGTTCAAGATTTAACCTTTTTTGGTTACTAAAATGTCTGAGTTGATATTAAGATTTAAGCTTTTTTGGTTGATTGATTTACTAAAGGGGGCCTATTACTTTAGAGATCGTGATCCTAATAAGTGGAATATTACAATGGTATAATTGCCCATAACAGGTAGTATAACTTAGTAGCCATGCTCCATAGGATTATTAATGGGTTAATCAGTTTCCTCTGGGAAATTCATAGAAGCGAAGCTATTCTAGGGTTGAAACAGAGATAGAGAACACGAGGAAGAGGTTCAAGGATCAAACTGTTCCCTTTTCTTTTTCTAAATTTTTTGCGCATTTGAAACCATTCCGTGTTAGTATGCTAGATAAATTTGTATTGTCCTTTGGACTAGACCTGCTGATATTCTTTTTTTGCCAGGTTGTTCTCGACCTTTCAGCAGTTTCAAGGTTTTTGGATGTGGTACTGATGTGTATTTGAAGATCATGCTTTTTACCAAAGTTCCATGCAGGAGCTATTTCTTTGTTAATTATACGTGGGATTCAAGAAATTAATTGATGAAATCGTAATGTTGATATTGTATGTACCTATGCTGACAGGATTCTCCTGTTGAAGACATGGATGGATGTTGGTCCACGAGAATTGGGTTTCCTATAGTCATTTTCAGGTATATATGATATTATGATGATATAAAGATTGAAAGTGACGAACTCCTATTTTTTGGCAGTAATATTTGCTAATACTTGGTAGAGACTGAAGTTTGTCACCAAAACAAATGTGTTAAAACCAAGATTTTACTCCCTTTGTCCCATTTTCTTTGATCGAGGAAAAATATCAACAACATTAAAGAGACCAAAAGGTTTTCCTAAATTACCTCATTCATATTGGGTTGATTGGGATTAAGGTTTGATCTATTGTTCCCATACCATCGTTTATACAAATAAGACTAGGCATATATGATCAACTGAAACATGTATACACATATATCAAAGAAGCAAGTTTGTTAATTTGGTTATTTCTAGAGAATCGTGTGGTCTAGGAGGGTGAATGAATATGTCTGAAACCTAAATAACAAAAAATTTCGAGTATGAAACTTTAGCAGTCGAATTGAACAAGGTTATAGTACTGCTATAATACACTGACATAGGCTATGAAATTTAACGCCAAAAAAACAAAAAGAAACGTAGGAGGTTGAACCGAGGCCGTAGGCCTCGGCGATACCTAGTTATTTTTTTAAAACAAAGGGAATAGTAAATAAGCTGTGTGGTGATTGTTCGAGGAGAATGACTGTTTCGCCGAGCGATCTAAGGCGCCCATTTCACTCTGGTCTAAAAGGGAGTGGTTTCAAATTCCCCAGCTGCCAAATTTTCTGGAGTTTTTACGCTAGAGTGTGTTTTCAAATCATCCATAGACAGAATAAATCGGCTTCATAAAAATGAAATTTCACAGAAAATTTGGACCGACTTTTTAGGAGTTTGTGAATCTGATTTTTCGAGGCTAGTTGACAAATTGTATGTGAATAGGCAGAATAATATTTATTTATTTTTAATTAAGGAAAAATATATTAAGAACTAAGGAAGAAAGGATATATTGTTATCATTACATCTTTCTTGAAACCAACTAACTTTTTACATGTTTTGAAACCAACTAACTTTTTTGTAGTGGCTTAAGTTAAGTTTCCATAGCCTATATAATGGATATTACGTTTATAAATGTAGCTTCCTTGACATTACACTTCCGACTAATATAATGAAATGAAGAGTGAGCAAAAGAACTGTTGATGTCTAGAACTTTTTTGAGGATAGCTTTACATCTCCTGTTTATATTGGAAAAATCTTCATTCAAACCGTTTATGGTGTTGTTATTATCAACTACACAACATACTCAATCTAGAGTAAAGTATATCAAAGAGTTTTGATATCTCTAACTCTTAATTCAATCCGCAATCAGCAAATAGAAATCTGCGAGCCTCATTGAATATAAGAGGAGTAACTTGAACGGTACCAAATACCAATGTTCAAGTGTCAATCAATGTAAATCAACAACCCAAGGTTGGATATTCTAATTAATTGATCTTAATGCACAACCTGTGATATTTCAATTATATAACAAAAAAAAAAAAAAGCGAAAAACAAATAACACAGACACCAAAATTTTGTTAACGAGGAAACCGCAAATGCAGAAAAACCCCGGGACCTAGTCCAGATTGAACACCACACTGTATTAAGCCGCTACAGACACTAGCCTACTACCAATTAAATTCGGACTGGACTGTAGTTGAACCCTAATTAATCTCACACTGATTCTAGGTACAGTTGCGCTCCTTATGCCTTTGATCCCAGCATGATACTACACACTTGATTCCCTTAGCTGATCTCACCCACAACTAAGAGTTGATATGACCCAAAGTCGAAGACTTGATAGACAAATTTGTCTCACACAGAAAAGTCTATAAGATTGAATAAATCTGTCTCCCATAGAAATACCCAAGAGTTTTTGTTATGTCTTTTGATAAATCAAGGTGAACAGGAACCAATTGATAGCCCGGACTTATATTACCGAAGAACAACCTAGTATTATCAATCACCTCACAATAAACTTAATCGACTAGCGAAACAAGTTATTGTGGAATCACAAACGATGAGACAAAGTTTGTTTGTGATTACTTTTCTATATTTCCTATCGGAGATATAAAATCTTGAGCCAATTATTTCAATTGCACTGAACACGATAGAAACAACAAGATCAGATCACGTAACTACAAACATAATAGTTGGGTCTGGCTTCACAATCCCAATGAAGTCTTCAAGTCGTTAACTTATAGGGTCTCGAGAAGAAACCTAAGGTTAAAAGAGAATCGACTCTAGTTATGCAACTAGTAACACACAAGAGGTGTGGGAATTAGGTTTCCCAGTTGCTAGAGTTCTCCTTTATATAATTTTCAAATCAGGGTTTGCAATCCAAGTTACCTTGGTAACAAATCATTCAATATTCAACGTTAGATGAAAAACCTGATTCAACCAAGCTAATATCTCTTTCAACCGTTAGATCGAACTTAGCTTGTTACACACAAATAAAATGTACCCTCATTTAGGTTTATGTAACCGTACCTAAACGTGTTCACCAGGTTGGTTCACAAGTAGTTAACCGAGGTTAGCCATATGATTACTCTCATATCAACCTTATTCATCTCAACCATAACTAGTTCAAATGACTCAAATGAAACTAGTTAAAGAGTTGTTCAATTGTATATAAAACACATTCGAAACCAAATCGGTTTGATTCACTTGAATCAATCATGAACATTATACCCACGGTTTGCAAATATTGCATTCCTTATGATTTAAATGTTTAAGTCCGTGAACTACCGATTTGACAAAGTAACCAGCTTAAGTATGCGTACTTAAGCAACCGAATTTTGAGTTTGTAAGTTTCCAAACATAGCAGAATTTTTCGGTTCGAAAACTTCTGCCAGTATGCATACTTATCTTGTCTCCTTCACCAATTTCGTATACACACATATGCATACTCTTGGCTCCCGGTGTATGGATTTATATACTAATGTGCAAACACACTATATATGCTTATATCCAAAGACGGTTACATCTTCAACTCTTTATTTCAATCATTGAAACATTCTTCAATAATGATAATAGCCGGTTTCACACACTACTAGCATCAAAGCAATTTTCAAGATATTGAAATAATCATTATCGAAACATTCCAAGCCAACATAAAATGATTATATCACACAAACCATGTAAGATGTTACTCGGAAATTTTCTCATGATATAAGATGAACTTGGTCGAAGCAAAAGCTTACCAACACATATTTCGAGAAATATGTAAGCGAGATATACTCAGCTCGAAATCTCAAATGTGTATAGAGAAAACTATATCATAACACGACTTATGTCTCAATATAGGAGATAATAGAAATAAACTTTCCAAGTGATAGATGAGTTCAAGTCTCCACATATATACCTTTTGTCGAAGAAGTTCCACAAGCTCCCCTTAGTAGTTCTTCGTCTTCAAGAGATGAACTCCGAGAGATCTAAGCTCAACTACACACTATCTATATCCTAGTCCGAGACATCTATAAATAGGCTAGAAATCAAGACTTATAGTTTTAATCACTAGCATTGACAAACATGCTTGAGATACATGCGAGTTCGACCGAGCAATACTCTAACAGTAACCACCTACCTTCCCAATGACTAATGTTTTCTACATTATCTATTTTTCAGCCATGACTTTCTTTTATTACATTTATACCTTTACACATACTAGTCCAAACCCGAGATTCTTTAGATTTCTTCTTATAATTTAAAGGGTCAAGTCTAGGAAAGTATTTACATTTCATAATAATGCACCATAATTTATCAGGATAAGTAATGAACATCCATGCTAATCTAGTTAACAGAGATAAATTGAACTTGTGTGGGTTTTTTAATACCCAAACCTCCCCTAGCTTTGCTTATAGTGACAGAGTCTCAAGCTGTAATGTAAATACCTTTATTGTTTTCATTTTTCTGCCAGAAAAAAAAGCCATTTTGTAAAGCATTAAGTCTATATAGAGTTTTCTTAGGGAGCTAAAAACACACCATTTGGTACATGGGCATGACACTAGTGTCGGAGCTAATAAAATTAGTTATATCGCCTTATGATAGGAATTTAGCTTTCCATCATTGCACTCTACTATTCAAGCTTTTACTTCTGTTAAAAGAATAAGGAAGTACCTAAGTAGGTATCTGTCTTTGTTATCCTGTTAACTTTTAGAATTCTAGCTAGTAATTTACAGTGTTTGTTCTGAACTTTCTTACTAAAGTATATTCTTGATTTTTGAAGATTTATAACTTGACCTGAGAAATCGCTAAAAAAAATTAAAACATGTAGATTTCTAGCCTGAACAAATACTTGCATTGTGTATTGTTCTCAGTACAATTTGTATCAAGATCCAGAAAATAGAGAAGAAACATAGAAGAATCAGAGACGACGGGGAAGAATAAAGGGGAATCGAAGAAGAAATGAGACGAATTGGAAAAGGAGAAGAATAAGAATGATCTGGTTCAGATGAACACAATCAAAGAGTTAGAGATTCATAAATTCATTGATTAGTTACTTCTGATACAAAAGTCGCCTTATATAGCTAGGCTTATCTACCAATTCTAACGACTATTAGGCCCCGAGATGGTTACATCTAAACCATCAATTACAACTGGTATCAACACCCAAAATTAAGTTAAATACTACCAACTCAAACTATTACGAAACATGGATGCTAAACAAGATAAGGGTCACTCACCTCTTAAACTAGGTACATGACACATTGATAAAGAGAAAAGCGTCATCAACAAAAAACAAATGAGAAACAGATTGATAATCTTTTGTAACTTTAATACCATAAATACTGCCTAAAGACTCAGCATGCATCAATAATTTAGACAGGGCTTCCATGCAGATAATAATAAAGTCAGAGATAAAGGATGGCCATGTCTAGTAACCCTAGTGGGGGGAAAAGTTTCACCATGGGTACCATTAACAAGGATAGCATAAGAAATAGAAGAAATACACTCAAATATAAGATCACAAAACACTTCCGAGAAACCTAAGAAATGTAACATAGAAATTATGAAATTCCATTCTAGCCTATCAAAAGACTTAGAGAGATCTAGTTTTATATCCATGTATCAATTTTTATTTTTTTTATAATTTTTTTTAGTATGTAAGACTTTATGATCAGCTACTATGATGTTATATGTTATTTGCCTTTTAGGTATGAAAGCATAAAGGTTTTGAGATATGATCTTATCAAGATATGGTTTTAACCTATTAGTTATAAATTTTGCAATGATTTCATATAGGGCATTACTTGAGACTTATGGGTCTAAAATCGTTCGATGTTTTTGGAGATTTGGCTTTCGTAATCAAAGAAATAAAAGTATGATTGTCATTTTGTTTAAATCTTTTAGTCACAAATATCTTCTAAGTCCATTGTATAAATTCGTCTTTAATAATAATAATCAAGTGGTTTTGATAAAAATGGGGGAGAAACCATTTGGGCCTAGTGCCCCAAAGAATCCATAGAGAATAGAGCTTCTTTTATTTGCATATTCCGAAGGAATTTCACTAAGAATTATGTTTTCATTCTCATCTATTTCCGGTTTGATTATGTTTCGAAAATTGGGTATAAAACCTTATCATTTGACTGAGTAATTTCTTTAAAGTGGTTTTTATTAACTTAGAAATTTCTTGATGTCCTTCAATCCATATGTCGTTATTATCTCTAAGAGTGTGTATCTTTGTTTAATTCTTTTTCCTACAGAAGCACTCTGATGAAAAAATTGAGTGTGTATGATCATTTTCTCTGATCCATTTTCTTTTACATGTTGACCCCAGTAGATTTTTCTATTGAAATCATCCTAAAGTTTTTTTATCTTAATTTTTGTTTCCAGATTATAAGGTTTTTTTTTTCTATATCAATTTCTTTGAGGATATTTGATATATTTTTAAAGATATTGTCAAGCTCTGTTTTATTCCGATTCCTAAGATCATTTTCTAGTTTCTTAATTATGTTGTTCATGTTACTATCTTTTTCTCTACTTTATTCCGGATGTTTTTTCTATTATGTTATTGTAGTTTTTACGTTCTCTCCAAAGATCTCATATATCCGTAGGGTCTATAACTCCTTATTCTAATGAATGTAATGTTTCTAGCATACTTGGTGCATGGTCAGAGACTACTCTAGTTAAACATTTTGTAAATAATATTCTAACCTTTTATGATTAACAATAACCCTATTTATTCTTTTTTGTATATTCTTTTCACCAGCTCTTTTATTTGTCCGAGATAAAAGGGGAGACCGTGTAGTTTAAGTCAACTAATCCTATATTTTGCAAAAAACTATAAACATATGCTAAACTACTAGAGTAACCTTCATTTCTTCCTTCTTTTTCATCCTTGTTTAGTATAAAGTTCATGTCCCCTATTGTTGCTCAAGGTTTATTGATATCACTAAAGCTAGTTAAGAAATCCCATTTTTAGTTCTTAATTTGTTATCTAATGCACCATATATATAAAGGAGATGTTGAAACTTAAATTATCTTTTAGTAACTTGGAAATTGAAAACATTTCTTGAAAGGAAATAAGTTTAGTAGAAACTCCACCGGAACCAAGCAATCGCAAATCCTCCCGATCCACCAACATAGGTGATTATAGTGCTAGATAGTTTAGCAAAAACCAAAAATATAAAGTGGATTTGATCTGAATCATTTCTTATGTTCCACTGTGTAGGTTTGAACCATATCATCTCTTACGTAATGATGCAACAGTAAAACCACCGACAAAAAGATTAAAGCCAATACTAGTGATGAAGCGCCCGAGCCCATAATCTGACTTCATTTCAAACAATTATTAAAAGTCTTAATGGAAAACACATTATCAAGCCATTGAACTTAAAAGGTGACAGTAAGAACACTCACTTATGTTCATCTGAGCTTCAATTTTTACTATCAGGGTTGAAGCTTGCTTGAAGTATGGTGTAATGTACAAATCAAATTCATTTATACAAAAATCAGTTAGCACCAAGTTAGACCTAGATTGCCAGAGGACATACTACATTTTCACCAATAAAAATTGAGTATTAATAACATGAGTTCATGAATACGAGATCAAACCTCCACACACCGGTCCAAGCACTGCCAACTAAACATTATGTAGTATCCAAGTGCGAGAAGATAAAACATCTCGCTCCTTCGAGATGGAAAAAATCTAACACCAACACAGTCTACAATAACAGTGTTTCAATAAGATGTCAAGCACTAAATTAACGTTAGTAAATAGCAAGACATATATTTAATTTTGCATATTTTCGCAAGACGGATATTCAGGTTTTACACACACACAAAATGCTCTTGGAAAGCTCTTTGAATTATCTATGTAATGAGTACAAATAAGAATATTAAATTTGTATTTTACGAAAAAGGAGCCAATGCTACCAAATTTGGTGTGGTTAAAAGAATCAAATTCAAGCACGTACATCGCACATGTGTTTTTACTAGTGTTTAATAAAAAAATCACCATTCAAAATATTTCTTATACATGTGAAAACAATTTATGATCTTCTACTATAAAGAATGTTAAATAATTTTCATATAGTATAATTAATTATAGAAAGCAAATTAAATATGATTCCATCATTTTTTTTCACATGAACAAATCAAAGAAGTGGGAGAGACAAAAAACAAAGAATAGGTACAAAACTTAAAAGAGACGAAAAACAATGAATGCTTCGATCAGTTATTGTTACAGAGCAAGACCATATTAATAAATTAGAATATTATTGATAGACAAATTTAGTCATAGTAACAATAGTTAATGAAGAAGTTGGTAATTTCTAATGAGGAAAAAAAAAAACATTGAAAAAGATATATCAGGAGGCAAAGATCACTAGTAAAGAGAAAAAACAATTTAATACAAATCCAAGCATGTGTTGAAGATATGCATTATCTTAATTCTAAATATTACCCACTCTTGACGGATTTTCGGTATTATTATTTTGAATTTGAATTGTGAATAGGTCTTGTTTTAAGCTTGATC
The DNA here is from genome assembly GCA_023531295.1 of Papaver armeniacum. Lineage (NCBI taxonomy): Eukaryota > Viridiplantae > Streptophyta > Magnoliopsida > Ranunculales > Papaveraceae > Papaver > Papaver armeniacum. The sequence continues at coordinate 36,601 of JAJJWW010012042.1, read as the reverse complement.
TTAAGCTTTTGATCGTAAATCACTTTAAAGATTCAGAGAATGTTGCGATCAATTGGGCTTCAACAAATTAATGATCAGTCTCAGATAAAAAAAAAACTTATAATCATAAGCTTCAAATCAATTGCATCCCGATTATTTAAGGTTGAAATCTATAGAAAACATTTGATTTTTCTTTTAGAAATCAATGTTTCGCATAGAAAATGGAGATTTCTGACCGGAGGTAGATAAGAGAGAGAAAAGAAAATTGTTAAGGAAATAATATTAATTCTTTTATGATTTTAACCTAATTGTAGGTAATAAATAAAAAAATATAGTGAAAAAAAATAGGTGATTTTGTAGATTCTGTTAACAAATCAGAGGAGCGAAATGTGCACCCCGGTTTTGAGGGTGCAAAAATTTGGACTCCAGTATCAACTCCAAATGTACATAATATTTCCACAAGGGATAGCAAAATAAACAAGCTAGTATAACGGTTTACTAACTACCATACAATATTGCAAAATATGTAGAACCTCTTTACAAACTTCATTTAAATCATTGGTATTAGAAAACACCTACAACAGATCAAAAGTTGACATAGGTGATTATAGTGCTAGGTAGTTTAGCAAAAACCAAAATTTTAAATCATTCATTATGTTCCACTGTGTAGGTTTGAACCATATCATCTCTTATGTAATGCTGCAACAGTAAGACCACCAGCCAAAAGACTAAAGCATATACAAGTGATGAAGCGCCCGAGCCCATAATATGAGTTCATTTCAAACAATTCTTAGAAGTATTTGAATAGAGTAAATAGAAAACACATTATCAAGCCCTCAAACTTAAAAGGTGACAATAAGAACACTCACTTATGTTCATCTTAGCTTCAATTTTTACCATCAGGGTTAAAACTTGCTTGAAGTCTGGTGTAATCTACAAATCAAATTCATTTATACAAAGATCAGTTAGGACCAAGTTATACCTAGATTGCTAGAGAACATACTACATTTCCACCAATCAAAATTAAGTAGTAATAACATGAGTTCATGAATTGTAGATCAAACCTCCACATACTGGTCCAAGCACTGTCAGCTAAACATCAATTTTGCCAGTTTTGTAGTATCCAACTACGAGAAGATAAAACATCTTGCTCCTTTGAGCTGGCAAATATCTAACACCAACATAGCCTGCAATCACAATGTTTTAGTTTTAATAAGGTGTCAAGAACTAAACCTTAGTAAATAACAAGGCAAATATTTAATTTTGTATATTTTCGCAAGACGGATATTCACACACACAAAATGCTCTGAAATTTTCTTATCTCATCTTCGAACATATCTAGTCCCCGATGAGGTGTCGAACTCCCCGGCAGCGGCGCCAATTTTGACGAGGTGTCGAACTCGCAAAATAAATTCCTTACTTCTCTTACACTAACTAGTAGTACAATGACAAGCAGGTTCGTTCCTAAGGGAGAGTTGAGTTAAAGTTGTCAATTAAATTTCTGAATAATGCAAAACAAATAAATACAAACGATGAGGATGAGGATGAGGATGAGAATGACCAAGGACTCTTTCTCAATTACGAAACATGAATCTTATTGACATAGCTATGTTTCTGCAATCACCCGTTACTAATAACCCTAGAATATTTAGTACGCTCAAATACTCCGCAATCTCAAATTCACCGGACAGAGAAGCGCTCGACTACCAGATTCTACTTACCAAGCTTCCTAGAAGTACGCTCTCTAGGTGTGACTTAAACAAGTGCATTAAGTTCTGTGAGATAGGTTATTCCTAGTGACAAATACATATGCTCGACTCATCTACTAGTGTCAATCTCTACACATGGATATTTAATAAAATCCCATCATCAATAAACATATATTACTACTTGTATTCGCAACATCTAGACAATTACGGGTCGAAGAGTTCTCGAATTAGCATGAGAATTATGAATTAACCATCCAATTCGCGACTTAAACGATTCATAGATAATTCACATAAACATTATTAGCACATCAAAGAATGAGCAATAACAAGATAAGTTGCAAGAAACGGGCAGTTTAAATGTCAAATTGATTTCATGTTCGGACGTTGAAATCGTCCCTAATCAAGATGCTTAGCTACTGGAGTTCATGGTTAACACAGCAAAATATGAAACTGTGACAGCAAACCAAACTAGCAAACCAAGGCAGCAACAGGTGGACTGGTGGAATTTATGCGAACAGGTGGTAGTGAGACGGCGTATGAACTGGAAGTATAGACTGCAACTGTGGAGGTGGCCTGCTATTTTGCCGTTGGTAAGAGTTGGAGTTTCTATTGCTGTTGGTGTTGGTATTAGTGAACTGCAGGTTGCTGGTGGATGTAGATGTCGGCGGACTTGGACGGGAACTTGAACAGGACCTGGTGCTGATGGTGTGAATGATATGCAGGTGGAGTAAAGGATGTGCAGGTGGTATATGATACTGTGAAATAATTCTGGTAGAGATGCAGGTGGATGTGATGGAACTGGTAGGTATGTGTTATGCAGATGGTGATGCATATGAATGGTATGATGCAGAAGATGGACAGGCAGGTGCCTGCGAACTGATGAAGGGTTTCTGGAGAGGAGCAAGAGCTCCTCTTTGTCGGTGATGCGACAGTGATGGGGGTATGGGATGATCCCTGTGTAGGCTTTTAGGTTTTCTTTTTATAGCTCGGGTTCTTGTCGCGACCTTGTATCCCACACAAACTTAGTTTCCTCTTTGTTACAAACTCTATGTCATCCATTCAGATTAACGACATCGACAAAAGTTTCATTTTCTTTCCTGACTTCTCGGTAAAGCAAACTGCCCAATATTGAATCTGATTGCACCCATTTCACTCGTACCCACTATTGATGTCCCACTGAGCTACACACCAACGAACCATGGCTAATACTGCACATACTAGAACAGAACTCGTGGTCTCCTCCTACTATCTCGCTGCCAAAACTGTAATCCGGTTCTGTCATTCATGGGGCTCTAAAATCAGTCAAAACCCTTAAAACAGACCCACGAATTTGTAACACTCTGCAAAATAATTACAAACATAACCCACATTCATTCAAGACTGTAAAGACTCATCAAATATCAATGGCAGCGACCTGATTTCTTCACTGTTTCTCCGTTGTTCATTCTGCCCAAAACTTGCTCAAACCCACCACACAAACTAGCATGTCTTGTACTTTCTAAACTAAACCTGACCTTAACCCACACAAACTCGCACTAGACCCTCGAGTATCATGGCATAAAGCTAAGTGCAGTCAAAACTGGTCGCAGTTGTACTTGAAGCTGTGAAGAACTGGTCGTTTAGGCCTTCTGACAAACGTCATGTGTGCACTATCTGTTAGTAATACAAAAATCAGTTGTTGTTGATTATTAAAGCATTCCATCTCCTTCCCTGCATTGCAATCTAATTTCATACAAAACCCATTGATACTGATCTATTACAGATCCTAAAACACACATCAATTGCACCAATTCATTGAGGTAAACAGCAGCAACAACTCAACTCAGTTTCCCTGTCTTCTTGGTTCAAAACTCACACATACTGTCTCTATATTCGTCTCACCTGTAAATCACCTTAAAGGTTGTTCGATTCAATACCACAGTCAATCGGCAGTAATCTGAACTCTTTCTTCCTGCATTTCCCGGCTTGAAACTACCCAAACCAAACCCACTTGTTCTTCTTGGTGATTAACTTTTCTGCCTGAACTTCTAAACCCCTCGAACTCACGGCTAGCCCATCAGAGCCCATATCTTGCCGGTGTTGGGACTCTTTGGCAGTGGCTCTGGTTGAGCGTGCAACAACTGAGACTTGAACTGAATAAGGAAAAATAACTTCACCTGGTTCTGTGGTTTATATGTGAAACTGGCAATGAGTGGCCCCAAGTGCAGTACGTCTGCCTTTAGTGTATCACTCAGCTGGTTGCCCCTTATCCTCAGCTGGGCTCCAAATAACACTTGCCTATGAAATTCAGTTTTGCTCATTTTATACCTTTTTCCTTCTTCTTTTACTCTGATGACTCCAAAATGCCTATAAAACTCAAAAGCAACGTAATATACAAAAATACAAGAAAAATAGCTAAGAAAAGCATAAGAAATCGATATTCGAAAGATGTATTTTAGGCACTTATCAAATCCCCCCACACTTATTCTTTTCTAGTCCTCGAGCAAACTAAATGAAACTAAACTACAACAACTCCGTGTCGTCAAGGCTACGGTTACTCTTAGCATGAATAACAAGCCTTTAAACCCCTAGGTGTCCCTAGTGGACGAGTTATAGTCTCGTGAAGGTTTACAAGAGGTGTACCTACAAAACCTTTTACTCCAAATTCCAGCTACCTGTGAAGAGATCAAGGCCTACAAATTTTTGTTCCATTTCAAACTAGTCTCTCAGATACTTCCACATATGGGAGTAGTTTGGATCGCCTATGGAAGCAATCTCTAATCTGAAAATGTCGAAAAGTAAAAATGGTCGAAGAGAACAAACCAAAAACCGGTAGTAATAAGATATGTGATATCACATTATATATCCAAGTGAAAACAATAACCTACAAAAACATAAAACTTGTGCTGAACGTCCAATTTTGATATTATTACAAAAAGAAAAAAAGACACAATAACCTACAAAAACATAAATAAAAAGGTTATAGTAATTCACTTAGATTTTATCGAGCATTAGGAATTATGAATGATTATATGGAGTGATTTCAATTCCTGCAGCAGTTACCAAGTAAAATTTATCATCACCGGTACTTAAGAATTCAATTACCTCCCAAAAAGTCCAAGCCTAACCATAACTTCAGCAAGAGTAGAATTTGCTCTCCCAACTAGGCGATACATTCTTTTTTTCCGCATGATATAAGATCTCATTTTGTTCCTTTCACTATACAATTCTATAAACGCTGCAATTACTCCATCAAGCTGAAACAGATGGACTTGTAAGAATGTTTATCCTGATCAAAGGAAAAAGGAAAACTGAAGCATTCTGAAAGAAGTAAGTACCTTGCGGACATAGTAATCAAGGGCTATACTTTGACCAAGAACAAAACTAATCACGCGGATCCCATCGTTATCCAAATGCCGTTGTGGCATTACATGGCCCGACCCACCTTGCATCCCTTCGGAAAATTCGAATTTTCTTTCACCTCATACTCTGCAGATCCAAAACAATGCGGATTTCAAACAGTACTCAATAAATTAATAGTAGTTCTAGTACTCAATAGATTAACAATAATGAGATATTGATACACATTCAAGCATAGAATAAATACCACTTCTTGCAAAATCTAAAAGTATTAGGCCATGTATTGACTATGACAAGAATTTGGGTGGTGTGTGGATAACCCCATGGTTGATGGTCCAACACTCTAAGTCATGCATCGATTTGTAACTCCATACATTTAGGGAAATGAAATTACACCATTTGAGACGTCTTATGACCTTGTTTTGATGCATTTGCAATCATTGCATTCATTTTCTTCTCCTTGGGTTTTAAGGTATGAAATGTTCAAGATTATAAGTTCAACAAATGAAAAAGGAACATAAACCTATCTAATAACATTCGACAGGTTTGTAACTTTCAAATCAATATTTTTGAGATCAACTCTAACAATTTCCTATATAACCACTTAATGGATGAAGGTTCAACAACATGTCGGTGCCAAACAACAAAGGGTCGCTTCTAATAAAATATGAAGCAAGTAGGATTTCAAACTTAATTTTATCTTACTGATGCAGTTCTTCTGGAAAGACATCTCATCCTTTCTCATCTCTGGTAGCACCCTTGAAGCATGCTTTTCGACAATCTTCAGATATCGATCAACTTCGCCATCAAGCACATTAAACATTACAGTGGACCCATATGGGAAAACCACCATGAGTGACTTAGGTCAAGTTTGTCTCGTAGTCATTAAATCTATTTATTATATTAATATTTATTTCTTGATTTAACACCCTACTTTTTTGTATTTATCGTGTCCGACAGCAAGGCAGATTCTATATAAGTAAGAGAAGTCAAGTTATTGCTCGATCTAAACAATTTTTTTCTCTGCAACGAACTCAATATTAGCCCTGAAAGCGATCACACTCGCTCTTTCAATACTCCGGTGAGCTTGATTTCCACATTTTTATGGATCAGCTTTCAGAATGTGCGTAACTCTCGAATATGCGTTTGTAGCAACAAAAATTAACAAGATTATTCAAGTTTATGTTTGAGGTTTTGCAAAATCTTTCAGGATCTGATGATAATGGAACTAGTTACCCACATACATGGGCAAGTGGGGTTGGTTGAACCCACTTACCCCTTTGTGGAACCGTTTTTTATTTTTCTGTTCTTTTTTGAAGTAATGGTTCAAACTATTTTTTTTTTGTTCGTATTGCGGAATTTTATTTATTGTTTTATCGGGTTTACTCAAATGTACTTGATTTTCTACAAAAGTGACATTTGTTCGTGCCTTAAATGGCAAGGTTTTAATAGATAATTTGATTTTTATTGTTTAACGAGCTGTAAATTGATAATCGCAAACTTTTATCCCGTCTTCGTCTGCAGTTATCATGACTTCCCGTAGTGGGAGAAAGTTACGCAAAGAGTTGGAACAACCTCAAACTCAACCACGAACCAACCGTAAATCCAGACGGTATGCTGTAGATCTGCTTTTACGACAACGTCCAATAGCTCACCTTGAATGTTCTTCCTCTGATTCACATAGAGATGAGACAGGCGCGAATGAAGTTGCTTTTGTCGAATATGAGCACGAGTTGGACTCGGGATCGGTACCACCTACCCCGCTGCCTACGCTAACAGAGTTCCGATGAATATAAATGACAGTTACCGACGCTAGAGCCTTGAATGGATTAAGTTTGCATTCCATCTTGATAGGTTTTAAATAAGCTTCTACCAGGGTGATGACGTATTGACTGACGATATGATACGGAGATTTAGCTTTGATTCTCAAAATTTATTGATAATCGTCGGTCAGTTGGCTGCTGGATTAGTCCTCCCTCTTTATAATCCCGAGGATCCATCTTTTTATGATGTTCTCTCTAGCAGGGGCATTTCCACAAAAGATAAGAAGACTTACACTCGTGGGATTTACTAGTATACGGGTAACTTCTTAAGAATACTCAATGAATGCTGGCGTCGCGGCCATGGTGAAACTAATGTTCAGTCTTATGAGCCTCACTACAACTCTTAAGGATTACGCCGCTGCAAATTTTAACGCTACTTATGTTGATTCTGTTTTGAATGGAAATCGCCTTCCGTGGAGTGTTGGACCTCGTCGTCTTCCCTTATCTGAAAAGCAAAAACGTTTAGGTGGAGTCCGCCTCCTGACTGATATTGATAAACCTAAGATTAAGTACGTCCCCGGCAAGGAGAAAGAATAGGAGCGTGTCCCTGATGAGGATAGGCTTCGTCAAAGTGAAAACTACAGGGAAACCCATTTTCCCAGAATTTTCTACTGAGAAACCCACGGGCGCAAAACTTCATGCGCGCCCCCATTTTCACCAAGAAAATTATTCTAAAACCCATAATTTAAAAAATTCCGTTTTTCTCTTTTATAAAGGAAACACTACTTCTCAATTCGTTTTCTTCTTCTGAACTGTAAATCTTCATCAACACCTGAAGATGATGTTAATGGTTTTTTGTGTTTGAATCTGGGTTGTTTTTGGGTTTGCTTTGACAGTTTGGTATCACCGTTTCTTCCTGGTGGTGGGGATGGATGGTGGCGGCTTATTGTTTGGGTAAGAAAATCAGATGTGAATTTGGGTAAAATCAGGATAGAAGAGTCCAGATGTCAGTAAAATCAGGACCATGATTTGGGTTTTTCTATTTTGAAATTAGGGTTCTTCAATTTAGGGAAGAACATGATGATTTATTTTTTTTGCAGAGGATTTGGGTTTTTCAATTTTGTGGTTAGGAGGAAAATACTTTGGGTTCTTTTCAGAGAATTTTCAATTTATGCAGATCTTCCTTCCCATCTCTAAAACCCACTCTCAGTTTTCTTCTGCAAGTTTTGAACTCCATGGATGTATTTGATAAATAAATAATTGTGTTTCATATGTGTTGCTGTTGAAAGATTATTCACTAGAATTCTTAGGGAGAGCAGCAATATGTCTTTGACTTGCATTAGCTTTGAAATCAATCATCATCGGTATTCAACTTGGAGATGTTATGACCGGGAACATCGATGTCAAAAATCACCTATCATGTGTGATCCGGTATTGTGAAAAATTTCTTCCTAGCTAGTTGAAGTTTTTTTATGTGTATTTATATTTATGGTTTGCCGTCTAGGAACCGAGTTATATACCAATTGGAAATCGGAAAGAAAAAGGAATTGGTAAAAATAGAAACCGGCATGCAATTTGTCCCCGGTAATAATCATCATCAATATCAATATTACTTTTTATAATAAAGTTCTTAATGGAAAAATACACACACAATTGCAAAAGTACATGCAATTAGAGATCTCTTAGCTGTCTAAGATTCATGGGAGATATGATTTTGGTATTTCCATCGATGAGTTGTTTGGCAACAATCAGATTAGCAGCTTCGCTTGGATGATATGGATCTAAGAAAACATGCTTCGATCGCTCCCTTTACATAGTAGATTATGGTCCACACGGTATTATCCCACTAAATTGCCCACCATTTCCAAAACAAGCTGTGCTTGCTGTTTTGAATCCCGCAGAGAAAAAAAATTATGCAGATATTAGGCGTGGGTTGGTTGATATACAAATAATTCACATTAGACTGAATATGATAAACTTTACCGTATTTGGCGTAATTTACGATGAGGTCCGAACCAGGATCATAAACGTTAGCAAATGGATAAACGTGGTAAGTAAATGGTACAAAAGACGCTGCCTAGGAATGATAAATTCAATTTTCATTTCGTAAATGTTTTCTTTGTTGCAGTGGCTGCATAATCGGTTATACATCTATCTATAAAAGTTGTTGAATAATTTGTTATGCAGTTGTGAAAATGGATGCATAATCTGTTATGCATCTACAAAAATTAATGCATAACTTGTTATGTAGTCCAGAAAACGGTTGCATAACACGTTAAGCATCAACTTTCATGTCACTATTGAAACCAACAAAAACAAAGACTGCACAACTTGTCATGCACCTACAATAATATCTGCATAACATGTTGTGCACTCGCGAAAATGGATGCATAACCTTTTATACATCCGAAAATATGGCTGCATAAAGCATTATGCATCGAGAAAATTGTTGCACAATCTTTTATGCATCGAGAAAATAGATGCATAATGCATCAATTTTTTATGTACGCACTAATACAATGGCTACATAACTTATTGTAGATGCATAACTTTGTTATGCAGATGCATAATTTGTTATGCAGTGGAGAAAATTGTTACATAATTCGTTATGCGTCTGCATAATGCGTTATGCATCCTTTTTGGTGGCTTCATAATGGTTATGTATCAAGTTTTCGAAAATTTTGCCTAAAACGATGATCACCTCCGATTTTTTCATGAAAAACAAAAATTTGATATTGTTGTTTGTACTCGTTGCGTAGCTCTCTTTAAAAGATTTCCAACATATAAAATTTGTAAATTTCCAAGGCGCGGATTTTTAGATATGTTATGTCCAAATTGTGTTGCCAATTATACCCCTGATGCATAACCCGTCATGCAGATACATAATCCGTCATGCAGACATTTTTAATAATTTCATATAATTATGGGTGTCACGGAAATAATTATGGGTGTCACGGTACCCAAAATTATTTGTGGGCTTGACAATGAGAATATTTTTTTTTTTGGGTCTCCCCTAATTTTCCCTTCGTCAAAATCATGATGATAAGTGGTATCGCACCCCTCTTTGGGTTAGAGGTCCTTGGGGCCCATGGATGGTCTTCTACTGTGCCTAGTAGTCCTCGCACTTCCATTCCCAGCAAGTATCATGGTTACCAGCCTTGGGCTTTTAATTCAACTGATAGTCTAGGGGTAGTCTGCTTTCATTTTTTTTTCTTTGCATTTGTATATTTTTTCTTTTACGTACATTTTATCGGAGAAAATGAGTTTTAATTAAATGGTTTTATGGTCTTGGTGTGGTTTGATCTAATGACCTAAGAGCAACCGCAGTGGGCGACCAAGACCAAAAATTTGGGAAGAGATAGAGACGTAGTGGGACGGACTAAAGATCAAATAGACTAAAATAATAAGATCGAGACTACATCCTGGCCGTGGTCCCGTTTAAAAATTAATATTAACCATTTTAAATTATGAAACTAAATTAAATTAGAAAGTCTAATTGTGTTAGGAAACCCAGTCACCACGGTAAGGAAGGCTTGCCGTATTTACGATTAGTAACTATGACCTTCGGTGATCTTGATTTTGAGTCCAAATCAAGATCTAAGCCGACGTTAGGGGTCATTTTTAGTCTGAGCAGCATCATAATCTAAGCCGTCCAAAATTATATGTAATATCCAAACTTGGTCACAGACAATAAAATCCTGTAACCAAAGCGCCATGTTTAGGTTTATTCAGGTCGGGCCAAGGCATGATCTCTGTCGTCAAAGATAATTATGAACAATATTTTAGTCAATCTGTAAGTTTACTTCGATTTATTTAGTTAACAAATTTATTTATTTTGGTATCACAGAAGAACGAAGGTGCAGCTACAAAAAGAAACTGAAGGCGCGGCTAATTTCAACTTGAAGAAGAGTTGGTGGAGCCTCCTATGAAGATGTGATAATAAATTTGAAGGTGATCTCATATGTGAGATTAAGAAAAGAACAGACACCAAATTTCGTTAGGGACCGATGTATCAAGGCTAGCCGTGTTTAGGTCTTTGCAGGTCGGGCTGCAGTATAATCTCGGGGTCGGACAATACCAAAATCGTGAAAACTAAGGGAATCCGACGCATGAAAATATCCCCAACTCTCAATCCGTGTCGTTGGATGACAAAATCAATGGTCGGATATACCGTTATATACAGAATTTCTAAATTTGGTCGTGACCAAAGACCAAACCCAAATTTTAATCGAGCGTTGATATAATGTGGATTAACAATGTCTCGCCCCACACCGACGACAAAGGTCGGATATATCCCAGCGTTGATATAGTATTCGCCCACACCAGCGGGTATATGGGTGTGAAACGGACGTTTTTTCCGTAAACACGGAAAAACCTTGTCTGAGCCGTACGCAGAATCGATGGACTGATGTAAACACAACGGATGGATGTAACATAATTCAGGGTGAACTTTGGCGGCTGATATAAAAAGAAAATCAAAGAGAGCAACACGTCCAGCGTGAACATCATCATGTTTATATCAGCAAAAAGTCCTTGGTTACTTTACCGTATATATTATATATATAATATTTATGTAACACAATAACACAGAAATACATGAAGAACTATATATATATTAATGCATATATCGTGGGCGTGGTTTGATTACCTCCGTGTATTCCCCACTCAAAAATTTGATAGTTTATATGGTGATATGGAAAAGGGGAGTTGAAACAAACCAGGATTGTACCAACGCCCCATTGTTTTGAATTTTTTTTTTTTTTTTTTTTTTCACTTTCAGTGAGGCACACAGACACGAATGGAAGAAACGTATACCCTCCGCCCCCCATCAGGCGAACGTATACTTTCTAGTCGCCCCACACCCCGCCAACTAATGCGTTGGTATAGTTTTCCGGACGCTCCACCAAAATTTAGTCTTCCTCCCACTGCGTCACGAGATAGTTTACGCCCTCCACCAAAATTTAGTCTTCCTCCCACTGCGTCACTCAACGGACTAAACCCAAATTTAGTCTTTTTTTTTTACTCTTTACTCTTTAGTTTTAGTCGCACCATTGCAGATGCTCTAAGGGTCTAAGGATACTCACTCATTTTTGGGTGAATGAAGTGGAACCTTTAGTCCCACATTGTGGAAAACTAAAGAGGAGCTCCACTATATAATCATACACTTATGTATGAATTGTAAAACGTGGGTGGAGCGGGTGAACAAAAATACATATTTTTACCTATGCGATATGCGCATATTTTGAACTCGAAAATCTGTTTTCAACACACCGAAAAATTCTTCTTTTATTCTAGGGTTTCTCCATACGTTTTTTACATCCATCCCCGTTGCTGAGTTCGAAGAGAGGGTAACTTGCGTTGTGCTAACTCAAGTTATATCGGGCAGTCTTATCCTGGACACATCTTCGTTGTGAGGGGTTTAGCATTACTCAACTCGAACCCGCGAACTAATGTGTGAAGGACAACTTGTTGAACCTGTGATTCTGCCCTCGTCAAGTTATTTCGGTAGAGTTGTTTCACATTAGTTCTTTACATATTATTTTTGATACATATCTAACGTGCTGTTCATTGTTGCAAGATCCCAACACATTTTTTTGTATTACTATTGCATACGTAATCCTCTTTGGAATTTAATTCTATGACAGGAGAGACTCATGCAGTCATCGGATAGTCATGGCAATGTACAGCAACCAATTAATTGCAAGCCTTGTGACTCACTGGACAAGGTCAGAAACAATTCTTTCTTTAGAATGTGTGCTTATGCGTTGGTATTTTCTCCCTGATTCTTAGGAAGCAAAACCTTGTGCACGGTGTTCCAGATAGCGACGGAAAGTACTCAGTTGACCAACTCTGCTAGGTCCCCCAATTTTAGTACCGATCAAGAAAATGTAGTGAATCACACTGTGCTTAGCCCTCCTCAAGGGTTTATTGATCTTGGCGAGTGTTATGATAATAGTGATGTTATAGTTCACACAAAAGAAGCATCTGTGACTTCCACTCAAGCTATCGAATATGTAGTTGATGAAAGTGCTACAAGTCCAAAAACTGTTTTTTCTCATGCTAATAAAAGTTCAAGCAATTCGCCTAACGCAGGAAGTCACTGTGATGCTTTACCAGAGCCATTGACAGTTAGTCCTAAGTCGTGTATGCTTGATAATGCTGCTCAGTCTCTGGAGGATTTTCGTCTTCACGAAGTTGATAATTGTGATGTTTTAGTTCAACAGAATTCAGTCCATCTGACTGCCACTCAAGTTAATGAGTCTGTTGTTGATGTCAGTACCTTCGTTGAAAATTCTGGCACCTTTGGCACGACTGCAAGTGCTTCTGATACTAACGCTTCTGCAGATGCTATTACTCCTGCCAAAAATTCCAAACGAATCTCAACCAGAGCCAGTGACTTCGATTTTGAAGTCGTTTATTTCTGATAACAAAGTTCTGTGTGTTGAGGGGCCTACTACAATTGCTGATATGATCCAAGATGTGTGTACTCCTCCTCCATCGTTTCATCTGGACTGGTCTTTCGGTATGCCTATAACCAATGCTGGAGAGATTGATGGCGAGTTGACTTCGGGTCAGGACATTTGGTTCACAGCGTCCACTAGATTCGCAGTTCAGCCACCCAAGTCCGCGCTTGAGATTCAATCTGCGCCTCCAAGTGGGTCAAAGCAGGGACATTATTCGGCAGATATAACGGAATCTACTCATGAAAATGTTTTATCGGTTGATATAGAATCGGCTGAGGCTGTTTCTCCTCTACTTGATAAACCCAAGGAAGTTAATGACCGTCTTGACTCCAACATCCATGCTGCTGGTGATGACATCTGGGGAAAGGGCACAAAAGACTCTGAGAATCCCATATTTGTACCTGCTGTTTCCCTTATACCGGAGGATGCTTGTAAAGATTACGCGCATGAAAGAATACAGCAAGTGGATTTTGGCCAAATTTGTGACTTATATTTTAATGCGGAACGATTTTCTGCTAGTGCGTGTTTGGAAGAAGTCCCGCCCATGGATGTCAAAGCTATGGATGCGTTCGTTGATGGGTATCCGAATTTTCTACCTCGGCTCACTCTTTTCACGGTAAGTTATATCTCTAAATTGCAGCTTCTCCGTTGTTACTATTTTCCAGTGAATTGTGAAATGGCCTCTCTCATAACGCACAGTTGTCCCAGCAACAAGATTATTGTTATAAATTGTTGAAGCTTAACCGTCTCAAGGCTGCTAAGTTGTCTCTCCTTCAAGAGAAAGTCAAAGATCATCGTGACCTATTGATTACTCAGATCGAGGATCTTAAAAAGCAAGTCGCCATCGGTACAATCTCCTTCAGTGAGGAGATAGAGAGGCTGCATCGGCAGTTGACACTGAGCCAGGAGTCCACTGCCGCTGCCGAACTGGCCCGTGATGAAGCTATGAGAGCCCGTGAACTGGATGAGCAAGCGCAGTCCGCTGTGGATACTTCTTTCGCGAGAGAGGCTGCAAACTTAATAGGTTTGCTTCTTAATCCCAACTCCCGTCTATGCTGCGTCCTAAATCCAGTGACCTGGGACTCGTTGGGTTTAGATACAAGTTAAAATCTGAGATGGGGATCGTGGTTCAAAGCAAAAAATATTTTATCACCTCTTGTGTTTCCACCGTTGGAGGAAAAAGTATTTGTTTGTTTGGATTTATGAAAATTCTTGATTTTTTTTTCTTAATTAAAAAATTATTTTAAGCAAACGGGATAGCAATAGAAAAAACCCAATTCTTGTAAACTTGTCGAGGATTTTAATCGGGTTGACGCAGCGTCGGTGCTTTCCGAGAACAACTTAGAAGAATATTAAGTAGCGGTAAATAATTTCCCCTTTTTGGTGCTCCTTTAACCCTTGAGTTATAACCAGTATGTTTGTATTTCAGAGCTTCACGAGTTGGTTGCGAGTCTGAAGAATAAGATAGATGATCTTAATGCAGATGTAATAAAGCAAACCAACCTGGCAAAGAATTATCAGACTCTTGATACGGAAGCTGAGGTGGAGGCACGGCTTTTACGGGACGAAATTGCCGAAGTTAGGAATAAAAATGCACACTTTGCTATACGAGAATCGGCCCTAAAAGCACGAGAATCGATCGTAGAAAAGCACTACAAATCTGTTGTGGAACAAATTAATGACATTTTCATCCCGTTTGAGAGTCAGCGGCCTAATATCAAGCTCCCACGCGTTCGGTGTCATAATTAGTCTCGTTCAGTTGGGTAGTAGCTTTTTTTTTGCTTTGTCGGTGTTGCCGTAGTTAGGTTAGATTTTACTGAGGGGAGGCTTCCATAGGTTGTAGACGTGGTGATAATTATAACTTCGGGATTGTAGATCCCACGTAAAACCGTTGAGAATTGATTTTGGTGTATAGTTTTGCTTTTAATGAAACTTGGTGATAGAGTGACGCCCTGTTAGTAAGAACTTATCTAAGCACGGGGCCAACAGTGGTGGTAATTTCAAATCCAAAAAGTCTTGTACTGAACCTTGGAAGTTAAACCACGGAAAAAAAAACATTTTCGGCCTAACATTCATTCCAAAACGGATACTCAGGTTTTCATATGGGGCGGGTCCTATACGTTTAATGTCGAACGGTGATTACGAGGTTCAATTTCACGGTCTATACGGAACAACTGTTGCAAAACTATGTCAGTTCTCGGATGAATTTTAGGGCTGCACTGTCACTAATCCGGCAGCCGTCATTTGTTTCATTTTGATCCTAACTGTAAATTCAAAATGTGATAACTCCTAAACAATCTAAACCTAAACCTAATCGACAATGATTTGTGACTCCCAAATCCTGTGCTCCCAATGCTCCCAACATGAGGTGGCATCTATTGACTCCTTTTTTTTTTTTCTTTTCTGCTAACTCAAGGTAAAATTATATCGAAAATTCTTGACAGACCGTGTCAAAAACTACGTGTCTAACAAAAACAAAAATCTAGTCTGATTTCTCTGCCAAAGCTCTGAATTCTTGTCGGTTGGATATGGGCTCTGACTTGAGTTTTTTAAGTTTAAATTATTTTCATCCATTAATTTTAGATCAAGGCTTAACTTAGATCAAGGAGTAATAGATAAGAACGATGGAGAATGAGGTTGTAATTAGCGAAATTTCTTCTTCTATCAAAATTTAAAATATATTACTCTTCTAAGCTTTCTAAATTTTGTTTTACCATTTTTGCAGATTTGAAGCCTTAATTAAGTCTCGAAAGCAAGGTACTGCTTGGAAGAATTTTGACAGGAAATAGAGTTCTTGAGGAAGAACAAGCGACGACTCCAACCATAAGCTTGATTGTGTAACAGTGACAAAGAATTACTAAAAAAATTCAGTTTCTAATTAACAATCAATTACATTTCTAGTCTATTGACAAATATAATTGCTAAACAATTTCATTATATTGATTATTAACTATCAATTACATTTGTAAAAGCTTCAAACAGAAAAAACATTTGTAAGGTGTTCAAGAAAGATACTTGTAACATTATGAGTTTGTCAATAGGATTACAATACTATTACTCTTTTAACACGAATTTCTAACCAGAAAAATGAAAAAAAATTAAGCCCAAGAATTCTTCAACTTGTGAAGGCAGATTCCTCAAGCTAAAATTTTCATGTTTGAAAAACTGTAAAAATCTTGTTTTAAAACAGCTAAAGATAGAAAAGATAAATTGGGATTGGATAAAAGTATTACCAGATTGACTATGGCCTCATTCATATCATGAGAGTACTCTTTTGAAAGTTGCTCTCCCTCCCCAGGCAAGTCATGCTCCATACCATCATATTTTTCCATTGTATCAGTAGATCCAGTATTGTGACCAATAATTTCTTCATCTGGTTCATCACTTCTTGATCTCTTAGCTTTTCTAGCTTCTTCTTGTTTCTCAGCTTTCTCTTTTTCTTCTTGTTGTTTCCTACTTACTTCACAAACTTGTTGCAGCAACTGATCTAAATCCTCAATTATTTCAACCCCATAACTTCTTGCCAGATTATGACAATAAGTTACATATTCTTCATTTGTATACCTTCTGATTTTTAAGTCCAACGCAATATTTTCACATTCCTCATCATCATGGTCAATAGTAAAGCAAAACTTGCAAAGTTGATATGGTTGTCTCTCCCAATGATAGCGAATCCAAGTGACACCACCAGCTGTAGTTTTCCACCAACCACCTCTGTGCATAGGTTTTTTGAGATCAATCTTCACTCTAGCTGTAATCATGGAACCAAAAGCAGGACGACAGTTCTCTGGATTAGTCCATATTTTAGGACCCAATTCAACCAAAGCTTCATCAATGACAGAAACTGCATGATGCTCCAGAAAAATATTTTTGAATTGTACATTCCATTCCTGATGTGAGAAATCTTGGTCCTTCACTGCAATAGAAGGGTCATATTTAATAAGATTCCGATGACACTTTTTCACATTCCATGGACCCTTTTTAAGTATTGCTTCAGCTATTTCATTTGCTGTAAACTTGAATAGAAAAATATTCTTTTCCAAACCACGCATATTCATGATTCTGTAAGGTTTCCACAATACATTGATTTATTTCCTTACAGTATCAGTATCAACTGTATCCTTTGAGTGAAGTTTGCCAATTAAGGTATTTCTCCATTTTTCTGAACCAGCTGAGATAGCCCTTGAAGTACCAACTACACGTCTCAGATGTCGAGTATTAAAATCACGAATCCTAGTCTCTTTCATTTGGGAAGTGATGTTTGAAACTTGTGAATTTAAAGAAGAAGTTTGAAGTTTCTTTGTGATAGGTGTTGTAAAACACCTAATTTTATATCTAGTATTTATGCTTTCTTTGCTATTATCCTTGGGAATTGCATCTCTTATGTGTGCTTTTGAGCTATTTAGGTACTATGGAGTCATTATGAGCAAAATAAGGAGAGAACGTCCATTTGGAGCCTAAAGGGCAAAAAGCTCAATGCACTTGTAGGTGATGTTTGGAGCCAGCTGAGTGCACAACAAAGGAGCGGAAGAATCAATTGTCGGTTCTCCACAACTGACAGTTGAGCAAGAGATCGAATAGGCGATCGGTTCTGAAACGACAAATCCAAATGCCATAATTGCATATCCCTTATCCGAGTCTGGGTGCTTGAAGTAATTTTTATCATTACCCTAAACCTAAATTCAAGAGAGTTGTCTTTCTCTTGTCATTAAAGTACACTGAAATTGAGAGATAAGGAAAACGAGAAACAGCGGCTGCTGTAAGAGAGAACCTCAGAAGAGAAATTCAATCGAAGAAGAAGATGATGGTGAAAATATCAGTGAAGAGGATAATCTATCACGTAGTTCGAGAAGAAGGAATTGGAGATGAATTTGTTGCTTTCCGTGATGATACTCAATGGAAGAATTGGTGATGATTTAAAGTTGGGTTTGGTTCAGATTTACTGAGATTGGGAGGAAGGTGAAGATGGAATTGATGATGAGGACTTATGTTGATATTCAAGGTCTGTGAAGAATGGGTTTGCTGAGATCAGTTGCTGTTGTCGATTGAGGTTACAGAAATTTTGTGCTGGTACAGGGAAGATGTTGATGGGTTATGTGTGATGATGAACAGATCGTCTAATAAGTGCAGTAAGTTCAAATGAGCTCATAGAAGAAATTCAAGTTGTTGATTGTTGAATTGAAGATGGGTGTGATGTGGATTTGAATTTGAACAAGAAGAGTTGATGCTGTCATCATTAATGTCTGGTTTTAAACGGAAATTAGGGTTCAGATCGAGAGAAGAACATATGAACTGAAATTGAGAAGATTGTGTTGGAATTATTGGTTGAACTTGATCTGTGTTTGGCTCTTGATTCACAAGTTAGAGTATGAGGTTGGATGGGTCTTGTGGATGAACTCAGGTGAAGCTAATATGTTCTGATCTTGAGGTTTTGGCTTGAGTTGATGTTGGTGATGGAAGGAACTGAGCAGCAGGGCATTGCAGAGTTGTTGCTGCTGAGATTGAAGCAGGCAGTGAAGCTGAATGAATTGAAGAAGCTATAGGCAGACCTGAGAATGACACTGATGTTGTGCTTGCCAAGAATGCAGTTAAGCTAATGGAAGAGAATATGGACTTGGTGGAATTAGTGGTTGGATTTGTGCACTGCAATGGATTGTTGGTGAATTACAAAGTCATAGCCTCCGTGGTTTGTAAACTCGGTGGTGCTCGGAGTGGTGTTACAGATGAACTAGAAGATGAAGTGACGGTCCATTACAGATTTGAAGCCGAGAAGGTCAATATGATGTTGCTGTCAAAGAACGGGTATTAAAGGTGCTAGTAATGCAAGGAGTTACAGAGTGGTGGTTGCAGCGAGGCAGTGATTGTGCAATTGAGCTGAGAATGGGTTTGCAGATGTTGTGTGGCTCAAGAATGGTTTAGGAGTCAAGGATACAGGGAGGATGATAGAGCTGCAGATCAAGTTGTTTTTGCTGCTAGTGGAGCATACTCAAAGCTAGTGCGATCGACTTCGGAACCGATGATGTTGCGGGTCTTAAGTGCGGTGGTGATCTTTGTTGGAGTTGTGGAGCGTAGAAGGTTGCAGGTCTTAAGTGCAGTGGTGACTGAAATATTGCAGTTGCAAGTAATGGCGCTGATGCTGTTGAGTTGTGGTGATGTTCTGGTGCAGAATTGAGGATTGCTTGTTGCTGATGCTGCAGCGTGGCAGGTGCTGTAATGAATTGTCAATCGCAGCTGAAGCAATGGAATAAATTGGCTGATATTGGTATGTGTGTGTGTGTGTGTTGGTTTGCTCAAATAGAAGAGATACTTATGGAGCTACAGATATGGGTGATGCTGCAGTTAAGAAACAAGAAGAGAATATGGTCAAGCGCAATGATGGTGCAAAGACAAGACTAGGTCAGTGCAATATGGGCTATGGCCTTCACAAGATGGCTTTGACCTGATCCGACTCACCCATTCAACAAGTTAGATAGTGACTCGATTCCGACCCGATCGCGACTCAAGACATCACCGGGTTGACTCGGTGACCTTTGACCAAGGTTGACAATTTGACCTAAGTGACCGTGTGGACTTCTGCGGTCACCCGAACTATTCTCCAACCATTCTCCGGTCAAGTTAAGCTACTTTAGCATTTTTCCGGTGACCTCTTTAGGGACAAATTTTCACTTGGGTTTTTCTCACATATGGGCTTGGTGGACCACTTGGACTTTGGGCTTGGAAGACCTAATTTTGGAAAGAGGAAAGGCTACAAAAAGAAAAAGCTTCTTTTGGAATATCACGTATTTTCTACTTGGATATTTGGAGAGCGGCGATTTTACTAGGGTTTGCTTTCGTATATTTTTCATTTTTTTATTTTATGAAAATGATTATGATGAACTCCATTAATATGAGTAGCTAAACAACTATTATTGGTTATGGGATAAAGTTGATTTCTCAACATGTTATTTGAATCTATGAATTAGTTTTGTCTCAATAATTTATTGTTTGTGATTCACAATTAATAGTGTTATATAGTTTGAATGCTTGTTTAGTCAAGTCCGGAATCGATTGAGTTTTCCTTCATCCTTATTGCTAGATTAGGGTTTTCAATACGAAAAAGTTGTTTATTCCTGATTCTAAGTAGCATAATTGTGGGTAGTGCTTGTAGTGATATATCCTACTAGTCACAAGTGAGTCATAACTTTTGTTAAAACGGATTAGTGCTTTTACACGTTCGTTTGCATTGATTAGTCTTATTCCATAGAACTTAGTGTTTTTAGGGAGTTAAACTTGATTGTGCTTTTTACACGTTAGGTTGCTTTCTAGGAAGAATTCACATATACATCTTTTAATGTGGTTGTGATGAAATCAGGGAATTAGCGGGATACACTTGCGATCAAGGTATCCTAGGACTTTTAGTAAATGAGAGATTAAAATACCAATTCTAGTCATTGATGGAAATACATGTTTGTGAATGATACTATCCCATGACCAATATCTTCTCCTTATTGATTATTCAAATTATTTTATTGCTTTCAATTACTTTTATTGCTTTATTAAAACAAAAATTCCCCCCCTTTGTTACCAAGGAACTGAAATTCTATAACAACAAAAGTCTCTCTGTGGGAACGAACTCTTTCTTACCACGTACTTCATTTATATTTAGTAGAGTGAGAAAGGGAAATTATTTTTGCTCGGCTGACAACCGATCAAATTTTGGCGCCATTGCCGGGGAAGCATACGGCTAGTTATTTTAGTTTCTTATCATCATTTCTGCTTTTATCTTTGCTTTTTTGTTTTCTTGTCTTGTTTCTCACTTGTTTGCGAGAATTGTTTTCAGGTACCTAATCCCTGGCTTCTAAAGATTGGAACTATCCAAGGTGCGGGATAGCTACTCGAAGAGGCACAATACTCCAACCAAGTCAAGACACAACAAAAGATCAAGAGTTAGAAGTGGAAGAAGAGTTACAACTAGAAGGAGAACAAGAGGTTCCATTCGTATACGAACCACAAGTTGAAGAAGAAGAAGCAATGGGTGATGCAAATCGTACACTCAAGGACTTGGCTTCTCATAGGCTTGATGCACAACAATGGTGTATCCAAACTAACTTAACCTTTGAGATCAAGCCGGGGTTGCTTCGAGAGTTACCAAAGTTCCATGGCATGGTGAATGAAGATCCAAACAAGCATCTTATGGACTTCCATACCATTGTCAAGGCCATGCTTCCAGCGGAGACTGATGCCGATGGTGCAATGTTGAAAGTTTTTCCGTTTTCTATGGTGGATAGCGCTAAGGATTGGTTGTACTGTTTTGCCATCCGGAAGTGTCTCTACATGGAACGGGTTGAAGAAAATTTTCTTAGAGAGGTATTTTCCTGCATCGAAGGCTACTCAAATTCGCAAGGAAATTTGTGGGATGAAGCAAAATGTGGGAGAATCTTTGTATGGGTGTTGGGAACGATACAAGAGATTGGTGGCAAGCTTCCCTCACCACCAATTTAGTGACGCCATGATTATCCAATAATTTTATGAAGGACTCCAATCAAGTGATAAGAATCTCCTTGATGCTGCATGTGGCGGTGCACTAGTGAACAAGTCGGTGGCACAAGCTAGAGAGTTGATTGAAAACATGGCAGCAAACTCACAACAATTCTTGAGTCGTGGTTCGGATGTGCTTCTAAGAAGAGTGAATGAAGTGAGCGAGGTTGAGGAACTTCGTCAACAAATGGGTAACATGATAGCAATGATGCAACAAGTTGCAGCCGCGGTTATACTTCCTCGATGTTATGAAGATGAGCAAGCTAATGCGGTGTTTCCAAATCAACAAAGACGGTGTGATCCCTACTCCAATACGTATATGTAGATGGTGGATTTTAGTTCAGGGGTAAAATTGTAAAACCAAATTTATACGATGACATCCTGCAAAAGATAAAGCCACTGATAAGTGATGAATACTTCTCCACTTTACTAATTCACCCAAAATAGAGCATGTGGAAACAATCCTAGTATTCAAAGGAATAAAATACACAAAATTCATCCAGTTTGGAGCATGTAGCAACAATCCCATATACCCTATGAATTTATAAAGATTATCAATTAATGCATGACCATCCTTGTATTTCTATGTTGTTCCCAATGAACTCTCATTATTGGTGCGGCATGACGACCGAGTGTTGCTCTCACAGTAACACGAATCTCCAAGTGTCACTAATGAGGCATGCACGAAATACCCATACATGCTACAAATCTCGGTGTGTTATACTAGCCCGATTGAGCATACATCTCTAAGTGTTATACTAGCCCGATCGAGCATCCGACTGTCCATGTCGGTCTCGAAGATAATCAAGACCACGCAAGTTGGCCGCATGATTTAACTAGCCTAGACGATCCTCGCCAGAGCAAAGCTACCACCTTAATGACCACCAGCGGCCCGTTTATGCTCTAGTCGATTGAACGCATGACATGCCTCTCAAAAAATCACCAAACGCCAACCTGAAAAGGATGGTCGAACCGGTGAAACCGTTTGGAGAAGGTTCGCACGAACAAGGCCGCCAATATTGGTCTCAAAATAGTCACGACCGAACAACTTCACCTGCGTGTTTGACGACGTCATGGATCATCCCATGACCGGTTGGACAAGCATTGTCCCGCACACCGGGCGGCCCACTTTCTCCTTACCCGACCGACTTTCTCACGACCACTGCTGGGAGAAGCAAACGTCGCCCAAAGTTCGGCTTGCGTGATGCTTTAAGGGTCGCAGAAATTCCACTAGTATCTTAAATTGATCACGACCATCCAACTTCACCAACATGTTTGGATGGCTTAGATCAAGCCTATAACCGCCGATAGGTATTGGCGTGTTCACCACCGCCCAATGTGGGTCCCACATGGTCCGCCTCCCCAAAAGAAGAGCGTAGCTTGCCAATTCGTCCAGCCAAAGTAGCGTGGACATAAAACCCTAATTAGGGCTTGCGGCATATCACGTGTCGTCAAATCGTCACGACCATCCATCTTCGCAGTACGCATAGATGGAGGTGTAGATGTAGACTCAAAGGGTCCCAAGCATGTCAATACAATCACCGTGGGGCCGTATACATGTGTGACCAATCGACCAAGGTGGGCCCATGGCCGAGCGCCTCGATTCGTGCGCCCAAACTAGGCATGGTCGTGCGGTTTCCAACATAAACCAATCTCGACCACCTTCGCCGACGAATCAAGTGGTTTAGATCGCACCCCCGCGAGATGAGCTAGCACGAACATGAACACCGGTGGCCCACCTCCATACAAGACTAATCGGTCCCTCCAAAATCGCCCTCTAAGCTCGAATTTGATTGAGCTAAAAGTTGGTGCTTACGCACCTCCTAAACCCTAATCCAACGGTCGCAGATGTGGGTCACAAGTCATCTCGTCCGTCCAACTTCTCCAGCTTGGTTAGGCATCCTTGGCCAGGAGTTAGGCGACCAGCAAGGCATCACCACGATCACCGTCCACCACTCTTCCACGTGAAGTGATCGGCCAAAGCGTGGTTTGCCCATACAACCTCCAAACCATCACTCGAAGATGGATGGACGTG
Organism: Papaver armeniacum; assembly: GCA_023531295.1. NCBI lineage: Eukaryota > Viridiplantae > Streptophyta > Magnoliopsida > Ranunculales > Papaveraceae > Papaver > Papaver armeniacum. Next base: position 12,795 of record JAJJWW010012042.1, on the reverse strand, counting down.
ATGCTATTTTAAGACGCTTAATTCGTGACTTACCCGTTGCCCTTAAACAACGATGCTTCACACATGTTGAATATATTCGATGTGTTACCTCCATAAAATACACACGATATTTCATAAATATCGACTTCCTAAATAACTTAGTTATTTAATCCAAGATCACATGCTACTTTCTCAAAGGGGTCCCACGATCCACACATTCGAGACATCAAACGTGTCAAAACCTGGGAGATACTTACCGGGGTATTGGTCTCCGGTTTATAGCGTGCAGCGCACAACACGCCATCACAAGAACGTGTCAGGAAGTCATGGACGGTTAGTGATGACGGGAGAAGTGGGCAAGACTAGTCGTGTGACAATAACACACAACTCCACTACTCCATCACTCCACTTCCTTCATTTCCCATGAGAGACGTGGGTTAGGCTTAATGACTTGTATAAATAGGTTCTCCTCCCTATTTCCAAAAACAAGACAAGACAGAAACCAAGTGTTGATACAATCATATCCAAACACCAGAAATGATAGCTTACATTCCGCAAGCCAGTTAAGATTTCTGATACAAGTCATACACAACCAACACCTTCACAATCTCAACACCTTCTTCGCTTCCATCCCTAAGATCAACCCCATCTCCTTCACTTTGTGACCGAAGCAAGTCTGGATCGGCCATTTCTTGGTTTAGGCCAGAATTGTACAGATTGATTTATCGAATCACAAGCACTCCCGTACAGTGCATTTGTTTAGTGTTTAGATTCATTTCTCATCCACACACCCCAAATTACCAAAATCGGCAGAAATAGTTTTCACCCATAAATAAGTTCGAGAGATCAACTGTAGGGACTCCGGCCTAAACCAAGAACAATGGCCATTCCCGTAAGTCAATTCGGTCACAAGAGAGGATGGGCTTGATCCAGTAGGAGGGAAGTCGAGAAATGTGAGATCAATGGTGATCTAAGATTGTAGGGTGTTAGCTAGAATTCGGCCAGTAAGAACGCTCCGAATGATTGAATTTTGCTCAATTGAGAGTGAATGCTCGGACGATGAGTTCGTGGTACGAACAGATTGTCCTGTATGAACTTGCCGAGAATTCCTTGTTTAGACGAATGCTCGAGTGTTCGAATCTTGTCCTTTCAACTCAAGATTCGTAGATATTTTATAATGCCGTAGTTGAAAACACCATGATCCCATGAAGTGTGACAGCTTTGCTAGTTGCTTGAATCGAGTAGAGTGGGGACGTGGGAAATCGTGTTAAAACCAAGCTGCTCATTGAAGTGGGACTTGGTTAATTTTCCACCCACTACTTTGCCGACTCTTCCAACTGATTACACGACTTGCTCACATTCTCATCATGGTGAACACACGTGCGTAGGCACTCGCGCACCAAAACCCTAGTTAATATCCTCTATGTGACACGATTGAAATCTGTGATTTGTGAAGTCGCTGTCGACTTTATGGGACGATGAGTCCATGTATTCATTGAGTTGAACATATGTCTAAAACTCATGAATTAAATATGTCTGCTTTGAGACGAGGTATTATTATGTTGGATTACGAGCAAGTCAGTATTCGTCAATTATTGAATATTGATAGTTGAACCAATATTCTTGAATCGAGCAAAATATTCGTCGATTCGGGCAAATATCGCTTGGCTTGAGCGAATGTTGCTCATTCGATGGATTGTTGGTAGGTGGACCAAATAAAATATTAATTTAAGATACTCGACATCTATCGAGTCGTTAAATAAATAAAAATGTTGATCATGGAATCAACATAAAATTATCGAGCATTTGAATCCGCTCGTAATCATGTTTCGCTGAGCTCAATTCAAAACCCTAATTTTATCGAAATGATGATTTATTGCAAATCAAGTGAAGTAGGGACCTGATACATGGGATGATAAGTTCACCATATAAGCCCGTGATGCTCGAATGAACAAAATACCAAAGTTTTTTGAGGACCAAGTCAGTGAAAGAATGATTAAATGCCGGTTTAATCATTTATTGAAATAATGCTCGCGTGAGCGACAAATAACAAAACCTATCCATGAAGAGATGAGGAACCCACCAAGAGGTCATGAGACCGCCTATGGGTCGTGGGACCAATGGATGGTTATTCAAGCAAACTCTTAATTGTTTTGAAGAAGTTTGAACCTAATATGAGCAATTGAGCAAATTAGGTTAAAATCATTAAAACATGTGGGATCGGCTGCTTGCAGTGCCTTGTGAGCCACCCTTGGTCAGCCAAGGGAATGTGCTCGTGTCACCATAGTGTCCGTGTTTCACTCCCGAGAGTTTCTGTATTTTCGATGCGCATTTGAGCAACATTCTGAGAAAATATGCAGAATCCAGGGTTTTGCTTAAACTCGGAAAAATACATGAGATGATGAAAATGATAAATAAAACAGCAATGTGCAGGTGTGGACCGACCACGCCTAGGGCATGGCCACGCCATGACAAGCAACGGTCCTACACTTTCCCAGCTTTATGTAATTTTATGTACTTTCTCTGATTTGAGGGAAATTCCATGAAACTGGAGAGTTTTATGAAATTAGGGAACTTCCATGAGATGAGGGAGATAAAATAATAATAATAAAATAGGGAATTACGGAGTGTGGGACCGGAAATGGCCAAGGCATGGCCGGCAGCAACGGCCACTCACCCAGTGGCACTCTTCCCAATTTTATGTAATTTTTATGATTTTAGGGAATTTTCATAAAATCAAAGAGATTTGTTGAAACCAAGGTATTTTGTTGAAATCAAGGAGTTTTCATGGAATCGGAAACTAAAACAACAAACAATAATAAAATAATAGGCGTGGGGACCCAGCTAAGGCATGGCCTCGCCAGCTAGAGTCTCTGGCCCCACTGAGTTTTCCTAATTTTATAATATTTTTCATGATTTTAGAGAAAATTTATAAAATTAGGGAATTTTCATGGTTTTAGGGAAAATTCATGAAATCATGGAATTTTCATAATTTGAGAGAAATAATAAAAAAATAGGACGTGAGGTGTGGGACCGACCACGGCTAGGGCATGGCGGCCACTGCTGCTCGGTCCCGCGATACCTTTCCTAATTTTATTATTTCTTTGATAAAATCATGAGATTAGAGAATTTCCTGAAACGAAGCGAGATTTGCTCGAACGAGAGAATTTTCACGAGATCGGGGAAAATAATAAAATATGACAAAATATAAATTAGCGCGGACTCGGTCATGGCATGACCGTCCAACCGATGAGCTCATCCTCCGGCGCCTTTGCTAATATTTTATTATTATTATTTTTCCTTCCTATTTTGCATAAGTTCATCGCTCATTCATATTTTTGAAATGCTCGCTTGCGCATTCAAATGATGGTCTCAGTGCATTATTACAAGTACACTTGCACCATTTTAGTCGTAGGCTTATTCGATGCTCGAGATGCTCGTTCGTTGAATATTTATCACTAACCCGTGGAATTCTCGCGATAAGAACCACGAATTGAAGTAGTCGAAATATAACGAAGAATCGTATAATATTGCCTGGATATTCAAGCGATTAGAGATAATTAATCGATGGCTCTATACTAGCGTGGCTTCCTATCTAGGAGCATTAATTATTCAAGGTCTGAGAAATATGAACTTTCCGGAGTGTCATATTCCTCTTGTACAATGGGAAAACCCAGGTTGCATCCCGAAGATACGTTATTGCTTTATACTAGTGTTTATGGGTGAAAACTATTTCGCCGGTTTTGGCAATTGGGGTGTGTGGATGAGAAATGAATCTAAACTCCTAAACAAATGAACTGCACGGAGTGCTTGTGATTCGAGAAATCAATCTGTACAACTCGGCCTAAACCAAGAAATGGCCGCTCCTGCACTTGATCTCGGCCACAAAGTGAAGGAGATGGGGTTGATCTTAGGGAGGGAAGCGAAGAAGGTGCTGAGATTGAGGTGGAGCTGTTGGCGTTTTATGACTTGTATCGTAAATCGAACTCGGCTGTGCAGGATGTAAGCTATCGCCTGTCGGTGTTTGAATACGATTGTATCAACACTTGGTTTTCAGCCTTGTCTTGTTTTTGGAAATAGGAGGAGAACCTATTTATACAAGTCATTAAGCCTAACCCACGTCTCTCATGGGAAGTGGAGGAAGTGGAGTGATGGAGTAGTGGAGTTGTGTGTTAGTGTCACACGACCTCGCCCTTGCCCACTTCCCGTCAGCTAACCAACCGTCCATGACTTCCCGACACGTTCTTGTGATGGCGCTGTCGTGTGCCGCAATGTAAACCGCGCACCAATACCCCAGCAAGTATCCCCGCTTGTGACATATTTGATGTCTCGAATGTGTTGATCGTGGGACCTGACGTAAAGTAGCATGTGATGCCGGATTAAATAACTAAGTTATTTAGGAAGTCGATATTTATGAAATATCGTGTGTATTCTATGCAGTAACGATCGAATATATTCAGCATGTGTGAAGCATCGTTGTTTTAAGGCTTAACTGAGCAGTCACTGAATTAAGCATATCTTAAAATAAGCATCACATCCACCATCTTCGAGTGATCGCTTGGAGGTTGTATGGGCAAACCACGCTTTGGCCGATCACTTCATGTGGAAGAGTGGTGGACGGTGATCGTGGTGATGCCTTGCTGGTCGCTTAACTCCTAACCAGGGCTTCTTAACCAAGATGGTAGAGTTGGATAGACGAGATGATCTGTGACGCTTATCTGCGACCGTTGATGAAGTTTTAGGGTTTTGAAGAGGTGCGCAAGCATCACTCTTCAGCCTTGGTCGAATCCAAGAATGGGAGACGTTTTGCGGACAGACCGCATCGTGGCATGGCTAGATGGCTGCGTGCACCACGTCCGTACCTCACTATCCTATGAAAGTATGATCTAAACCACTCAATTTGTCCTAAGCAAGAGGAGCGGCCGAGATTGATTTGCGACGTAAAATCCCATGCCGCAAAGGAGTTGAATACCGCACGTCATGCCTACTTCGGGCGCGTGTTTCGAGACGTCCAGCCATGGTCAGTGGCCTTGGTCGATCATTCAAAGTGCAGATGGGCCCACTGTGATCGTGTTGACATGCTCGGACCCTTGAATCTACATCTACACCTCCATCTATGCTTGCGAAGATGGACACTCATGATCGATTAGCGACACATGTAATATGCCGTAAACCCTAATTAGGGTTTGGACCTGGCTCGGTGTACACGACTTCAACTTCTCAATCTGCTCATGTGCTATGCTCTTCCTTTGGGGAGGCCGACCATGTGGGGCCCACATTAGGTCGGTGGTGAACATGGTGGTACTCGACTGACGGCCCTAGGCTCGATCTAATCCATCCAAACATGTCGGTGAAGTTGGATGGTCGTGATCAATTTGAGACCTTAGTGAATTTCCCGCGACCCTTTAGCATTACGCCAACCATACTTTGGGCAAACGCACGTTGCTCTCATGGATAGGTCGAGATGGTCGACTGCATGGTAGAGAGGGGGCTCCGCGTGTGCAGGGATGCTTGTCCGACCGGCCATGGGATAATCCACGCCGTCCACAATCATGCCGTGAAGTTGGACGACCATGGTCACGGGTTTTGAGACCGCCGATGGCGGCCTCGGCAGCATGCTTTTCGAAGTCAGCTCCACTACCACCCAACCATCCTACTTTAGGTCGGTGTTCGGTGGTTATTTGGGAGGTATGGTATGTGTTCGACCGACTAGGCATAAATGGCCCGCCGGTGGTCATTAAGGTGGTAGCCTCGCTCCGCCGAGGATCGCTCTAGGTCAGGTTAAATCATGCGGCCAACTTGCGTGGTCGTGATTGCTTCGAGACTCGACATGACATCCAGACTCAAATATACTCAATCGGGCTAGTATAACACACCGAGAGATGTAGCCTGCACGGTATTTCGTGCATGCCTCACTATTAACACTTGGAGATTCGTGTATACTCTACCGAGAGCAACACTAACATGCCACAGCCGCACTAATAATGAGAGTTCTTTGGGAACAACACAGAAATACAAGGCTAGTCATGCATTAATTAATAATGGTATAAATTCACGGTGGTATATGGGATTGTCGCTACATGCTCCAACCTCGGATGAATTTTGTGTATTTAATTCACGCACTACCGGATTATTTCCACATGCTCCATTCTAGGTGAATTAGTAAAGTGAAGAAGTGTTCATCACTTATCAGTGGCTTTATCCTTTGCAGGATGTCAGCGCATAAATTTGGTTTTACAATTTTAGCCCTAAACTAAAATCCACCATCAAAAACTAGCAGACATGCTGTCTAGGAGCCGTCCAATCTTGCGATTCTATACAGTATGAGATGTGTCGTGGTCTCAGCTGGGAGACTACACATCTACATCTTCTTTGAGAGACTTTCTCGATAAGAGGTTTTATGGCATGAGCTATTCACGCTAGAGACATGAGTCTCAATACTCATCCGATTGCCTGATCCCGAGTAATTACCGAAATTGCTCTGAGTATTCATGAGATGTGTCGTGGCCTCACTGGAGACTACACATCTACATATACTCGAGAGCAATCTTCTTAGTCAGAGATTTATGGCATGAGCTTTCATGCTTTAATGAGAGACATGGGCCTCAATACTCATCCGATTATCGGATCCGAGTATAGTTTACAATTTTACCCTTTGTCAAAAATCCACCATCTACATTAAGTCCCTCGCTTAGTGAGGAACAGACTATGTTCCTCAGCCACATTGAATGGTGATTTTACTGTGTACAAACATAAATAAGTAATTGAACTTAGTCATAAGATAAGACATTACCGGATTTCGATCGAATGAGCAAAACCATGGTTTGAGCGTGAAACCCCAAATGGCATAATAGAGCATCATCCAAGGAGCATAAATTGGTGTAGAACCGCCGATTCGATGGTGGAACCTTGGTCGGTTTAGGATTCAAGGGCCGGGCCCGAAAATAAATCCTTGTTTTAGGAATAGACGCTCTGCTTCTCGTTAGTTTAAGGAACAAACAAAATAGACACTGAGTCTAATGATAACAATTTTGTCTATGAGCTTTCACTGAAAACAAAATTTTATTTTTTAAATACGTGAGATTTCACAAAGTGGAATAAACTCGTTTCAAAGGTGGATGCTCGTACGAGAGAATTTTTTTTGAATGTACGTAAGGCCCGTTAGTAATAAAATTTTGTTTATGAGCTTTCATGAAATTTTTTATCTTCGAGCTTTCTGAAATCTTTGAAAATATACTCGCTTCAAAGACAGATGCTCGTACGTAGGGAGCAAAAATATATAGATATATTTTTCAAATTTACATGAGTTTCACGTTAAATATATATATTTAGTAAATTAATGTTTTCATTTTGAACAACGCTGGAAAGTAGACAATCATACATGGTGAAATAATATCTCGTATGTGAGTTTTCACAATTATAGAATGGACGTCTGCCCAATTTTGAAACCTGAATGTTCACATAGTAACAATTTAGTAAAATTTACGTGGGTTGTTCACGGTTTTATGAAAATCAAGTCATGATTTTGAATAATGAATTTTGTTCTTCTTTGCGTGTTTGAAGGAGCGAACGACTCTCGAGATTATAATCACTACAAATGCAGTGAAATTGTAAATAGGTAAGAGTTGGATGGTTACCATTTTTGTAGACTTCATAGGAGCACATTTATTCCATGATTCATTGTTCCGTCGAAGCTCGCGCTTTGTATAAACGATGTGCTGAAGTAGCCACTTTGCGAGAATGACTGACTCCCATGATGATACTTCCAAAGATGGTGTCTACTGACGAAACTTTAAGAAATGGTACTTCCGGAACCTCCGGGTGATGGTGAGAGATCCTTCATAATCGAGTTGTACTCCCGGGTTATTTCATTAGCTTTACCATAGGATGATCGTGTAGTTACATCCTGGATCAATGTAGACTCCACTTGAAATGGAAGAAAGTCTACTGAGCTGAGAACCCGTAGTAAGGACTACATGATGTTAGCAAATGACGTGTAGTCCCCAAATAAGCTTCTTGGTGAGTTGTTAGCGCTCCTTGTGTCATGACTTTTCCCATGCAATTAGGATCATGAGACCAGAGGTTTGTTATTTCTTTCGTACTTTTGCTCTATCGATTGACGGTCTCAACTTGTTACCGGCAAACAACTCATGAATCCAACATTGATGAAGAAGTCGATGTAAGTATCCTTTTTCGTGCAGGTGATCGTGGCATCTCCTTGAATGAAATAATAATAATTGTTGTTGATGAATCCAGAAGAAATCATTGTAGATAAGCATCATGTTGATGAAGCGTGCTCTTCTTTGGGATATGGGAATATGTAGAATTCCGAAACTCCGAACCTAATGGAGATACGGCTAAGCTAATGGAGATTTCAGGCATTGCCGAAGCCTTCAAATGATTTAGAGACTCCCAAATAAGTATATCTCCTGTAATATCTTCATAGAAGTATGAAATTGCTGATTTGTGAATGAATGAATGAGAATCCATGTGAGTATACGAGTAATTTTGCTGAAATACGCTCACCGTAAAATTTCGGACTTCAAAGATTTTAGCAAAAACACCGTAGAATCTTCTGCTCAAAGTCGCATTTTCGCGATCCGCATATGTATCATCAAGCCCAGAAAATATCCAAGCTTTATCGGAGAATATTTTGAGTTTTGAGCATGTTTATGGCTCTGAAAAAGGCGAAACAATAAACTTCCGTGAGACTTTCAGAATCGTTTCAGATTGTATGTTGTCCAATGTTTCAGCCACATATCCTGCTCATTTCTTCAATTGCTTTGAATTTTGGATATATTGTAGAGGAACAATCATACGAAGAGAATGGTATATGACCCATCCCTAGATTCTTCACCAATTGCTCCCATCTCTTCGGTTTGTACAGATGATGTAAAAATCATCTCAGCATTTGAGCTTGTTTGTAAAACACTCATGTTGTGCTTTTAGACCATTCGCTTGTGTCTTGAACGGTTGTTGAAGGATTTAATGTCATTGATTCATTCGATATCAGTGACTCTTTGATTGATACATGAGCATGGTGCTTGCAAAGTGCCATCTTGTTTCGTCCACCGTAGAAACATCACTTCGAAACCCCGTCACTGGACCATAATCGAGGTTGCTCTCAAGAGAGGATGATGTAATGACCATGGTGGCATGTCCCGGTGGTAGCATTCCTTTGTGATGATTGACTAGCACAGAGAGCCCGGAACCACGAGTGTTGGACTCGTGAAATTGATCGCCGCTCCCGCATTTTGTTGAATCTCTCTTTCATTTTCCCTTCTTCCGGCGTGACCTGAGATAGAGGATCCGGGTAGAAAATTGATGTAAAGACCCAAGTGGTCGAAGTTGGAGGTACCTTGATGAAGGACTTAGCGAAAATACTCCGGTGGACACCGATCGACCGTGGAAGTTATGAATCCTGCCTAAGAATTGCTGCTTGCATGTTGTATGCTCGTGAAGCCGTAGGGAACCTCATACGACGTCTGAATCTGATGCTTGACCCCACTTTTGAAGCTATGACTGAGTTGTCACATGAGAAAAGAATCACTCAATTCGGAGTTGTAGAGGTCAGCCAACGAAGCATGCACATTTGTGATTTGTAATCCTGCACAGCAATTTTCGTACTTTATAAACCTAGTTGTAAAGGCCATATCTTTCAGCTCGTATGTCCGATTAATGCGCCCTTTTGGTATGTTGTAGAAGAGACATAGACGAACATCTTTTGTTGAGGAAGCATTGTCCCATTCCTCACCTATTGGTACGTTTTTGCAAACCCATGGCCTGAAGTGTGTTGTATCTCATTTGTAGAAGTGATGAGAACATCTTGTAGAAGACTTTGGATTATGCCCACCAATCGTGCAGCCTTTGGGAAGACTTTCATGTGAGCATGTTATCGGTCTACACATCTTGATATGAATCACCTGGTTCTTAGAAAAGTCCGCTTCATGTGTAACACTTCAGAGAATGATTAGTTGATGAAGCCCTGAGGATGTTGCTCCTGAGACCGTTGTTGGTGCTGAGACCATGAATGATTACGCTCCATAGATCCTTGTCAATGCTGAAATCATGGATGGTGTTCCTCTAGAGATTATTGTTGATGCTGATACCATGGTTGAAGTTGCTCCAAAGACCGAAAAGGCTAGAACCATGATTATAGATATAATCTTTGCTCCTTCATCCAACTGAGCCTTTTACATTCACGAACTATTTGATGAGCTCGAGCGCCGCTAGATGAAGGTGTACTGAGAGTTCAACCCGAATGCTCCTGAAAGCATAACTTTACCGTGAACCGGCTTTGTCGCTGAGTCGATGTTGTTGCAGTAGATAGGATCAGCAGCTATACACTGGATGTGATTGGTGAAAGAGAAAGTTCCTCAATCATGCAGGACTTGTGATGGTGAGAGAAACCCGCTGATGAAGTTTCATGGAATCACCTCAGTGTTCTCAGTGTATGTTGAAGGAGTTAGTGTCATCCATGTATGAATGATGTTGTCATATGCTTCTGTAAGTCTTATCATGGGATAATGAAGGCTTATCGATCGTAGTTTAGTTACACTTTGATCGTGCTGGTGTTGAATCAATGTGTCATCGTCGAGATATTTGTGTTGTACTCTTTGATTGGGAGTACAATTTGATTTAGATGCTTGAGCGTTGAAGAATATATTCCTTAAGCATAGAATGTCTTAGGGTTTGATCATCTCACTCGGAGTATCTTCTATTGATTCAAAGATTCCTTCGCATGCAGTAGTGGAATTTGACACTTGTGCAGTACATCGTAGCTTGATTTTGTGGAACACATGGACTTGCAGGAGAAACGCCCAAAGTGTTCTTTGCCATGGTTTGGACATCGTAATGAATGTTTCATTGCTTGATTCTGAGAAACACTCATTCAAACCACTTGGTAAAATAATACTAATGCGAAGCTACCATTCATAACGTCTTGTAGATTTGCTAGCATAATTAAGTCCCCATGCTAGTATAACATGTGGGGAAATAAACGACATAGACATGGAATGAGAACTTTCCTCGAAGCTGCGAACCTCTCGATGAATGTCTATGCATCTTTTGCGGTGTTCTTGCTTCAACCTCGTTAAAGTTTGAAATTCCTCAAAGTACTCGATGATGGAATGTCCACAAATCTTCCGGATCGGAACTTCTTCGTTGGAGAGATGTGTAACAAAAAGGCGCTTTGTAAGTACTCATCTTTTCGGCCGTGGGATCCACGCTCGTCTCGAAGGACATGTCATATCCCTGATCTTCCCGATTATGTGAAACTTGGCTTTTGTCCAGTGTCGAACTTATGTTCACTTCTGAGAGCGATTAGCCATAAGTATTTTCCGAGCGCTCCTTCAATGTCTCGATTGAGATGGGAGCACGAGTGGATTCTGTCGAGTGATGCATGTGGATCCGATGGTTTTCGAAGTGGAATGTTGTTGATGGAGGTGCCAGATCGATCAACGTTCTTCCAAATTCGCTTCTTCCCGATCATGGTAGGCACCCCTACTGCATGTCTTGGTCTCAGTGGCCGGAGGCTCAAGAATTATTTCCGAACGGACTTCTCAACACAATGTGGTTCTAAGGTTGTGAACATGTCTCTCCTTTATGCCTTCACCGTATAGAGCAATTCACGTCAGCCAAGGATTGAACTGCACTTTTTGATAAGGTTGTTCAGAGAGTGTAAAGGTTCTCGACCGGGAGAGGATTCTTGTGTACTCCTTCTCTACTCCCGGCTGAAGCTATCATGGATCAACCTTCTCTTTAAAAATGTGATTCAAACCCGCATGCAATGAGTCAGGGATGCATTGACGTAACCCGTGGAAGCGGCATGAACGCAGGACTTTCCATGTCTTCTTGCTGGTTCTTCTTGACATATGGCAACTTGATTGCACCATCTTGTACCTGCACATCCATGAGTTCGATCACCTCTTCAATGGAAAAAGGAAAGTCAGTGTGCTTTGATCAAGAACTCTTGTGGTTGGTTAGAGGCTTGTGCATCTTGCTTATCCTTGCGTGTGCTGGGCTGAGCCGAGGCATGCTTCGCGCTACGCTGGCTTTCCGTTTGCTCCCTCTCGCAATAGTGTTTGGTGGGAAGGCCGGGAGGTTTTACCGCTTCTTGATCGTATCGTCTCGCTACTTGGAGTGTCTCGCTGCTCTTCATAGCTTTTGTTCTTTCCAAAGAAGCGGGCGCAAAAGAGTTGCCGATCTCTTCGCCGCCCATGAAGCTCGAGAAGGTCCGGAAACGAAGATTTTCCAATAAAGCTCGAGACCGGATCATGCCGCTGATACAGCAAGTCTACCAGCTTGTTGCCCGTGACGCTTGGATCATGACATTCCGTGGCCCTGACTCGAATCTTTCTACGTAGTCATTGGGATGTTCATTGTCTCTCCAAACATTGTTCCAAGATCGTAGAGAGTAATTTTCTCCCGACACAAAGAAGTACTTCTCCGTAGAGGCGTTAATCATTTCTCCCCAATTGTTGATAGTTCCCGGTGCGATGTTGTTGTACTGTGTGTATGCCCTTTGGAAGAGGAATCCTTTCAGCGTAGGTGCACAGAGGTACCTGAGGTCGTGACGCATGGACATGTGATGTCTTGTCTTTTCCACTGCGCTCTCCAAGATGTGTTCTAAATCTTCCCGAGTAATGAAATTTGATGATTCCTTTAGTCACGGATCGTCCGCAGCCTTTGCAGACTTTGCTGCCATCCACCGTCATGAATTGAAACTACTCAGATCGAAAGATCCTGAGATGTCTCTTTTCTCTTCCCTTTCCTTGAGTCTTCTCGACATCTTGTCAAGAAGATTTTTGAGATAAT